>OZ010685.1:0-600000 GCA_963932265.1 Thymelicus lineola
TTTTTTGACATAAAAAAAAAACTAAGTTTTGACGAACCGGAAGAGGTTAAGTTTTATATAATTGCGTGCGCTGCTGAAATAAGATCTACAACCTAGTGTTTTTCTGGTACCATTCGACGCGTCTCAAGAAGACCTACATTTTGAGTGGTCGCACCGATTTTTTCCCGTTCGAAAAACGGGAAAAATCGACCAATAACTGAAATTCCAGAAACACGAGGTACTGGAAATCCTGGAGTTGGAATCAAGATTCGTATAGTTTCTGGAAGAAGAACCCGAGGGCTATCCAGATCAGCTTTTGGAACCCGGAAAAGCGGAAAACTGTTGAAGTTACAAGGGAAACAAGGATTCCAAAACTATTGTTCGAATTCCAGGCGGATTAATTCCAGATTTGCAGCGGTGACCTGCCATTTTTATAATTTTATGCAAGAGCCTATTTCATCCCCTACAAATTGATACCTTACTCATAAAATTCTACCCACGGAGGGCGGAGATACACCAGCATTTGTGAAGCGGGACCACCGGGAAAACAAATAACCTACAAATCCGGAGCTGAATGAACTGGTGTTTTCTTCGGAACCCGGCAGCCCCACCTTGGAAGACTGAGCAGCAGGAGGTCCAGGAAGAAACCGGGAACAAATAGAAATAGAAACTGTAAGTGAGAGATCCTTAGAAAAACTTCAGTAGCTATAAATAATTTAGATTTTTGTAAAAATAACATATAATTAAATTTTCAACCCTTATTAGAGCAGTACCTAGTCACCCCCGCCCCCCCCACTTTTTTCCTTTGCACGCACTGGAACCCTGTTAACATCTATAAAAAAAATCCCATCAAAATTGACTCAATACTTTTAGAGATATATCCGTTTTTATAAATTGCTACAAAATCCCACTTTGGGAAAATTTGGAAAACATTAAATTCCCACCCCCCCCCTTTTAGGTAGAAAGTTAAAAGCTTTTCTATATTCAGTTTTGAAAAAAGCTCATTAATTCTAAAAAAGGGTGCGTGTACTTTTGTACGCGCGTGAGAAGTTATACTTCTTTGACATGAAAAAAAAAAATCAAAAAACAATATTAAACAAACATTGTTCAAAATACAATATTCAAAAACAGCAATACTAAAAATAAAAATGAAATAATATTTAGAAATAAATTAATTTACGAATCTCTATAGCCAAACTATATGTGTTAAGCGCCATCTGTGATTAATTTTGTAGTATATTCTAATATTACTTTGCTACGTATCGTAATAGTTCTCGAAATAGAACATAGATGGTGTTTTTACAATTGCAAAAACAAATCAATTGTAAATCTTTTTTTTTCTGTTTTTACAATTGTAAAAACACCATCTATGTTCTATTACGATACCATGCTGTAAAACCAGTTTTTGTGGGGGGGAGGGAATGAAAGGTTTTATTCAGTTCGGTTGAAGAATAATTTATTTTCCGACAGGCATTAAACTTTAATACAGATTAAGGAGAGAAAAAGAATGTGCTCCTAGTCCCAAAGTAAGTAATCGATTACTATTTACTACTACAGTCCGTTCACAGTTATTTTACCTCTGACAAGCTGTCATTACCTTCCCATTAGATTAGCATTACTTGCTGTCAAGTGACGAGTGTTGCAAAAGTTCCCGATTTATCGGGAGATCTACTGATTTTGGTTATCGTCTCCCGATATCCCGTTTTAGCGACCGTTTCTCCCGATTTTTTGCATTTTCTACCAATGTAATATAATATTGAAAATTAAAATAGAAAATAGTGTTATAAATACAAAAAACAAAAGAAACTGAGTCGCTCAATGAAAATACAGAAGAATTTTGGGCAAACGTAGGTACATATTATAGCATAAAACGTGGTCATGGCTCACGAAATCGTGTTCTAATATTTTTTCCAACTGAATCAATGATAGGTCTATTACACACAAAAAAAATTAAAAATACAAAAAACCCGACTGCGTATAAAACATGTGCGACATATTGAGGATAAGTTTTGTAAAATGGATGGAAGCTTAGACGCGGAAATTGATAAATTTATTATAGAATTGAAAGACGAGTGTGATACGGAATCTGAGAGCAGTTTTGATGATTCATGTTCGTCCGATAGTGATTATTTATTATTATTTATTATTATTTATTATTATTTATTTAGGCGTGCGTTTGGATCATTCGTATGCCAACCCAATTTAAAGTAATTCAATTTGTTGTAATTTTAATATAACTACCGAGAATGTGAACTGATTAGTTAGGAGACTGTAAAATAATACATTATTTTATTTGAACGTGTATCATTTTTACTATCGTTACTTTTGGATCAACCTAGTAAATAATATTTATATACATCAGAAGAAACATGTAATATTTCATGTTAGGGAATCGTACAAACTAAACATTACAACACACAGCTAAGGTTAACCAACATAATAAATTAATAATGTAGTTTTTATAAGGAAGAATATAAACGCGTGTAAACAAAATTTTGATATTAATAATCGCCAAACAAAAAGAATGTATCAACTAATTACGCCTTCGTTCTGCCAAAGTGCAACGATCTTTCATAGGGCTTGGTGTACATTTCTATAATAAAATCCCAAAATTAATGCGTGACTTGCCAATAGAATCTACGAGTTTAATGGTTAAAACTAAGTTGGCGGGTGTCTATTATACTATCTACTACTTAAATGGTTTTTACCCAAAACGAATGTCATAAAAAGGTTGTATAATAAAAGCTATTGCATATTTCAAGAGATTTTATTAGTTATCATTTATATTAATATTTCGTCTAGTTGTGCAGGAGGCGCTATATTTCGTTGGTACCTTGCCCAATCAAGATACCATAACATACTCATTGTAAGTATGGCCACATCAAACTACTGATCTTCTAAAGATGTATAGGGTACGTTATCCAGTGTTCAGGACTTATTCTGAACCTTTGTCAGTCACAAAACAGGCGATTAAGTAGTCCATATTCATATAGTATTGGTTTGCCAGAAATTGTAGCGAAACTGCGAAAACACATTCACCAAAACACAAATACGAAATCGAATACAACAGTAAATTAAAATAACTGTGTGCGTGTCGATGAGTTTCAATAGTAAATAGGACTCCAAATAGGTACGCTGAAAATATTTAATAGAAAAATACAAAAAACCACGCGTAGAAACATGAAAGATCGATGACAAATATGACAGTACAGTGGTGTTATTTATAAATACTATGGTTACCAAAATGACATTATTAGGGATTACATCATCTTTGTTGTCAATCGATTAATCGATGTCAAAATATTCGAAATGTAATTTAATAAAATTAGCGTAACGATTGAATGGTAATTCTAAATATATTACATAGTTTTAATATGTATGGAATACGAAAACATGTAAGAAATAAATTAATATTATAATTATAATTAACAAATAATACATAAAATATATTATTATATTCCATCAATCGATTATTATGAATCAATTCAATCGATTATAAAATCGTTTGTAATGAGGTAAATACTGTGAAAACTTTTTTGCATACAGAAAAAATACAGAATTTAGCTAACTTCACGATGCAGAATTTAGGTGTCGGTGTGCGCGCGCATCGTAGAAATTCACTCTCATCATTTTTCACCATCGCGCCAAAAGAAGTATAACTTCAAAAAAACCGCATCATTCTAGCATCACAAATAAAAAAGTTCATTCCAAAACGTGCATCGTAAATAAGTGGGTCAATGAGTAGTCAGTGTAATAGTTACTGTAACTACGTGTAGTTTAGTAGGTCAACGAGTTGATCCAATTAATTCAATTAGTTTCTGTATTTCTTGTATTTCTTGTAAGATCAACTCTGGTAATTCTTATTTCTGTGTTATATATAAAAGATAATTATGAGTTAAAGAATTTATATAGACATTATATAAAATTTATATAAACTTTGTAAGGATTGCGCTCGCTTATAGTACCGCTTACCACCCCTCCCCGCATCCTTGTCACCGTCCCCCTCAAAATTCTTGCCCCCCTCACCTTACACCCCCCACCCCCTCACCCCCTCAAAATTTTTTTTTGATATTTAGAGTCTGCCAAGTCCTAGAAATATCTAGGTATTTTGGTCAAGAAGATAGGAGGCGTGGTTCTCGGGATATTCTAACGGGAATTTTGGAAAAACCAAGAATCCCGGATATCTCGGAAACGGTGCGTCCTAGACGATTTTTGACCAAAATTCCGAACCCCCACCACCCCCCTCCCCTTTGGCGAAATTCATTCCTTTCACCTTTCATCCATTCAATTCACCCCTCAATAAACTTTATAAAATTTTTCTTTCTAGATATTTCGGTTATAGATAAACCCACCCCCTACCCCTGGACCCCTTACCCCCCCACCCCCCCTCCACCTGAAAGAAACTACACCAGATTGGAGTAAAAAGGCGGTCACAGGGAAACTACTCTAGATTGGATTACTTGAGATTTGTTGCTGAATTTTGTAGCCAATTGGCAACAAAATTTTGTAGCCAACTTTGTAGCCAAATTTGTAGCCAACCTGGACTAGTAAACCGCCTTGACCTAGGACCCCCTGACTCCCTGGCCCCTTGTACCCGCTTAAAAGGCGGCATAAAGCTGGCGTTATAAAAGGCCAAGGATCTAGTAGTAACTTTTACCATTCTAACTTTGTTTTGACCATCTTTAGTTATTTTGACTATATCAAATCTGACAGTCAGAGAGACCCTCTACACCCCTCTGACTATTGTTGACATAAGACACAATAAGTAAAGTTGGCTCGGGCAGTCAACAATACGACAGGCAAAACACTTAAGGTTTGGTGTGTTTACTGTAACGTACGTGACAGTCAGAGAGACCACATACACCTCTCGGACTACTGTATATTTTAGTAACTGTATACGAAGTATATATTTTATTTCTATTTTATTTTACTTCACTTCTACTTACACTACGTTGTTCTTAGTCTTAGAGAGACTTTTATTACTTTTTAATTCTTTATATTCTTAATATTGTGACAAGCCCCCTGACACAATGTATGCCGCCAACCGGACCCCAGTCAAAAAGCCCACCAAGACTTCCCCTCAAAACATGCCAGAAGCGACGGAGAGGGCAGGACCCTCTGAACCAAAGCAGGACATGAGGAGGAGCATAAGAGAGTGGGAGACCGAACAAATAGCAGAAGTTAGTAACCCTACTACAAGTTGTAGAGCAACTGGGAAAGCGGAAAAAACTCCACCTGTGAAACTACCGTCCAAGTCTAAACTCCCCAGCAAGCTAGCTGAGGCTAAGGCATGCTTAGTCAGAGCGAAAACGCTGCTGGGAGAGTCGAGGAATATTAAAACAGAAATAAAGACAGGGGTTACGCAGGCATTAGACAGACTCTATCAACTTGTACGAGAGGGGGTAGAGACAAAGGCCCTCCCCGAACAACAAATAGACTCACCAGCTAGGAGAGCACAGCCAGAGGCTCCCACAGAGAAAATGGCAATGACTGAAGGGATACAAAAGATGGATGAACTCATCCAAAACCTTAAAAAACACAGGGAGGCGATGCAAGAGCTAAAGCAACATACCTCAGCACTGACCGCAGAGGTTAAGCTAGTTCCAGGGAACCTAGGTAAAGAACAGGAACCCCTAAAGACAGAAGTCGCCCAATTAACGAGATCTATCGCTGACCTCAAAAACAACCTGGATACCCAAGCCGTACCGCAGCCTTCCTACGTGGAAGCACTCACGCGGCCGAAGCCACTAGCCCCACTACATACAATTATCGTCACTTCTGACGATAAAGAAGATACTTGCAATGATCTAATGGTGAAGATCAGGGGGGCAGTGGATGCCAAAAATAGTGGTATACGCGTGGATAGGCTGCGGAAGGCGAGGGACCAGAAAGTAGTGATAAGCTGCCACAATAGAGAGGAGATCATGAGGGTCAGCGAGGCTGTAAAAACAAAAAACCTTCAAGTTAAGGAAGCGCAAAATAGGGATCCACTTATTATATTAAGAGATGTTCTGGCCGTACATACAGACGAAGAAGTGGTGGGTGCTATAAAGTGCCAAAATGGCCACCTACTCACTAATGTCGAGGACCAGGACATCAGAATGATGGTACGATACAGGCGGAAAGCACGAAACACACATACAACTCATATTGTGCTGCAAGTGTCACCGGTGGTATGGCAAAGACTGACCACGGCAGGAAAGGTCCACATTGACCTGCAGAGGGTCCGTGTTGAAGATCAGTCACCCTTGGTGCAGTGCTCACTGTGTCTTGGCTACGGACACACTCGACGACTCTGCAAAGAGACCGTCGAAAAGTGCAGCCACTGCGGTGGACCTCACAAGTGGGCAGAATGCGATGAACGCCTCGTAAGCCAAGCGCCAACCTGCTGCAACTGCAGCCGGGCAAAGCTTCCAGATATAGAGCATCACGCATTTGACCAAGCGTGCCCCATTAGGCGCAAATGGGATGCGTTAGCCCGAGCAACAACCTCATACTGCTGAGGGCACTCTGGCAAAACGGGTCTATCAAGTGAATAAAAAACTTAACATCCCACCAACCAACATCCAATGCAAGACCATAGCCACAGTACAAGTAGTACCAGTAGCGGGCAAAAGGAAAGTACCTTTTGTACTGTACAAAAAATCATGCACAGGCGGTTCAAAGTCCATGAAAATTTTCACGGAATTGAGAATTTTCCAAGGTATGGGTCCCGGGGATTTGATGGTCAGGGAAACTTTTGTCGTCGTTGACCCGAATCTCGATGTAGAGAAATGCCTGCAATCTACCTCAACCAACACCATAGTGGTAGGGATCCATACCTGGATCTGGAAATTCACAGTGTATTCATCGTACCTTGAACTTGAACAGCCCATAAGGCCATACTGGGAGCAATCAAAAAGGGAAAAACCAAAACTGAAACCCGATAGTGATAAAACAACCATCCACCTCTTGTTTGACTGTCCCGCAAACCTAGTTTTAAAACCCAATAGTAACAAAATAGCAACATAAATGAGCAAATAAGTAATATGATTTTTATATATATATTGGTATATATAATATAGGCATATTATAATACTATAAGCTAATAAAAACGGAATGAGAAAACAAGTAGCATAAGAATTAGTAAAATAAGAATACGATGTAACATATACCTGGTATATGCAGGAAGTTATATTCGAATTAAATAATAAGTAACCAAATAATGAAATGCAATAGTGTTACAGTAGTTATAAGAACTGATGTAAGTAAATTAAGTAAGCAATAAAAAATAAAGCAATTGTTAAGTTTAAGGTTGGGTAATAAATAATTAAATTGTCCTGAAAATATGAATAATTAGAATAAGAAACCTGTAAACGTATCTTTATTATTAAGTCAAATAAAAGATATGTATGAGAAATAGTCGTAAGTAAATAACAGTGTAAATAAATGTAGTAAACCATAATATGGAGCCCGTAAAGAGTCGTATGTAAGAATTAATATATATTATCCTTTTATACAGTATGTATATTTAACTTTAATCATAAAAGAACCAAAATATAACTGTGCATCTATAAAGAAATAGTATGTAATACTGTAATAGTAATAGTATGTAATGTAGAATTATATTAAAAACATGTACCATCAGTCTTATAAATAAATAAAGCAACCAAGGTCCCTGACGAGCAATGTCAGGGGGTGTTTTATTGTAGCTCGCGGGCCGGGCCAGTACAGCGCCCGGACAGGTAGAAATAAAAAAAAAAAAAAAAAAAAAAAAAACCCAACCCAACCTAACCTAACCTAACCTAACCTTTTTTTTTTTTTTTTTTTTTTTTTTTTTCCGGGGGGGAAAATGCGTTACGCATACCACCCGGGCGCAGGGGGTACCCGAGTGGTTATGTGGGACTCCCGTATAGGCTAATGAGACCCACGGTATACCCACTAAAAACCCCCCCATCTTCCGCCTCGCCGCCTTGTGACGGGGTTACGGGAACGCTTTCGCACACATCCGCGACCCCGCCAACGGCAGCCGCCCACAAGCGGCTCCATCGCGAAAGCCCGAAGGCCCTCCACGATGGGCGCACCAGATGGTAAGGTGCGCCTCCCTCCTCGGCCTCCACCAGTACTGTAGCAAACTCCCCCTGAGTCTGCTACTAGGAGGCCATGGATACCAGATAACTGGTACCCGGTGGAGGATCAGGTCTGTGGTTCCTCCACCGACCACATCTCGGCCGCAGAGGATAGGGCAAGCGGCGCACCGTAATACCGACATGCCTCTTCCTCTGCGGCCCCACCAATGCCGTTTCGGCGGAACGGCCCCGCCAGCTCGCAGGGGGTAGGGAGAGTGGCGCACCGTAATACCAACACGCCTCTCCCCCTGCAATCCCTCCACGGCCGCAGAAGATAGGGAGAACGGTGCACCCTATCTTCCACGGTCCCACCTCCAAGCGCGTCCGCAGCGGACTTATTCAGCCCGCTGGGAGCGCCCTCCTCGGGCCAGCCGGCAGCCCAAACAGGCCGGCCCTGGTTGCCTCTTGGTTCACCGTGGGTGACCAGTCCACGGTTACTAAGCCCCCCCGCCACGACAAGGCGGGCAACCCCCGGGGGGGAACCTAACCTAACCTAACCTAACCTAACCTAACCTAACCTAACCTAACCTAACCTAACCTAACCTAACCTAACCTAACCACAAGTCAAAAATTTAAATCGCCTTAATACTACGCAATAGTGACCCGTATATAGTAGTGTGCTATATCAATAGATTCGGCTCAAAGTGCTCTTTACAACTGCGTAATAAATTTTCAATTTTCCTTTAAATTTTCCAAATTTTATTTTTCGCATAATAACATAGATTTTTCAAATAGTTCTGTTCAAATTTCTTATCTACCGACCACTGCGTGGTATCGGAAGATTCGGAATAACTTCGCGCATCCATTGAAGTAGTTTTTGATCAAAATATTTCATAAATTTCAAAAAATTTTTGGCAAAAACTTCCAAAAAACTCGAATTTTCCAAATAAATTTTCCAAATTTGTACTTACCTCAAATTTTTCTTCATATCCGTGTAGCACTCGAATAGCCCAATCTTTTGACACCTCTCCCGCCCCGATCCGACCACCCTAACTCGAAAAAAGTCGCGATTAGCCCTTCCCATACTTTGTTTGTTTACATTGAAATCTACCTAACCTCTGTCGGCACAATACTTAAATTCACAAGTCAAAAATTTAAATCGCCTTAATACTACGCAATAGTGACCCGTATATAGTAGTGTGCTATATCAATAGATTCGGCTCAAAGTGCTCTTTACAACTGCGTAATAAATTTTCAATTTTCCTTTAAATTTTCCAAATTTTATTTTTCGCATAATAACATAGATTTTTCAAATAGTTCTGTTCAAATTTCTTATCTACCGACCACTGCGTGGTATCGGAAGATTCGGAATAACTTCGCGCATCCATTGAAGTAGTTTTTGATCAAAATATTTCATAAATTTCAAAAAATTTTTGGCAAAAACTTCCAAAAAACTCGAATTTTCCAAATAAATTTTCCAAATTTGTACTTACCTCAAATTTTTCTTCATATCCGTGTAGCACTCGAATAGCCCAATCTTTTGACACCTCTCCCGCCCCGATCCGACCACCCTAACTCGAAAAAAGTCGCGATTAGCCCTTCCCATACTTTGTTTGTTTACATTGAAATCTACCTAACCTCTGTCGGCACAATACTTAAATTCACAAGTCAAAAATTTAAATCGCCTTAATACTACGCAATAGTGACCCGTATATAGTAGTGTGCTATATCAATAGATTCGGCTCAAAGTGCTCTTTACAACTGCGTAATAAATTTTCAATTTTCCTTTAAATTTTCCAAATTTTATTTTTCGCATAATAACATAGATTTTTCAAATAGTTCTGTTCAAATTTCTTATCTACCGACCACTGCGTGGTATCGGAAGATTCGGAATAACTTCGCGCATCCATTGAAGTAGTTTTTGATCAAAATATTTCATAAATTTCAAAAAATTTTTGGCAAAAACTTCCAAAAAACTCGAATTTTCCAAATAAATTTTCCAAATTTGTACTTACCTCAAATTTTTCTTCATATCCGTGTAGCACTCGAATAGCCCAATCTTTTGACACCTCTCCCGCCCCGATCCGACCACCCTAACTCGAAAAAAGTCGCGATTAGCCCTTCCCATACTTTGTTTGTTTACATTGAAATCTACCTAACCTCTGTCGGCACAATACTTAAATTCACAAGTCAAAAATTTAAATCGCCTTAATACTACGCAATAGTGACCCGTATATAGTAGTGTGCTATATCAATAGATTCGGCTCAAAGTGCTCTTTACAACTGCGTAATAAATTTTCAATTTTCCTTTAAATTTTCCAAATTTTATTTTTCGCATAATAACATAGATTTTTCAAATAGTTCTGTTCAAATTTCTTATCTACCGACCACTGCGTGGTATCGGAAGATTCGGAATAACTTCGCGCATCCATTGAAGTAGTTTTTGATCAAAATATTTCATAAATTTCAAAAAATTTTTGGCAAAAACTTCCAAAAAACTCGAATTTTCCAAATAAATTTTCCAAATTTGTACTTACCTCAAATTTTTCTTCATATCCGTGTAGCACTCGAATAGCCCAATCTTTTGACACCTCTCCCGCCCCGATCCGACCACCCTAACTCGAAAAAAGTCGCGATTAGCCCTTCCCATACTTTGTTTGTTTACATTGAAATCTACCTAACCTCTGTCGGCACAATACTTAAATTCACAAGTCAAAAATTTAAATCGCCTTAATACTACGCAATAGTGACCCGTATATAGTAGTGTGCTATATCAATAGATTCGGCTCAAAGTGCTCTTTACAACTGCGTAATAAATTTTCAATTTTCCTTTAAATTTTCCAAATTTTATTTTTCGCATAATAACATAGATTTTTCAAATAGTTCTGTTCAAATTTCTTATCTACCGACCACTGCGTGGTATCGGAAGATTCGGAATAACTTCGCGCATCCATTGAAGTAGTTTTTGATCAAAATATTTCATAAATTTCAAAAAATTTTTGGCAAAAACTTCCAAAAAACTCGAATTTTCCAAATAAATTTTCCAAATTTGTACTTACCTCAAATTTTTCTTCATATCCGTGTAGCACTCGAATAGCCCAATCTTTTGACACCTCTCCCGCCCCGATCCGACCACCCTAACTCGAAAAAAGTCGCGATTAGCCCTTCCCATACTTTGTTTGTTTACATTGAAATCTACCTAACCTCTGTCGGCACAATACTTAAATTCACAAGTCAAAAATTTAAATCGCCTTAATACTACGCAATAGTGACCCGTATATAGTAGTGTGCTATATCAATAGATTCGGCTCAAAGTGCTCTTTACAACTGCGTAATAAATTTTCAATTTTCCTTTAAATTTTCCAAATTTTATTTTTCGCATAATAACATAGATTTTTCAAATAGTTCTGTTCAAATTTCTTATCTACCGACCACTGCGTGGTATCGGAAGATTCGGAATAACTTCGCGCATCCATTGAAGTAGTTTTTGATCAAAATATTTCATAAATTTCAAAAAATTTTTGGCAAAAACTTCCAAAAAACTCGAATTTTCCAAATAAATTTTCCAAATTTGTACTTACCTCAAATTTTTCTTCATATCCGTGTAGCACTCGAATAGCCCAATCTTTTGACACCTCTCCCGCCCCGATCCGACCACCCTAACTCGAAAAAAGTCGCGATTAGCCCTTCCCATACTTTGTTTGTTTACATTGAAATCTACCTAACCTCTGTCGGCACAATACTTAAATTCACAAGTCAAAAATTTAAATCGCCTTAATACTACGCAATAGTGACCCGTATATAGTAGTGTGCTATATCAATAGATTCGGCTCAAAGTGCTCTTTACAACTGCGTAATAAATTTTCAATTTTCCTTTAAATTTTCCAAATTTTATTTTTCGCATAATAACATAGATTTTTCAAATAGTTCTGTTCAAATTTCTTATCTACCGACCACTGCGTGGTATCGGAAGATTCGGAATAACTTCGCGCATCCATTGAAGTAGTTTTTGATCAAAATATTTCATAAATTTCAAAAAATTTTTGGCAAAAACTTCCAAAAAACTCGAATTTTCCAAATAAATTTTCCAAATTTGTACTTACCTCAAATTTTTCTTCATATCCGTGTAGCACTCGAATAGCCCAATCTTTTGACACCTCTCCCGCCCCGATCCGACCACCCTAACTCGAAAAAAGTCGCGATTAGCCCTTCCCATACTTTGTTTGTTTACATTGAAATCTACCTAACCTCTGTCGGCACAATACTTAAATTCACAAGTCAAAAATTTAAATCGCCTTAATACTACGCAATAGTGACCCGTATATAGTAGTGTGCTATATCAATAGATTCGGCTCAAAGTGCTCTTTACAACTGCGTAATAAATTTTCAATTTTCCTTTAAATTTTCCAAATTTTATTTTTCGCATAATAACATAGATTTTTCAAATAGTTCTGTTCAAATTTCTTATCTACCGACCACTGCGTGGTATCGGAAGATTCGGAATAACTTCGCGCATCCATTGAAGTAGTTTTTGATCAAAATATTTCATAAATTTCAAAAAATTTTTGGCAAAAACTTCCAAAAAACTCGAATTTTCCAAATAAATTTTCCAAATTTGTACTTACCTCAAATTTTTCTTCATATCCGTGTAGCACTCGAATAGCCCAATCTTTTGACACCTCTCCCGCCCCGATCCGACCACCCTAACTCGAAAAAAGTCGCGATTAGCCCTTCCCATACTTTGTTTGTTTACATTGAAATCTACCTAACCTCTGTCGGCACAATACTTAAATTCACAAGTCAAAAATTTAAATCGCCTTAATACTACGCAATAGTGACCCGTATATAGTAGTGTGCTATATCAATAGATTCGGCTCAAAGTGCTCTTTACAACTGCGTAATAAATTTTCAATTTTCCTTTAAATTTTCCAAATTTTATTTTTCGCATAATAACATAGATTTTTCAAATAGTTCTGTTCAAATTTCTTATCTACCGACCACTGCGTGGTATCGGAAGATTCGGAATAACTTCGCGCATCCATTGAAGTAGTTTTTGATCAAAATATTTCATAAATTTCAAAAAATTTTTGGCAAAAACTTCCAAAAAACTCGAATTTTCCAAATAAATTTTCCAAATTTGTACTTACCTCAAATTTTTCTTCATATCCGTGTAGCACTCGAATAGCCCAATCTTTTGACACCTCTCCCGCCCCGATCCGACCACCCTAACTCGAAAAAAGTCGCGATTAGCCCTTCCCATACTTTGTTTGTTTACATTGAAATCTACCTAACCTCTGTCGGCACAATACTTAAATTCACAAGTCAAAAATTTAAATCGCCTTAATACTACGCAATAGTGACCCGTATATAGTAGTGTGCTATATCAATAGATTCGGCTCAAAGTGCTCTTTACAACTGCGTAATAAATTTTCAATTTTCCTTTAAATTTTCCAAATTTTATTTTTCGCATAATAACATAGATTTTTCAAATAGTTCTGTTCAAATTTCTTATCTACCGACCACTGCGTGGTATCGGAAGATTCGGAATAACTTCGCGCATCCATTGAAGTAGTTTTTGATCAAAATATTTCATAAATTTCAAAAAATTTTTGGCAAAAACTTCCAAAAAACTCGAATTTTCCAAATAAATTTTCCAAATTTGTACTTACCTCAAATTTTTCTTCATATCCGTGTAGCACTCGAATAGCCCAATCTTTTGACACCTCTCCCGCCCCGATCCGACCACCCTAACTCGAAAAAAGTCGCGATTAGCCCTTCCCATACTTTGTTTGTTTACATTGAAATCTACCTAACCTCTGTCGGCACAATACTTAAATTCACAAGTCAAAAATTTAAATCGCCTTAATACTACGCAATAGTGACCCGTATATAGTAGTGTGCTATATCAATAGATTCGGCTCAAAGTGCTCTTTACAACTGCGTAATAAATTTTCAATTTTCCTTTAAATTTTCCAAATTTTATTTTTCGCATAATAACATAGATTTTTCAAATAGTTCTGTTCAAATTTCTTATCTACCGACCACTGCGTGGTATCGGAAGATTCGGAATAACTTCGCGCATCCATTGAAGTAGTTTTTGATCAAAATATTTCATAAATTTCAAAAAATTTTTGGCAAAAACTTCCAAAAAACTCGAATTTTCCAAATAAATTTTCCAAATTTGTACTTACCTCAAATTTTTCTTCATATCCGTGTAGCACTCGAATAGCCCAATCTTTTGACACCTCTCCCGCCCCGATCCGACCACCCTAACTCGAAAAAAGTCGCGATTAGCCCTTCCCATACTTTGTTTGTTTACATTGAAATCTACCTAACCTCTGTCGGCACAATACTTAAATTCACAAGTCAAAAATTTAAATCGCCTTAATACTACGCAATAGTGACCCGTATATAGTAGTGTGCTATATCAATAGATTCGGCTCAAAGTGCTCTTTACAACTGCGTAATAAATTTTCAATTTTCCTTTAAATTTTCCAAATTTTATTTTTCGCATAATAACATAGATTTTTCAAATAGTTCTGTTCAAATTTCTTATCTACCGACCACTGCGTGGTATCGGAAGATTCGGAATAACTTCGCGCATCCATTGAAGTAGTTTTTGATCAAAATATTTCATAAATTTCAAAAAATTTTTGGCAAAAACTTCCAAAAAACTCGAATTTTCCAAATAAATTTTCCAAATTTGTACTTACCTCAAATTTTTCTTCATATCCGTGTAGCACTCGAATAGCCCAATCTTTTGACACCTCTCCCGCCCCGATCCGACCACCCTAACTCGAAAAAAGTCGCGATTAGCCCTTCCCATACTTTGTTTGTTTACATTGAAATCTACCTAACCTCTGTCGGCACAATACTTAAATTCACAAGTCAAAAATTTAAATCGCCTTAATACTACGCAATAGTGACCCGTATATAGTAGTGTGCTATATCAATAGATTCGGCTCAAAGTGCTCTTTACAACTGCGTAATAAATTTTCAATTTTCCTTTAAATTTTCCAAATTTTATTTTTCGCATAATAACATAGATTTTTCAAATAGTTCTGTTCAAATTTCTTATCTACCGACCACTGCGTGGTATCGGAAGATTCGGAATAACTTCGCGCATCCATTGAAGTAGTTTTTGATCAAAATATTTCATAAATTTCAAAAAATTTTTGGCAAAAACTTCCAAAAAACTCGAATTTTCCAAATAAATTTTCCAAATTTGTACTTACCTCAAATTTTTCTTCATATCCGTGTAGCACTCGAATAGCCCAATCTTTTGACACCTCTCCCGCCCCGATCCGACCACCCTAACTCGAAAAAAGTCGCGATTAGCCCTTCCCATACTTTGTTTGTTTACATTGAAATCTACCTAACCTCTGTCGGCACAATACTTAAATTCACAAGTCAAAAATTTAAATCGCCTTAATACTACGCAATAGTGACCCGTATATAGTAGTGTGCTATATCAATAGATTCGGCTCAAAGTGCTCTTTACAACTGCGTAATAAATTTTCAATTTTCCTTTAAATTTTCCAAATTTTATTTTTCGCATAATAACATAGATTTTTCAAATAGTTCTGTTCAAATTTCTTATCTACCGACCACTGCGTGGTATCGGAAGATTCGGAATAACTTCGCGCATCCATTGAAGTAGTTTTTGATCAAAATATTTCATAAATTTCAAAAAATTTTTGGCAAAAACTTCCAAAAAACTCGAATTTTCCAAATAAATTTTCCAAATTTGTACTTACCTCAAATTTTTCTTCATATCCGTGTAGCACTCGAATAGCCCAATCTTTTGACACCTCTCCCGCCCCGATCCGACCACCCTAACTCGAAAAAAGTCGCGATTAGCCCTTCCCATACTTTGTTTGTTTACATTGAAATCTACCTAACCTCTGTCGGCACAATACTTAAATTCACAAGTCAAAAATTTAAATCGCCTTAATACTACGCAATAGTGACCCGTATATAGTAGTGTGCTATATCAATAGATTCGGCTCAAAGTGCTCTTTACAACTGCGTAATAAATTTTCAATTTTCCTTTAAATTTTCCAAATTTTATTTTTCGCATAATAACATAGATTTTTCAAATAGTTCTGTTCAAATTTCTTATCTACCGACCACTGCGTGGTATCGGAAGATTCGGAATAACTTCGCGCATCCATTGAAGTAGTTTTTGATCAAAATATTTCATAAATTTCAAAAAATTTTTGGCAAAAACTTCCAAAAAACTCGAATTTTCCAAATAAATTTTCCAAATTTGTACTTACCTCAAATTTTTCTTCATATCCGTGTAGCACTCGAATAGCCCAATCTTTTGACACCTCTCCCGCCCCGATCCGACCACCCTAACTCGAAAAAAGTCGCGATTAGCCCTTCCCATACTTTGTTTGTTTACATTGAAATCTACCTAACCTCTGTCGGCACAATACTTAAATTCACAAGTCAAAAATTTAAATCGCCTTAATACTACGCAATAGTGACCCGTATATAGTAGTGTGCTATATCAATAGATTCGGCTCAAAGTGCTCTTTACAACTGCGTAATAAATTTTCAATTTTCCTTTAAATTTTCCAAATTTTATTTTTCGCATAATAACATAGATTTTTCAAATAGTTCTGTTCAAATTTCTTATCTACCGACCACTGCGTGGTATCGGAAGATTCGGAATAACTTCGCGCATCCATTGAAGTAGTTTTTGATCAAAATATTTCATAAATTTCAAAAAATTTTTGGCAAAAACTTCCAAAAAACTCGAATTTTCCAAATAAATTTTCCAAATTTGTACTTACCTCAAATTTTTCTTCATATCCGTGTAGCACTCGAATAGCCCAATCTTTTGACACCTCTCCCGCCCCGATCCGACCACCCTAACTCGAAAAAAGTCGCGATTAGCCCTTCCCATACTTTGTTTGTTTACATTGAAATCTACCTAACCTCTGTCGGCACAATACTTAAATTCACAAGTCAAAAATTTAAATCGCCTTAATACTACGCAATAGTGACCCGTATATAGTAGTGTGCTATATCAATAGATTCGGCTCAAAGTGCTCTTTACAACTGCGTAATAAATTTTCAATTTTCCTTTAAATTTTCCAAATTTTATTTTTCGCATAATAACATAGATTTTTCAAATAGTTCTGTTCAAATTTCTTATCTACCGACCACTGCGTGGTATCGGAAGATTCGGAATAACTTCGCGCATCCATTGAAGTAGTTTTTGATCAAAATATTTCATAAATTTCAAAAAAATTTTGGCAAAAACTTCCAAAAAACTCGAATTTTCCAAATAAATTTTCCAAATTTGTACTTACCTCAAATTTTTCTTCATATCCGTGTAGCACTCGAATAGCCCAATCTTTTGACACCTCTCCCGCCCCGATCCGACCACCCTAACTCGAAAAAAACCCCGCCCACCCACCCTGTTCTAACGACTTGTGTATAGTGAACGACGCAATCTTGGGAAACCGTCACCCAATCTAAAAATTTTTTATTCTCAAAACAGAAATACCTTGGCTTGCTGATCACGACGCACACACCCGTTCATCCCTAACACGTATATTTTTCGAAAAAGACACTGAATAAGCTTTTCTTAATTTCTTTTACTAAACTTTTTAATATAAACAAAGGCGGTTTAGATTGTTTGGTACTCGTAACATAGTGTGATTATTGTTGGACTCCTTTATAATTATATTATAATATAACACAATATAGTATATATCAAACCTTCATTTCTTTTGTGCTTGCTTTGTTTTATATCAAGTATTTGGTTAATATTCGATTTCGACTTGCAATATTCTGTACTAAATCTTTATTAGAACTGTATGCTGATATTCTGTATCCGACTTTGTTCCCATATAGAACAAAAAATTGCATTTTTGCATACCATTCTTACGCTTGTGATATAAAAACCTAAATTAGATATAAATCAGGATACGGACTGACTCCTAACGGCAGTAAAGCTGCACAAATTTCTTTCAACTTACTCACATCCTACCCACGTGACAGTCAGAAAGACTATATACACCTCTCTGACTATTTGACTATTTTATATTTCTATTCACTGTTTTTATAGTGACCACAGGACCAAACGTATTCGTTTGCTTATTATTTTATATTTTATTTCGAAACTGACAAGTCCCCTGAAATTTACATAAATTACGTATTGACACGTCCTTTTAATTATTAAAATGTTCGGCATTCGCACACCCGTACAAAACAACAACAAAGATTCGGCAGCACCAGCCCCCGAGACATCAGTGCAGGCTGGTCCTTCCGGCGCATCATCCGTAAGACGTAGTATTGGGGAATGGGAAGTGGCGAATATGGGCCCCAAAACAAAGAGTCCTACTACATCAAAAGATTCTTCTCACTCCACAAAGCCTGATGGCAAAACAAAGGTCACACAGGAAAGCAAGTCATCTGCTTCCAAAGAGTCGGCTATAGTTGTACCCAACCCGCCGGAGAAACTTGTATACCCAAGCAGGGTTTCGGAGGCGAGAGCTTGCCTCAACAAGGCCAAACTACACTTGGGTAACTCAAGGAACCTCAGAACTGACATCAAAACTGAGGTAACCCAAGCGATAGACCGACTCTACCAGCTAGTCAAGGAGGCCGAGGCTGGAAAAGAGGAATCCCAAACGAAACGCCCAAGACAGGAGAAGACACAGACAGAAGAAGAAAGCAAAAAACAAGAACTGCAAAGGACAATTGAAGAACACAAAAAATTGATCCAGGAAAATAGTGAAAAGATGGACACACTAAAAGCATTGCTCGAAAATCATAAAATGACGATGGAAAGAGTATCCTATGCAAACGTCGCATCCACAAATAATAAAAAACGGCTCCCGGAACAAACCGCGCTGCACTCTGTAGTGGTCACTTCTAAGAACGATACAGACACGGGAGAAGAGGTGTTAACCCAAATCCGTGAAGCAGTAAATGCAAAAGACGGATGGGTCAAAATAGATAGAGTACGTAAAGCCAAAGACAGAAAAGTCATAGTTGGCTGTGCATCAGAAGAGGATAGGAACAAAGTAAAAGAGCGTCTGAAAGGCGCCGGAAACCAACTTGTCGTGGAGGACATCCACAATAAACATCCTCTTCTTGTCCTCAAAGATGTACTCCTCTACAACACCGACGAGGATATTATACAGTGCATAAGAAATCAAAACCGAGCCTTGTTTAATGGCCTCGAAAAGGATGGAATGCAGATGGAGGTCCGCTTCCGTAAGAAGACGCGAAATCCTCACACCGGCCACGTCGTAATGAGAGTGTCCCCTCAACTGTGGTCTAGAATGGTAAATGCGGAAACGATACACATAGACCTGCAAAGAGTCAGAGTGGATGACTACTCGCCACTAGTGCAGTGTTCACTCTGCCTAGGCTATGGGCATGGTAGGCGTTTCTGCAAGGAGACCATAGTCAAGTGTAGTCACTGCGGGGGACCTCACATGAAGACTGAGTGCGCTGACTGGCTCGCCAATGCAGCCCCATCGTGTTGTAACTGCATTCGGGCCAAACTGGATCAGACAGATCACAACGCCTTCAGCCAAGAGTGCCCGGTGAGACGCAAGTGGGACGCATTGGCTCGAGCTAGTATAGCATATTGCTAAAGGCGCCTCGGTCAACCCCTCTGGCGGAAAACCATATATGCTCGTTCAAGCTAACCTACAAAGAAAACGAATCGCCACCAACGAACTTATGATTGAGGCAGACAGGCGTAAGATAGACATCGCGTTGCTCCAGGAACCTTACGTGGGTGGGTCTGGGAGTATGAGCACCTGCAAAGGAGTAAGGATATTCCAGAGCACAAATGACGGAAATGGAACGGTCAAATCAGCCATAGCTGTCTTCAATCAAGACATTGATGTCATACAGTTCCCAAAACTCACCACCAATAACATCGTGGTGGTGAGGATCCGAACTAGTGCCTGGGAAATTACAGCAGTCTCATTATATTTTGAACCTGACCAACCAATCGGACCTTACCTGGAGCACCTTAAAGCGATAGCAAATGAGCTAGGACCCTCAGCCATGATAGTGGGTGGTGATTCGAATTCCAAAAGTACTTGGTGGGGAAGCAGTACGGTAGACCACAGAGGGGAAGATATGGCTGGAATTCTAGATGAGTTGGGCTTGCAGGTGCTCAACGAAGGGGATACCCCAACGTTTGACACCATCCGTGGAAACAAACGGTACATTAGCCATGTCGATATCACGGCCTGTTCAGAAGATCTGCTGAACCTGGTTGATGACTGGAGAGTAGAGGAACATCTTGTAAGCTCGGACCACAACGGTATTATATTCCAAATTAACCTCAAAAGAGCAAAGGGGATTGACATAAACAGGACCACAAGAATCTACAATACAAAAAAAGCTAACTGGATTCGGTTTCGTGAGAAACTGACCCAATTACAATTAGAAAACAAAATTAACCTTTCGGAAATAGGCCAAATTCGAACCAAATCAAAACTAGAAACTTTCGTAAAAAATTTTTCGGAAACTATATCAAAAACTTGTGAAGAAACACTGAAAAAGAAAAAGAAACAAGAAAAACTTACCGTACCGTGGTGGTCCCAATCACTAGCTGCGATGAAGAAGGACGTTGTCACCAGGAAACGCAGAATTCGAAATGCAGCGCCAATCCGCAGAGGGAAAGTCGTCGACGAGTACCTGCAAGCAAAAGAAAGGTATGAATTGGAAGTCAGGAACGCTCAAACTACAAGTTGGAAGAACTTTTGTGAAAAACAAGATAGGGAGGGACTTTGGCAAGGCATATACAGGGTCATAAGAAGTACGACGAAGAGACAGGAAGACTTGCCCCTGGAAATGGATGGAAAGGAGTTGACGAAAGGGGAGTCTGCAAAATTGTTGGCGGACATCTTTTACCCGGAGGACCTCGAAAGTGAAGACAATGCGGACCACCGGACAATCCGAGCACTAGCCGACCAAGTAAATGAGTGGAGTCATGATGAACAACATGACCCACTATTTACCCCATGGGAATTGAAGACTGCGGTGGACAGCTTTGATCCTAAAAAGGCCCCGGGTTTGGATGGTTTTACTGCCGACATATGCAGCCAGGTAATTCTTAGCGCGCCGGAACTCTTTCTGGCCCTGCTCAACAAATGCCTGGAGCTGGGCTACTTTCCAGCCATATGGAAAGAAGCAACAGTGGTCGTCCTCAGAAAACCTGACAAGATAAACTATAGACATCCCAAGTCATATAGGCCAATCGGACTATTGCCAGTAATGGGGAAGATCTACGAGAAGATGCTGGTAGGACGTTTGAAATGGCACCTGATTCCAAAAATTAGTACTCGCCAATACGGATTCATGCCCCAAAAGAGCACCGAGGACTCCCTCTATGACCTAGTACAACATATACGTACTAAAATAGCGGATAAAATGCTTGTTACAGTTGTATCATTGGACATAGAGGGAGCCTTCGATAGCGCATGGTGGCCAGCGATACGAGTCCGTTTTGGCTGAGGAAAAATGTCCTAGGAACCTCAGGAAAGTCATTGACAGTTACCTACAAGACCGAAGGGTAAAGGTCAGATATGCCGGTGAAGAGCACGCCAAAAGTACTAGTAAAGGCTGCGTGCAAGGCTCAATCAGTGGCCCTTTACTTTGGAACCTCCTTCTCAACCCATTACTGGTAGGACTTGAAGAACGAGGCGACTACTGCCAAGCATTCGCCGATGACGTAGTCCTGGTATTTGCAGCAAAAACCGCACTGGAAATAGAGAGACAAGCCAATGCTGCCCTCTCCTATGTTCGGGACTGGGGTGACAGATATAAGTTGAAATTCGCGCCCCAAAAAACCAAAGCAATGGTGCTTACCAAGAAGCTGAAATTTGACACACCACGCCTGCGCATGGGCGGGGTCAGCATTGGAATGTCCGAAGAGATAAAAATCCTGGGACTCACAATTGACAACAAGCTCACATTTAACAGCCACGTCATAAATACATGCCGAAAAGCGTTAAATATTTATAAGCAGTTGTCAAGGGCCGCCAGGATTAGTTGGGGTCTCCATCCAGACATCATACGCATTATTTACACTGCAACGGTGGAACCCGTAATTCTCTATGCTGCCAGCGCGTGGGCCCCAGCGGCTAAAAAACTTGGAGTGCAGAGGCAATTGAATGCAGTGCAAAGGGGATTTGTGCAAAAACTATGCGGAGCCTACCGCACAGTCTCCTTAAACTCAGCATTACTGCTTTCTGGAATACTACCACTTGACCTTCGGGTACAAGAGGCAGCTAGCCTATACGAGGCCAAGAAAGGGGTTCCCCAGCCAGCGATAGCAGATGCAGAGGTTGAGCGAGGTGTAGCATACACGAACTCTCCGCATCCGGCAGAACATATGAGCCTGACGTTCATAAGCCTGGTAGACCAAGAGCAAGTGAACAATCACATACACCAAGCAGTGAGAATATACACTGATGGCAGCAAGATCGAAGGTAAAGTTGGTGCCTCGCTTTCTATTTGGAATAGTGAGGCTGAAACCAAAACACTGAAGCTTAAGCTGCCATCATACTGCACGGTCTACCAAGCAGAACTTCTGGCCATATGCCAAGCCACGAGGATGATCCTCCAAAGCAGAGAGAACAGTTTTGCCATCCTCAGTGACTCGCGTTCGGCGCTAGAAACTGTTACAAACGCAAGTTCCCCTCATCCTCTAGCCGTGGAAGCTCGCGAAAATATCCAGCGTAGTGAAATCCAGAATAAGGAAATTTCCCTGTTCTGGATTAAAGCACATGTGGGATTAGAGGGGAATGAACGTGCGGACGAACTAGCCAAGCAAGCTGCACTGCACTCCAAGAAAAAACCAGACTACGACTTATGCCCAGTTTCATACATCAAACGAGAAATCCGCAAGGCCTCGCTGGATGTATGGAACAGGAGATATCAAGCCGGCGACACAGCTGGAGTAACAAAGACCTTCCTTCCCGATGCAGTCCTGGCTTACCGAATAGTGCGGAAGTTACGACCAGTAGGTGTGACCACACAGATACTGACAGGGCATGGTGGGTTCTCCGAATACTTGGCTAGGTTCAAGTGTAAGGAAGACCCCTCATGCAACTGCGAACCGGGTGTGAACCAGACTGTCAAACATATACTATCGGAGTGCCCAGTATTTACGAATAAAAGATATGCTACAGAACAAAAGATAAATATAAAGATAACACCGGACAATTTCAAAACAATCATGCAAGATGAAAAGACAAGAAATCAATTTATAAAATTTGCGGTAGAAATAGTAACAAAAGTACTAGAAATAAATAAATAAGTAAAGAGACAGTCATGTTATATATATATAATGCATTATATAGATAGAAACATGACAAAATTAGGATAAATAAATTAAAATATAAATTAAAATATGATAAGCGTAAGATAATTATGTAAGAAAATCGTTAGATATAACTATATATGAATACACATGTATCATTTGAAGCAACTGTAACCATGTTGATTAATTAAATAACGAAAACAAGGGCCTTGACGAATTAAGTCAGGGGACGATGATAATAATAAAAAAAAAAAAAAAAAAAAACCTAACCTAACCAGAATTAAGTAAAACAGTAAACTATGAAAGCAGATAAAATTTTTGAAAATAAGGATTAAAATGTAATTGAATTTTAAGTAACATATAATAATTATAAGAACATGTAATGTAATTAGTAAGAATAAATAAAATATATAAATATAAAATATATATCTCAAATAGTAAGTAGCGATAACAATATTGTAAATAACTGGAAAATGTAATAGTCACGAGATGACTTCTAAATGCAAAAAAACTAGAATACTATGTAAACCTTTATAAAAATTATAAGCTTTTCTATCAAGAAAGTAAAAAAGGGCCCTGACGAACTATGTTAGGGGACAAAAATTTGACTCGTGGGCCGGGCCAGTGTAGCACCCGGACATAATAAAAAAAAAAAAAAAAAAAAAACCTAACCTAACCTAACCTAACCTAACCTAACCTAACCTAACCTAACCTGACCTAACCTGACCTAACCTGACCTAACCTGACCTAACCTGACCTAACCTGACCTAACCCGATACAGAAGGAAGGCGAGAAACCCCTTAGAAAACCATGTGGTAATGCAAGTTTCCCCACCAGTTTGGCGTCGACTTACGGATGAGGGCCGAGTCCACATAGACCTACAGCGAGTACGAGTATATGACCAATCTCCACTCATACAATGCTCGCGGTGCCTCCGCTTCGGACACGGCCGAAAGCTATGTACCGAGGAGGTGGACCTATGTGCTCACTGTGGCGGCCCACATATGAGAACGGAGTGTCAAGCCTGGCTTGTGAATGAAAAGCCCACATGCAAAAACTGCTGCATGGCCAAAAACGATAAAACGGACCACAACGCCTTTGACAAAGACTGCCCAGTTCGCAGGAGATGGGATTCATTAGCGAGATCAACCGTAGCATATTGCTAAGGTTATGACTAGCAACCAGGGACATAAAGAATACTCACAAGATGTGTCAAAAAAATATGAAGTAATTCAGGTCAACCTTCAGAGGAAAAAACTGGCAACGCAGGAACTGTTAATTGAAGCCGATAGACGAAACACGGCCTTTGCTATAGTGTCAGAACCATATATCGGAAACGAAGGAATGCTAAAGCAACAGCCAGGAACGAGAGTAATACAACGCTCCCTCAATCGGGAAAAACCAATAAAAGCCGCGATTGTAGTGTTCGACCCCAACATAGAGATACGCGAATATCCGCTACTTACAACGGAAAACTTAGTAGCAGCCACGCTAAAGACGAACACATGGTCAATTGGAGTAGTCTCAATCTACCTTGAGGAAAATCAACCAATTGAACATGACATCGACAAAATTAAAGCAATATGTGAAAAGTTGAACACAAATAAAATCCTAATTGGGGGAGACTCAAACGCGTGGAGCACATGGTGGGGTAGTTCCCGAGAGAACTACAGAGGGGAAACTCTGGCTGGGGCTTTAGCAGAAATGGATATGGAAATCCTAAATGAAGGTACAATACCAACCTTTTATACGGTAAGGGGGGGGGCACTGTATCAAAGTCACGTGGATATCACAGCATGTAAAACCAGCATGTTAGGCACAATACAAAATTGGAGAGTGGACAAAGGTATAACCAGCTCAGACCACAATGCAATTATATTTACAATAACATTAGATAAACCAACCGAAACAAGAAAAATAATATCAACCAGGGTATATAATACCAAAAAAGCAAAATGGCATGATTTCAAAAAGGAAATAGCTCAAAATTTAGAAAGAGAAGCATTTAATACACAATACATAAATAGCATTAAGGAAAAACTTTCATTAGAAAAAGCGATAGATACATATATAAAAATAGTAACAAACGCATGCGATAAAACAATACCTAAAATAAAAAGGAACAAAAAGATATATATACCCTGGTGGTCAGAAGAACTGTCCAAAATGAAAAAAGATATGGTTACTAGGAAAAAAAGAATAGCGTGCGCAGCTCCGAGACGCCGGCCTTATGTTGTACAAGAGTACCTGAAATCAAAAGAAACATATGAGCTAGCAATGACAGAGGCTCAAACAGCGAGCTGGAAGCAGTTCTGTGGATCTCAGGAGAGGGAAAGCATGTGGGACAGAGTGTACAGAGTCATCCGTAACACCAGTAAA
Source organism: Thymelicus lineola (assembly GCA_963932265.1). Taxonomy (NCBI): domain Eukaryota; kingdom Metazoa; phylum Arthropoda; class Insecta; order Lepidoptera; family Hesperiidae; genus Thymelicus; species Thymelicus lineola. Next base: position 25,720 of record OZ010685.1, read on the forward strand.
AGGCATGAAGATCAGCCACTTATAAAGGAGGGAAGAATGCTCAGCCCGCAAGAGTCAGCTAAACATCTTGCCTCAACATTCTACCCGGATGATGAGACAACACAAGACCTCGATGTACACAAGATCATGCGACAAAAAGCGGAACTAATGGGAGATGCAGCATCAGATGACATACAAGACCCACCTTTTACGGAGACGGAATTACTGAAAGCCATTAACAGTTTTAATGTAAAGAAAGCGCCAGGTCCCGACGGATTTACTGCGGACATTTGTAAGGTAGCCATTCAGCAAAACTTAAAACTGTTTCTGGCTATCACAAATAAGTGTTTTGAGCTGTCACATTTCCCCATCCCCTGGAAAGAGGCTGCAGTAATCGTACTTCGGAAACCAGGAAAAGACGATTACTCGCTAGCCAAATCTTACCGACCCATAGGCCTGCTCCCAGTTATGGGGAAAATATTGGAAAAGCTCATGATCAGTAGGCTCAGATGGCACATGTTGCCTAAGTCAAACCCCAGGCAGTATGGTTTTAGGCCACAGCGATGTACGGAAGACTCCCTCTACGATCTAATGCAACATCTTAGGGAAAACCTACGCAGACACCTAATTAGCATCGTGATATCACTGGATATCGAGGGAGCTTTCGACAACGCTTGGTGGCCGGCGATCAAAAACCAACTGTTGGAGAAAAAATGCCCACAAAATCTGAGGAAACTGATCATGAGCTACTTTACAGACCGAAAAGTTTCGGTGGGATATGCCGGTCAAACTAGCAAAAAACTAACATCTAAGGGATGCGTGCAAGGCTCAATAGGAGGCCCCACATTTTGGAATCTGCTGCTGGATCCTCTGCTGGATGATTTAGAAAAACGAGGCATATACTGTCAAGCTTTTGCCGATGATATTGTTCTGGTTCTCTCCGGGTTGACAGTACCGGAAATAGAGCGGACAGGAGACTCAACTCTCACCCATGTGGAGGCGTGGGGTATCAAAAATAAACTGAAATTTGCAGCACACAAAACCCACGCCATGGTTATAACTAACAAAATGAAATTTGAAACACCACGTATCCACATGGGGGATACAGAGATCACATTCAAAGAAGAAATCAAAATATTGGGACTCGTAATAGACAGAAAACTTACTTTCCAAAAACATGCGAGTGAAGTATGTAAAAAGGCGACCAATATTTACAAACAACTGTGTCGGACCGCAAAAATTTCCTGGGGGCTGAATCCGGAGATAATTAGAACAATGTACAAGGCAGTGATAGAGCCAATCATAATGTACGCAGCTAGCGCATGGGCACCTGCTACAACGAAGTTATCAATTCAGAAGCAGCTGAACTCCGTGCAGCGTGGCTTTGCACAAAAGATCATAAAATCGTATAGAACCGTTTCGCTAAACGCCGCTTTAATTCTGTCTGGAATTCTCCCACTAGACATGCGAATACGCGAAGCAGCCAAACTGTATGAGGCGAAGCGAGGGAAACCGCAGGAGATTCTTCAGGGCAGATTAGTGGAAGAAAGGGTATGCTACTTGAAAGCACCACATCCAGCAACAATGATAGGAGCTGACTTCAAATGCTTAGACGACATGCAAGCGCAAACGCTTTCAGACCATCAGATATCCGGCTCACTAATCTTTACGGATGGAAGCAAAATCGATGGGAAAGTAGGCGCGGCATTGTCCTACTGGCGGGATGGGTCAGAGAAGACGGCGAAGAAGTTCAGACTGGAGTCATTTTGCACAGTTTTTCAGGCGGAGATGTTTGCACTTCTCAAGGCAACAGACCTCGCCTTAAAACTACCAGACAAACAACTTAACATCCTAAGTGACTCCAGATCTGCATTAGAACTACTGCGGAACTCTGATTCATTCCACCCTCTGGCTTTTGAGGTGAACAAAAACATAGTAGAGCTCAAAAAACAAGAAAAGGAAATAAGACTATTTTGGGTTAAAGCACACGTTGGCATTGAAGGGAATGAGCGCGCTGATGAATTGGCCAAGGAAGCAGCATTACGCTTAAAAACAGCACCAAATTATGCAAATTGCCCAATCTCATTCATAAAACGGACCATAAGGGAAGAGACTAAGATAGAATGGAATATAAGGTATGCACAAAATGAAACCGTATCCACCACAAAGACATTCCTTCCCAGCGCAGAAAAGGCGTACAAAATTATAAAAAAACATAAAATTAAATCCCACAGTTGTACAAGCTCTGACAGGGCATGGAGGATTCGCCCACTATCTGCATCGATTTAAATGCACAGATGACCCTGCATGCATCTGTGACTTGGAAGTGGAGCAAACAGCAATCCATGTAATATCAGAATGTCCTGTATACGAAGCTAAGAGGAAAGAAACAGAAATGAAAATGAAAATGGAAATAAACACCCCAAATCTCTCGGAAATACTTAAATCTGATAAAAGAGATATATTCACTAAATTCATAGAAGAAATAGTTTGTAAAGTCAGGAAAAGAAATGAAAGCAAAATAATAAAATTATAAAATACTTTAAAACATTAATGGCTAATGCGTTGGAGTGTTCAGAAATAAAATAAAGCATATAAAACATTAGAAATAAAGATTATGATAGTAGGAAATTTATATAAGGTAATATATAATTATATATAATACACTTATATAGGCAAAATAAATAAGGTATAAATAAAATTGAAATAGTGAAAATATACTAAAACAAAATATTAAAAAGAAAATTAAAATGGCGAAAACAGAAATAAAACTTGTAACAAATAATAGCAAACCAAACACAGAAAATAAGCGCACTCACACATTAATTTACAAATATATAACATTAACATCATGTTTCAAAATTAGAATATATAGTTAACAACAAAAACAATAAGTAAGAATGAAATTGAATTAGAGATCAATAGAGATGTAATAGGATATAAAAATTAGAATAGATAATAGTATGAGCAATAAAAGAATAAAACTAAGGGTGTTAATTTTAAGATAAATATAAAGTTGAAATGTAATAGAATAAGAAAAGAAATGTAATAGAATATAAGAAACAAGAGTAAGATAATATCATAAGTAATAAAATAGGATAGAAATAAGAACTACTGTAATTAGAATAAGTTTATTGAGTATGTAACAACCTCTGTATAGCTTTCAAATAAAGTAAACAAGGTCTCTGGCGAGCAATGCCAGGGGATGCTATTTTATTTTAGCTCGCGGGCCGGGCCTGAGAGCGCCCGGACAGGAAAAAAAAAAAAAAAAAAACCTGACCTAACCTGACCTAACCTGACCTAACCTGACCTAACCTGACCTAACCTGACCTAACCTGACCTAACCTGACCTAACCTGACCTAACCAGAGCATTCAGAGGCAATGGAGGAGCTAAAGAGCCACACGACTGCACTCTCCGCTGAAATAAAACAATTTCCATGGCAAGAGGAAAATGAGAAAGTCCCCTCAAAGGCAGAATATACTCAAATCATGAGCTCGATCGCTGACCTGAAACAAAACTTGGAGACTTGAGCCTCACCGCAGCCTACCTACGTCGAGGCAGTCAAACGACCAAAACCACCTACAGCGCCCATGCATACAATCATCGTCACGTCAGATGACAAGGAAGACACCGGAAACGATCTAATGGTGAAGATCAGGGGCGCTGTAGATGCAAAGAACACCGGCATACGCGTGGATAGGTAGCGGAAGGCGAGAGATCAAAAGGTTATAATAAGTTGCCACAACAGGGAAGAGCTGACCAGAGTTAGTGAAGCTGTCAGGACGAATAACCTCCAGCTGAAGGAAGCCAAACAAAAGGACCCACTCATCATAGTGAGGGATGTTCTGACAATCCACACCGACGAGGAGGTGGTCCAAGCACTGAGGAAGCAAAACAGCCAACTCCTGAAAAACATCGAGGAGCAAGACAACAGAGCTGTGGTAAAATACAGGCGTAAAGCGAGATATCCGCACACTGCCCACATAATTATGCAAGTGTCCCCTCTCATATGGCAACGTCTGACCGCTGCAGGCTGGATACATATAGACCTACAACGAGTGAGAGTGGAGGATCAATCCCCACTAATACAGTGTTCCTTGTGCCTTGGATATGGGCACACCAGACGTCTATGTAGGGACACTATAGAAAAATGCAGTCACTGTGGTGGCCCGCACCTGTATGTGGACTGCCCCGATCGTAAAATGAGCCTTGCTGCGAAATGCTGCAACTGCAGTCAAGCGAAGCTCACGGAAACTGAGCACAATGCGTTTGACCAAGCATGCCCCATTAGAAGAAAGTGGGATGCACTAGCCAGAGCAACCACAGCGTATTGCTAAAGGCTTCCCAGAGCAACAAATGACGACCAACATCTATCGAGTAATGCAGGCAAATTTGCAGAGAAAGAACCTAGCTACAGCCGAGATCATGACTGAGGCATACAAAACTAAAACGGCTATCATCTTGCTCCAGGAACCCTTCGTGGGTGGCTCAAAGTGTATGAAAAACTACGCGGGAGTTAGGATTTTCCAAAGTGCGAATCCCAGGGAATCAGCAGTCAAGGCGGCCATCGCAATCCTTGACCAGAATCTTGATGTGACACAATACCCTCAATATACCACAACAAACATCACTGTTGTAGGGATTTGTACTCGGGCCTGGGAGATCATAGCGATTTCATACTACTTTGAGCCAGACCAACCCATTGGGCCATACCTGGAGCATCTGAAGAAAACACAAGCAGAATTAAAGCCCAAATTACTTGTGATAGGAGGGGATGCAAACGCGAAAAATATCTGGTGGGGTAGCAATATTGTCGATCATAGGGGGGATTTTGCGGAGTGGCTCTTTTGTATCAATAGGTACTATTATGTTTTCTATGGTGATTTTAAATTTTACCATTGTTTTCCCCCATTTGTACCTACTTGTCGTCCTACAATAATCGTTCGGCACCTAATAATCCGCGGCGCGGGCGTTACATCGCGTTCATCCGTTACACCGCACATGACATGATCGACGATGTAAATGAGTGTGCAAAATCTAATCTCCGCCACGCTGCGCCTGCGCCAACATGACAGTAAACAATTACTCATCGCTCTCGTGTCTATGCTCTTCGACAAACGAACTCAGCGATTTTCCGAACAAAGCAGCCAGAAACGCTGGGTGCGACAACTTCTACAGTAACTTTCATACGGAACTCTTTCCGCTTTTCTTTTATACAAAGGAACGAAGCAAGCTAATTCAGCAGAATATTCGTTTTTATAGTTAACGATGTCGAGTAGTAGTCTCGTGGAGCGCTGGAAATATTACTTTCTGATTAATTCTTCGTATACTGTGAGCTTCCTAGACTTTCATAACTAAATGATGATACATCACTAATATTTAAGTGTGAAAGGAATAAAGTTTCGACGACGTAAATAGTGCTCTTTCGCATGTGTCGCGTTGGTTCACTATCAATAATTTACTATTAAATGCAAAAAAACGAAATGTATAGAGTTTGTGCTACCTAATGTTAAAAAAGTCAGCAAATCAAACTAAATAACTTGTACGGAATTCTCGTACATTAGCTAATAATTAAAGACAATGAGAGCTAACTCAGCAAAAGTATGTAAAGCGGCAATGCGAGTTAGTTGACCGAGCCGCTCCCCGACAGACACGCGTTCTATATTAAAATCATTAGCGAATTGTAATTTATTTGCAATTAAATATCTTATTTAAATAAAGCAGCTTTTATTTGTGTGTAACCACACAACATATTGGTCCTTCGAGCAATTGATCCAGCGCGCGGGCGATCAAAAGCGGGACCTCGCGACACGTTGGTAACAGTCCACTTGGCTCTAACCTGTACGTACGGAGTGAAAACGTGGCTTAGCAAATCTAGTGATCAGCATAGCAACAGTGCATAGCGAACGAAGAGGATTATCAGCCAGCGGCCGGGAGCCATCATCATCAGCATCAGCAACCACAGCAAGCAGCATCGGGTGAACTCAGCTCAGTCAGTTGTTTCCAGAGTTCAAGTAAGAGCTTTCCATATTTTTTTATATACAAGCAAACCGGTTGATTTTATTGTACATAATGGAAACTACTTATGAAAATCAAATCTTAATTAATGAGGCTATTTCAAAATTTATAATCAATCTAAGGAAAACCGGAGCGGATAGGAGAACGGATGATTATTTTAAAAAACGTATAGAAATCTTGGAAAACTATTGGTGTAAATACGAACAAAATCATGCTAATATGTGTGGGTTTGGTATTAGTAATCATCCTTATTTCATGGAGTCGGAGTATGAGAGTACGCGTCAACTATATCAAAAAGCTAAAGATTTAATCGATCAGCAGCAGCAAGAGGTGAGTCTGTCAGGAGCGGAGGCACCGCAAGAGCATGCAGGTGAGTCCATTCATATTGAAATACCAGCCACGAAGGAGCAGCCAGCGGAGCCAAGACCTGGACCCTCGCGAGAGTTCACGTCTACGGGCAGCACGAGTAAGGGAGACGACTTGCTACGTAAGCAATTAATCAATTTTAAAGCATTAATGAGAACAGCACGTAACATTAAGCTGGACAGCATCAGCGAGAAGTGGGAGTTCGAAGATGTGCTGAAGGAACTTCAGTCAAGGTGGGCAGCTATAGATTCTTTGCATTGGGATATCTATATGGAGTTAGACGGAGAGGATGATAGATACGAGGCATTATTTTCAAAGCACGAGGAGACGTTCATCACTTTGAAAAAAGCTATCAACAAAAAATTATGGTCAGTATCACATAGGGAAAAGTCGGTTCCACAGATGGACATTCCATTGTTTTCCGGCAGCTATCAGCAGTGGACTTCATTCAAGGACCTCTTTAACGAGAGTGTTCACAACAACCCCTCGCTATCACCTGCACAGAAGATGCAGTTTCTCAAAGGCAAGCTGCGTGGGGAAGCCGAGAAATTAATTCAGCACCTTCAGATAAGTACTTCTAATTACAATGTGTGTTGGGAAATCCTTAACAATCGATACAATAATAAAAAACTTATATTCAATTCTCATTTGAATACCTTATTAGGATTGCCTACGTTATCTCAACAATCCATAGCACAGTTGAAACGAATGCATGACGTCACTTTAGAGTATCTGCATGCCATCCAAAACTTAGGGGTGGATGTGTCAAGCTGGGACCCTATGCTAGTTCAAATTTTATGTCAAAAACTTGACAGCGAAACCTATGACGACTATATAGATTCCTTCAAATACCCACGGGATCTTCCGATTTTAAAAGAGTTTTTAGCTTATCTTGAAAGTAAATTCACTAGCCTAGAAACATCTCGGAGAAAGCAAGATTCTATTTCTAAAGTAACTTCTCATAATAGTAATAATAATCAATTCAAAAATCATAACTTCAATAAAAAGCCCATTATTAATCAACATAGTAACAACCAAAATAATTATTACTTTCCTAAGTCGTATCATGTAACCGAAGCTAAGTGTCCGATTTGCAAAGAAGCGCATGGTGTACCTAATTGTCCTAAATTTATTCTTATGTCGAATGAAATAAGGTTGCAAACAGCAAATAAGTTAAAATTATGTATAAATTGTTTATTCATTCATAACAGCAAACAATGCATTTCTACGAAGCGGTGTCGCAAGTGCAACGGGAGGCATCATACCTTAATTCACGATTGTTTTATAAAAAGTAATCCGTCGACAAGTAACGCGTTGCCGACTGCAAAACGTAATGAACCGGTAGCCAATAATTTACACGTGTCTCAATGTGGACAATCCGAAGTTTTGTTAGCAACCGCGTTGCTTCAAGTTAAATCGGTGGATGGTTATCAAACTTTAAGGGCATTAATAGATCAGGGCTCTCAAATAACGTTAATATCGGAGAACGCAGCACAGCGGTTAGGGGTAAAAAGATCGTTTTGTCGAGGTGTAGTTTATGGATTAGGAGAAAAAGAAAACAGTTGCAAGGGTATGCTCAGTATTTCATGTAGATCGATTTACAATAATTTTACGTTTAGTACGGATGCACTTATTATGAGTAATTTAATAAAAAGCTTACCTACTTCTAGTTTTACGCAACCAGCCTGGCCCTTCATACAAAATATTAATCTAGCGGATCCCGAATTTTATGTCAGCCGACCAGTTGATATTTTGTTAGGATCTGATATATACGCGTTAATAAAAATGGGAGGTATCAGCAGAGGAGACGATCCTTCTCAGCCACTAGCAGAGCAGACTCAACTCGGTTGGATTCTGTTCGGTAAAATACAGTCATTTCAATGTAACGTTCTTTTGACTAACATACAAGACATACAAAAGTTCTGGGAGGTGGAGGACGTAGAGGTCGAGTTAGAATTGTCATCAGAAGAGAAAGCATGTATGGACTTTTATAAATCTACAACAGAACGTCGTAGCGATGGACGGTATGTAGTTAGGTTGCCCATGAAGCCAGAGGTTCATGAAAGAATAGGTGAGAGTAAGAACATAGCTGTAGCGCAATTCTTAAACTTAGAAAAGAAGTTTAGCAAGCAAAAGAACTTCGCAGAAGATTATAAAGGTTTTATGCGTGAATACATATCTTTAAAGCACATGACACCTATTAAACAAAATTTTATAAGTGTTAGTAATGAACAAAATAACAAGCTAGAGTATTTTTTACCGCATCATGGCGTACAACGATCTGAATCAGCCACAACCAAGCTCAGAGTTGTGTTCAACGCTTCAGCAAAAACCTCGACAGGTTACAGCTTAAACGACATGATGTACACGGGACCCAACATGCAAAAGGATTTACAGTCATTAATCCTGAAGTGGCGTATTTATCCATTAGCCTTTACGTCGGACATAGAAAAAATGTACCGTCAAATATTGGTTAGCGATGAAGACCAGAAGTACCAGCAAATAGTATGGCGGGAGACTCCTAACGAGGACTTACAAGCATATCGACTCGCTACAGTTACCTACGGTATCAAGGCCGCACCGTTTTTGGCGATGATGACCTTGAGGCAGCTAGCGACGGATGAAAGCAGCAGGTATCCTGAAGCGGCAAGGATATTACAGGAGTCATTCTACATGGACGACCTCCTGCATGGATCATTTGATATATCAAGCGGACAGAAATTAATATCAGAAATAAATAACTTATTAAAATCAGGTGGGTTTACGTTAAGAAAATGGATATCGAATGAACCAAAGTTATTAAAAAATATAGAAAGCGGAGAGGAAGGTAATCAATTAATATTTAACTTTAAATCTGATAGCTCTACCAAAACGTTAGGTTTGAGATGGGACCCAAAAAATGATAAATTTACATTTAATTATACTATTAAAGACAGTAAAGCTACAAAAAGAACGGTGTTAGCTGAAATATCAAAGTTATTTGATCCTCTTGGATGGATAGCTCCTTTAACTACAAAACTAAAATTAATATTTCAAAAAATATGGTCTGAATCTTTACAATGGGATGATAACATACCGGAAGAGATTAAAAATGAGTGGATAAAAATACAATCGGATATACATAATTTACATAGGTGTCAACTTCCAAGATGGATCGGATTTCATCCAAGTTACGTTATAGAATTGCACGGATTTTGTGACGCATCACTAAAAGCATATGCGGGGGTTATTTACGCGCGAATTGTAAAAGAAAGCGAAGTAGTTGTAGTACTGTTAGCATCTAAAAGCAGGTTAGTTCCATGTAATAAAACTATTTCTTTGCCACGGTTAGAAGTGTGTGGAGCTCATTTATTATCTAAATTAATGAAAAAGGTTTTAAATTGTCTAGAACAACAAAATGTTAGGGTTTATGGTTGGTCGGATTCGATGATTGTGTTAGGATGGTTGCAAGGCGACCCAGGGCGTTGGAAGACCTTTGTGGCCAATCGTGTCAAAAATATTACAGAAGTTATACAAAGTAACAGATGGAGATATGTGAAATCGGTGGATAACCCTGCCGATGCCGCAAGCCGGGGACTGTTAGCATCTCAATTAGCAGATTCTACGCTTTGGTGGCATGGACCGAAGTGGTTAGAAACATTCGAAGATAAAAAGGAGCAAATTAATTATACTACTAATGAAGAAGTTAAAGTTAAATCGGTAAATATAGTCCAAAAAAGCAAGGAAGATAGCATAATAAATAATTTATTAAATTCAAAAAGTTCATTAACAAAAATTATTCGAATTTTAGGGTGGCTACTTCGAGCTATATATACATTTAAAAAGCGCGGTCATAACTTACCTAGTTATCTCACTTTACAAGAAATAAAACAAGCTAAGTTATTAATTGTAAAATTCGTACAGCGTACCGAGTTTAGCGAAGACTTTTATTATTTAATAAAGCATAATAAACTAAGTCATAAAAGTAAACTATTAAATTTAAATGTTTTTCTAGATAAAAATCGGATCATGCGTGTAGGAGGTAGACTAAAGAACGCGGAAATGTGTGACGACATGAAATATCCTATTCTTATACCTTACAGTGGTAATTTTACAAACTTATTAATCGAGCAAATGCATCACTTAACATACCACGGTGGCCCACGGTTGACCTTATCTAATATAAGACAACGTTATTGGATCGTATCGGGTACTAGAGCAGTCAAGAGGGAAATTAGAAAATGCGTGACGTGTAGGAAGCATAACCCTTCTAAGCAGTATCAGATGATGGGTGACTTACCTGGTGAAAGAATTAATACAGCAGCCCCATTCTATCACACGGGTGTCGATTATACCGGATATGTGGAGGTAAAGGCCAATAAAGGGCGAGGTATAAAAACGACGAAGGGCTATATAGCATTATTTATCTGTATGGTCACGAAGGCGGTTCATCTAGAACTGGTTTCGGACCTCAGTAGCTCAGCCTTTTTAGCAGCCCTTCGAAGGATGGCAGCAAGACGAGGAGCACCGCGTCATATTTACAGTGATAACGGCACTAATTTTGTGGGAGCCAACAGAACCTTGAAAGCAGAATACCATGACCTCATTAACACCCTTGACGAAAACTTCTTCAAGGACATATCAGACCTAAATATAGAGTGGCATTTTAATGCACCTTCGTGGCCTAGTGCTGGAGGTTTATGGGAGAGAGCGATCAGAAGCTTAAAGCATCATTTAAAGAGAGTAGTGGGAGAGCAGAAGTTAACATTTGAAGAGTACAGCACCCTGTTAGCCCAGGTAGAGGGATGTCTTAATTCACGGCCTTTGTGTCCTTTGTCAGAGAGTATAGACGATTTAGACTGTTTAACACCCGCTCATTTCCTCACTGGCAGGGCCGGGACGACTATCATCGAAACAGAGCACGATGCCAGAACCAGGTGGCATCTGATTTCAAAGCTTACATCAAACCTTTGGAAGAGGTTTAAAACGGAGTATCTGTCACAGCTTTCGGTTCGTAGTAAATGGCTAAAGAAGCAAGAAAATATTAAGATAGGAGATATGGTCACCATTCAAGATGATAACCTACCCTCTGGAAAGTGGCCGCTTGGTAGGGTGATAGAATTACACCCTGGCTCAGATGGTTTAGTACGAGTAGTAACAATCAAAACTAAAAGCGGTGTCATTAAGCGACCCATAATTAAATTATCAATCTTACCAATTAGAACAGAAAACAAAGAAGAGGAAAAAGAAGAGAAAGAAGAAAATAGAAGTAGGACATCTACAAAGCAAGCAAAAGATAGTAATAGGTTCGTAGCGTTAGCATTATCTCTCATATTATTTTTAACATTAGGTAGCGGGGCTCAAGCTTCATTAAACGTAACAAAATTAAATAACGATCAAGCGCTATATTTTGACAAAGTAGGTAACATGAAGTTAGCTCGCGATGCGTGGAAACTCGTAGTTTATTATAAAATGGATCCCTATTGGGAAGGCATAGCAACGGTAGAAAAATATATAAAATATTTAGATCGCGTTTGTACTTCCGCTTCCGTAAAAATGCATTGTGACGTAGCTTTATCTCAGATGCGTCATAGTTTATCAGAGTTAGAGTTCATTAACCGTATTCTACTTGGTCAGCATAATAGCACGCGTCGTAGGAGACGCGGCCTTATCAATGGTGTAGGGTACCTTGCACACACTCTATTCGGAGTTTTGGATGACAGTTTTGCAGAACAATATAAGCGAGACATTATTGAGATAAGGCACAATGAAAAACATTTAAGAGCATTATGGAGGAATCAGACGTCGATTATTGAAGGAGAATACAACATACTTAAAAGATTAGAGGAAACTGTAAGCAAGCAACATAAAATTGTAAATCAGCATTTAAATCAATTAGAAATGGGACTAAATTCTCTGAAGAAGGAAGTAGAAAATATGGAAGTCATAAATGAATTTACAATGTCTGCTATCATCGCTGGTAATTTACTTACTACTTTAAGAACTATTCAAGATCAATTAGTGGAAATGATAACGGATGTACATTATGAAAGGTTCAGTCTACATCTCCTCTCTCCACAACAGCTGCAAAATGAGCTTAACATCGTATCAGGTCAGATGACAAAGGATTTATCCCTTCCTATCGATGACATACCTCAAGAAATGTCTCATATCTACAAACTTTTAAAAGTGATGGCTCGGATGACAAATGAATACTTTATCTTTGAAATCCGCATCCCTCTCGTTTTCAGAGATATATTTGAACTCCATCAGTTGATAGCGGTGCCACATCAACGAGGCTCTAGCATGTACAGCATTATTCCGGCATCAAAGTATGTTGCTATCAACCTACAGAAGGATATTTACGTGCCGATGGAAGAGACAGACGTGAAGCAGTGTGTTTACCTTCGATCGTCTTATCACTGCAACATACAATCGACTATATATCACTTAAAGTCAGACAGTCATTTATGTGTCAAAAATCCAGCCTCAAATCAATGTGCAGCGAATGAAGTTACATGTCATAATAAGTGGATTAAACTCTGGCAAGCCAATACATTTCTATTTTCTTGTTGTAAACAATGTGTACTCCGCCTTATATGTGAGGATCGCGTTACAGTTGAACAGCTGACTGCATGGGGTGTAGTGCACCTCGCAGCGAATTGCATATTAAAAGAAAAGGATTTTACCGCGTACTCTCAAACAGAAACGATGAAATCTATCAATATCGACTCACACCTATATAACCCACAACCGCAAGTTTCTCAAATTAATCATTTACTTAACATTTCACTTAAATTACATGGAAACGAAACAACTGACTCAACTTTACAACATGAGTTACAAAGAGTTGGAGAGCAAGTTAACCAGTTAAAGAGCTCGGAGCCCATTGATGAGGACTCCTTATGGAATCATCATATTCATCACTACGTCCTCAGCTATGCATTGTTAATGGTTGCAACAGCAGTAATATCCGTCTTCGTGTGGAATCGGAGATGCCGCCGGGCGAGGCAGCCGACGGCAGAGACCGCCGCCTCGTCGGCCAGCAGTAGTGGTGTAGTGAGTGCAGTGAGTGCAATGGGTGAAGTGGGTGAAGTGAGTGCAGTAAGTGCAGTGCGTACGCGGAACGAAAAACAGGACAGAGCGACCTCACCTGTTTTATTAAAAGTGCTTAAAGTGACGGATGTGCAATGAAATAATATTTTTTGTACAAACTTTAGCGTCTTTATTTTTTTGCTTTAGCGTGTATTCTTATTATTATTTTTTTTCTTGATGTATTTTTATTTTTATATTTACCTTTGTTTGACAATGTATGTACAAGTAATAGCTTTTCTTTTACTTTACTTGTTTTACTTTGTGTATTTTGTCTAATATTTGGCCCGGGAGCATGTACGGAATTCTCGTACATTAGCTAATAATTAAAGACAATGAGAGCTAACTCAGCAAAAGTATGTAAAGCGGCAATGCGAGTTAGTTGACCGAGCCGCTCCCCGACAGACACGCGTTCTATATTAAAATCATTAGCGAATTGTAATTTATTTGCAATTAAATATCTTATTTAAATAAAGCAGCTTTTATTTGTGTGTAACCACACATAACTAAACATTGCATATGGAGGAATCGACGGTCTTTTTAGGGGTGACCTTAGATAGTAAACTTCAATAGGGCCCACATAATTATAACAAATCTCGCAACAAAACTCGGTAAGGCTGCTTTTGCTGTTAGGAAAATAAGGCAGTATACTGACGTCGAAACTGCTAGGATAGTCTATTTTGCTTATTTCCACAGTGTTTTGTCTTATGCCATCTTGCAGTGGGGCAAAGCAGCCATATAGAACAAATTCCAGAAAAGGGCTGCTAGGGCTGTTTATAAACTTAGGTCTCTAGAGTTTTTGCGTGAAAAGTTCAAGGAAATAGGTATACTTAGAGTAGCTTCCCAGAATATCTTTAAAAATGTAGTTTTTATACGGAAGAATATAAACGCGGATAAACAAAATTTTGATATTAATAATCGCCAAACGAAAAGAATGCATCAATTAGTTACGCCTTCGTTCCGCCTAAGTAAAGTGCAGCGATCTTTCATAGGGCTTGGTATACATTTCTATAATAAAATCCCAAAATTAATACGTGACTTGCCAATAGAAACTTTCAAAAACATGTAAAGGCACAATTGTTAGGCAAGGGATATTATAGTGTAGACGAGTATTTAAATGACAAAGACGCATGGAAATGACCAGCTCTGCAACCAGTTCCGCTCAGAATAGTAAATACTATTGTATTATTATCTTTTTTATAATATTTTTTTTTAATGGGCTGAGGAGTTCTTTAGGCTATTCTTCTCCTTCGCGACAAAGCACCTTCCGAAAAGCCAAAAAATGAGGTGCATAAGTGTATCAGTAATAAAATATTTATAGTGTATCTATATGAATAAAATATTTTGACTTTGACTTTGACTTTAGGACAAATATTAGAAAAACATCCCGGTCCAGATGGCATGACAATGGTTTACAGTGTGAAAAATGGAGATTTTATATCACGACGATGTGTAACAAAACTTTGCGCTTTGCCAATTGACACTGCTATCACTTAACTTTCAAGGAATAGTTTTGAAGTGAAACTTCTTTAGAACCGTTAGTGATTTGAAACCGGATGCAACGGAAAAACGACAGGTAAGATAATATAACCGCTAATTTCGTATTTCAATTTAAGTTGTCCGTAGCCCAATGGTCAGGACGTAGACACACAATGCTGATGCCATGATGATGCGCAGGTTCGCGTCTCAGAATATTTCTTTTTTTTTAGTTTTATTTTTTTTTAGTTTTATTTTTTTTAGTTTTATTTTTTACTGTTTTTAAATACTTTCAAATGCTCTTTTAAATATTTTCAAAGAATTTATCAACAAAAAATAAGAATTTCATTCTTTCATTCTGTAGATCGACCAGCCGATTATACAGACAGTAAAAATGCTAAGTTGTATTCATAGATGGCGTGAGGAGTAAGATAGAACATTCGTTTTATTGCTAGATAGATTTTTAAAAAGTGCTAAGTTGTATTCATAGATGGCGCTTCGATTTATTGCTTTAAGATTCGATTAGAAATAGAATTATTTATAAAATACTGTAATATACATGTTTTATGTATAACGGAACATTGGTTACCAAGCACTCAAAATCTTGTCAGTATAGGTAATTATAAATTGTCAAGTGCATTCTGTAGAGAGACTGCAATTCATGGTGGATCACTAATATTAGTGCACAACAATATGTCTTGTAAAGATCGTAAAGACATTGTTAGTCTTTCTATTGAGCGCACTATTGAACTGGCCTGTGTGGAACTGGAGCGGTTTGTTATAGTTTGCGCGTATCGACCCCCCTCTGGTGATTTTACTATTTTTGAAGATACATTGGAGGATGTACTTAAACGGTTATGTGTTTCTAGAAAAGGATTAGTGATATGTGGCGACTTCAACGTAGACATTTTATCAGATAGTACTATGGCTACTAGGCTACTTAGTTTGTTTAAATGCTTTAATTTAAATCCATTATTCAATGAGCCAACCAGAATAACTGAAACTACAGCTACTTGTTTAGATAATATCTTTTGCAATTGTGAGATTTTAAATAAAGAGATATTCAGTAAGTTGAAGTCAGACCACTGCGGACAAAAAATTTCGTTGTATAATTCAATCACTAAGAAAAAACAAATAATAAAATGTAGACCAATAACTAAAAATAAGATTTCAACTTTTAAAGAAAAAATCCACTCGGAAATGCAAACGCAGTTAACATTACAACAAAGAGATCCAATAAAACTATATAACACATTGTCTAATAACATAAATAACGAATTTAATAAAATATTCAAGTTTAAGTATGTAGATCTAGCTAAAAATAGTAAATTTAGTGATTGGGCTACTGTAGGTATTTATAAAAGTAGGAACAGGATGTATGACCTTTACGCCGAGAAACAATACAATTTTTCTCCAACTTTCCAGGAGCACGTGAGAAATTATTCTAAAATATTTAAAATTGTTTGTATTCAGGCGAAATCAATGTTCATAAAGAACAAAATTATTAATTCGGATAACAAGATAAAAACCACTTGGAATATAATTAACAGTGAGAACGGTAACGCAAAGTCCTGTGATTTCAATTACGAATTATTGATTAATAATAATATAATCAGTGCTGATAAAGACGTGGCAAGCGAATTTGAAAATCACTTCCGTAATATTCCTATAACATTAACCAGTTCACTAGCTTCTTCACCGACGGAAGCACTTTCTATATTAAAAAATCATATTAATGAATGTAATATTTTATTTGAATTTCAACATATAACCGCTAGAGACTTAATTAAGGCCTTTCAGTCTCTGAAGGTAAAGAATACGGGTGATTTGTGGGGCATCTCGGTGAAAATAATACAGCATATTATAGGTATTATAGCTCCATATTTGGTCGTAGTTTTTAATAAATGTATAGATCTAGGTATCTTTCCAGATCTTATGAAATGCAGCAAAATCATTCCACTTTTTAAAACAGGTGAAAAAACTGATCTTAATAACTATAGACCAGTTTCTGTTTTACCAACCCTTAGTAAAATTTTCGAAAAGATAATATTGAATCAAATGCTAACCCATTTCAACAATAATAAATTATTACATCCTGAGCAATACGGTTTCACTAAAGGCCGTAGTACAACCGATGCCGGGGCTAGGCTATTAAAGCATATATTTGAAGCATGGGAGGCGTCACATAATGCCATAGGAGTATTTTGTGACTTATCTAAGGCATTTGATTGTGTTGAGCACGAAACATTGCTGTTTAAACTTGGCCACTATGGTATAAAAAACAAGGCCCTTAGCTTGATCGCGTCTTATTTGAGTAATAGAATACAAAAAGTCAGCATAAACGATATTAAGTCATCGGGGTCACCGGCTGTGATGGGTGTACCGCAGGGCTCGATCTTGGGTCCGTTTCTTTTTCTGGTATACATTAACGATTTACCACATTATGTAAAGAACCAAGCGGATATTGTACTATTTGCTGATGATACATCACTAATATTTAAGTGTGAAAGGAATAAAGTAAATTTCGACGACGTAAATAGTGCTCTTTCGCATGTATCGCGTTGGTTCACTATCAATAATTTACTATTAAATGCAAAAAAAACGAAATGTATAGAGTTTGTGCTACCTAATGTTAAAAAAGTCAGCAAATCTCTTAAACTAAATAACGAAACATTGCATATGGAGGAATCGACGGTCTTTTTAGGGGTGACCTTAGATAGTAAACTTCAATGGGGCCCACATATAACAAATCTCGCGACAAAACTCGGTAGGGCTGCTTTTGCTGTTAGGAAAATAAGGCAGTATACAGACGTCGAAACTGCTAGGATGACTTATGTCTTATGCCATCTTGCTGTGGGGCAAAGCAGCCAATATAAAACAAATTTTCATACTCCAGAAACGGGCAGTTAGGGCTATTTATAAACTTAGGTCTCGGGAATCTTTGCGTGAAAAGTTCAAGGAAATAGGTATACTTACAGTAGCTTCCCAGTATATCTTTAACAATGTAGTTTTTATACGGAAGAATATAAACGCGTATAAACAAAATTTTGATATTAATAATCGCCATACGAAAAGAATGCATCAATTAGTTACGCCTTCGTTCCGCCTAAGTAAAGTGCAGCGATCTTTCATAGGGCTTGGTATACATTTTTATAATAAAATCCCAAAATTAATACGTGACTTGCCAATAGAAACTTTCAAAAAACGTGTAAAGACACAATTGTTAGGCAAGGGATATTATAGTGTAGACGAGTATTTAAATGACAAAGACGCATGGAAATGACCAGCTCTGCAACCAGTTCCGCTCAGAATAGTAAATACTTTTGTATTATTATCTTTTTTTTGTAATATTTTTTAAAAGATGTGCTGAGGAGTTTCTTTAGGCTTTTCTTCTCCTCCACGATAAAGCACCTTCCGAAAAGCCAAAAAATGACGTGCATAAGTGTATCAGTGATACCTATATGAATAAAATATTTTGACTTTGACTTTGACTTTGATTTATTGCTTTTTCATATCATTATCTTGAAACCAAAATTTTGGAAAGTTTCACTTCTACCACGTGTGAATTGCACACATTTTCTTTTTTTTTATTGTTTTCATGCATGCATTGTACTCCCAATAAGTAACGTTGTATTGTATTCAAAATTTCGTGCCAAATTGTTTGTCAATTTCAGTATTTTATTAGTTGTTCAATTTAGAAAAGGACTTGTATGACCCTTTGGTGGGCGGTTATGTTGATTCTATCACTGATATAATAATTTTCCTACATACATCATTGAGTTAGTCGCAATTTAACGGTTAAAGTAGACACTCGTATATTATTGCATTGCTACACCTTACAGTAAAGACAACCCTAATGCGATGGACAGAATGGAAACCAATAACGAAAAATATCTTGTATTATATTTATCCCACCAAAAACATGAATGTAAAAAAGGAGAGCCAAGTTCAATACAAAATTTATGCTTGGCTGTGGGCTTCGCCGCAAAAAGAATGGAGATCTAAACGAGTGCCAAGTTCTATGCAAAATCTAAATATGTGTTTTTAGGGGCAAAATAACATTATGAACAAGTATTAAACTCTATTTCTTTGCTTTATTGGATACCTATAACAATTGCTATTATTTAAAAATGTGAGATCTTAAAGTAGGTTAGCTTTGACTTGGCCTGTTTTTATCAGTATTAAAATGTTGAATAACTTTATAAAATGACTGATGTAATGAAAACTGGCCAAGTCAAATGTAAATGCGAGTTGGGTAAGATTTGTATGGGACCGAAGCTTTTCTTTTCTTTTCACTGCCGCTAGATGGCTCTGCTTCGGTCCCATACAAATTTTGTATGGGGAGACCACTTATTTTTTTATTACCGAGCTGAATTCCAAATTTCATCCTTCTAGGTTATCTGGAAGTAGGTTAGATTTAGGTACTATATGTCAGTCAGTCAGTCAGTGCTAAAATTTACGACTTTTTGACCTTCATATCTTTATAACCGTTTGAGCTAGCTTCATGAAATTTGGTCTTCTACATGTCCTTATGGATATAATTAAACACACGTAGTTTTATGTGTTTACGTTAAAGAGGTTTTGAGTTATAAAAGGGTCAAAAGTGGCACCAAGTGGTTCGTGTAATATTACACTTGGCGCTGGCTAACCAGTTCCTTTGCTTGAACTTGGCTTGACACGCTGCTGCGTGTCTAGATAGAAATTATTTTACTATACATTCATTATAAGCATATACATATATATTGTATCAAAAAGTGCAACGCTTGCACATCAGCGCGCTTACGCGTCTTTGTATCAACTTTAAAGCAAATAAGTGTATGAGCAGCACTCGCCGCGGGATGTTTTATTTAGCATTAGTGATGGTAATGAATGCGATTTCGCTTTAATTTCATAAACATGTGAATTCATAAGTATTAGCATGCTAAATGCTATTGCTATGCTATTTGCTAATATTACGATAATAAATCAAGTAGGTACCTATGTAATTTTAGTTTATGTGCGAACTGCGAATTAAAAAGCGCGTTCGCCGTTTTTACTCGCAGATAACGTTTTATCACACAAATTGCACTTTTGTTATTAAGATAATGATAATATAATTAAATTTTTATAATATATATTTTATTATACAGGTTAAACAATCACACGCATTCAGTATATGTAATATCTAAGGTTTTAAACCGGGAAGGCTCAAGGAAAACACCGTGAATTAGCCACAACTCCATTTAATCGCCAATCCAACTTGAGGGTGGATTTGTAACAAACAAATCCAAACTACCTTCGTAACATGCAACATGCAATATACTACACTCCTCCACAACAAATCAATAACAATAGTTTTGCTAAAATTAAGTAGATCTTATTAACTAATAAACAAATGCTTTTATTTTAATTAAACTATCATTAATTATTTTATTTCACTTGAATTACTATTTTATTTAAATTATTATTTTAATTACATTACTTGTTATTATTAATTGTAATATAATCTTTATTAGACACATACTGCGATTTGTGATGATTTTCTGATTACATTATAATTATATGTGTATTTTACTTTACTTGCACTTTCCTCCTCCTCAGCAACAAGTAAAAAAAATCAATTATGCAAATAATTTTGACAATAGTCGGCTATACCCAGTATAGCGAGAAATAGTCTATATAATTTTATAATATAAAAATATGTACATATAGCACAGGGCTCTGTGGAGGTACTCATTCGTATGTACAGATCATATGAGTTCAGTACTATGAACATAGATCTCTCTCTGTGGGCGTACTTATGTGTCAGGATTACCAGGATACTAAATAAAACCCATAATTCGACAGGCACAAGGATACTATCCGTTTATTGCCTGATAACACCCGATTTTATCAATTCAACGTTATTTAGTTATTACTTTGATTCGCGATACTCTCAATCTGTCTGCCATCTTGACAGTTCCTTTTTTCTTAATTTCATAGATTAATACGAACTTATTTTAGACCGCACCGATACGGCCATACTGACAAGACACACGTCCTCGTGTGTGAATCGTACTAAATCGCGTCATATTTAACAAACGTTACATAAACAAGGATCTCCAAGAGCAATTACGAATTTGGAATAATTATCCTGAGCCACGTACCATAGTCGTTAACTTCAATTATCAAAAGCAATAACAAACATTCTCAATGATCTCGAGTAAGTCCTTCAATCTCCACGTCTTTCAAAGCCAACCAGCAATCTCCGTTGCTACCATACACATATCATACCAGAGCAAAACACGAATCGCACTTCGATCGTAATTGCCACTGGCGCTACAAAGTTACTGACTCGAGTTCCCATCTTATCTTATTCATCAGCAAAATCATTATTAATATCAACATCGACTGGTACATGACCTACAGGCATTCTCATAAACTTTCCTTTACTTTACTGCCAAAGGTTACAACAAAGCTCTTTGTTGCCCGAAATCCCGCAAAAATAGCATCAGTTCATTTTTTAGCATTACCACTGCTTCGCAATGTGTTCTCGTTATGGAGAAGAAGCAGCGCAAGAAACTCCATAACAACACTTTTTTTGTTACGGAACTACCAAATTATTATTTGCACGATTTTAAAGTCTTCACGTCTCGCGTCGATCGTTTGGTACGTCGTGGCGTCGTCACCGAATCTAAGAATCTCGTCCGTGCGGCCATCGCTGACGACTCACACGTCCTCGTGTGATCATTCTGTAAAGACAAAATCAGCACAGTATTTCGTTCGGCTATTCTGACTTCATGAAGTGAGGGAAGTGTATGTGTGTGTATGTTTTGTGTGTGCTCGTAATCCCCGATAAAATTTCACGACTCCCATATCAACTATATTCAATAAACTCAATAATTCCTCAATAAATTAACGGAAGGGCGTTTAAACCTCTCGTTTCCGTATATACTGCTCAACTTTCGTTTTAAAGATAAACCACAATTAACATAACATCAAATTATAACATCAAAATCACCTTCAAGATATTTTAAACCGCTCTTATTAACCAGAATAAGATACTTTTTGTTATTGTCTAACCAGTATTTACACAGTTTAAGCAATATCCAACCTGGATTTGTACACTTAATGGCGCAGTTCAACATACAGAAAAATGGCTGAAGGTTGATCATCATCATCATATTTTTTTTCAAATCAACAAATTAATCACTTTGCTTGGTACACTTATATCACTGATCTCTCTTAAATCCACATACGCCTCACTCGAGCGTGCTCACACGGGACACGCCTTTTTTTTTGCGTTCCCAACCCAGTGTCACTAAGCATTGTGTTGGCCCAACTGCCTCAACACCATCATGCGAAATACTGCATTGATCTCTACTTTAACAGTTTGACCTTCAGACAATTTAAACAGTCACGGCTGTTACAGATAAAGAGCCCTTATTAAGCCAAGCTTAATACGAAGTCAACTAAGCATACTGGTTAAACAATTTATCTCATAACATAACAAGTTAGAACCCTACATTTGACTGATTAGTCCGCAGCGTGGTTTATTAATTCATCGTTAAATTTCAATTCAATCAACAAATAATCATCAGCACCACATCAATTAATCAATTTACTTTTGCATTGATAAAAAGAAAGATATAAAGCTTGACGTCGTATCAACAACTCATCTCGTCATCATACCAACAAATCCTGTTTCAACATTTTACCCTTTTTAGAATTTAAGAAACGGCACCAGTCATTAGCGAGAAAGTAAGAAACACAATGATTTGAAATGTATTTTTGAATGTAGGATCCAATCTGATTTTACTGCATTCATTATATCTTATCACATTTAATCTAACGCTAATTTAATCATATCCGAATTTTATTTGTACTACGAATCAAACATAACATTCAAATTCAACTCTTTTAAAGTGAGTAAGTCTGTAAGAGAGTGGTCTGTAGTCAACACGACAGGAGAATGACATTTCATTTATTTTTCATCATATTTGTCGTCAGTTGTCACTTCGACAGATTTTAATACTTACGTCAAAACATGCGACATATCAAATCATAGGGATGGCAACCCTATAATAACCCAATCTCTATCAAAATATTGTCACAAAACATGAAATGAAATAATGTTACTATTTAAATATGCAGCCACTGTTACTCATGAAGATATTAAGTTATCATTCAGTCTACCCCGCAACAATCTGCAATCATACACGCGATCATTGAAGTTCGCAGTAAAACTTTAAAAGCACTAAAGGGTTTCAACTACGCAGGAAACGCCACTGCTATATTCAAGGATTTTACATGCCCATCCCAACACGTATGAAAAACAGAATGTAGTAATATAATGTAATGATAAGATTCATATGCTAGAGTGACCACTTGGTTATATTACTTGACTCAGCGGCACGGGTAGGTTAGTTGTTATGATGCACTATATTATTTCACGTATAGTAAACCAGGAGATTACTTCATTTAGTACAATATACAATTGCATCTTTACCAACCCTAGCATAATTATCTTAAGTTTTTAAGTATTGGGTTCTCTAAAGGTAAATGAAATGTTAACGATTGAAAGCTTTATGCCTATTAAGCCATGTAATTAGCGCGAAACACAGCGCTCACAACAGCAGCGCCGCCTCGCCGCTAGGAGCATCAACAACTCGTTGCAATTTGGACGAAACCAGCCCCGCTCTACACTCGCAGCAAATAGATACACAGATTCAAATCTCGCCGTTTTTTCTTTAGCTGAAAAATTTAAGATAGGTTACTTTCAGTTGCATGATATCAAACATCATATTCACTGTCATGGCTACTCATCTTGCACTCCTTTTGTGAAAAATCTGAAACCAAATTCTCATTTCCATTTATTTCTCGGATTTTTAAATAAAGCCCAACTTTAGTATCACACTCCATGATCTCATCATCTCCTTTATGTTTGATTGATTTTGTATCGTATCCCGTAAAATTTTCCTTCAAGCTTATTTAAAAATCATTCAAACTTCATTTATTTTCTGAAATTTACTTCTCAAATTCTCATGAAAATTATCTCACCATCTGGGTTTCTGGGCCACTTCTGATATAGCACAGGGCTCTGTGGAGGTACTCATTCGTATGTACAGATCATATGAGTTCAGTACTATGAACATAGATCTCTCTCTGTGGGCGTACTTATGTGTCAGGATTACCAGGATACTAAATAAAACCCATAATTCGACAGGCACAAGGATACTATCCGTTTATTGCCTGATAACACCCGATTTTATCAATTCAACGTTATTTAGTTATTACTTTGATTCGCGATACTCTCAATCTGTCTGCCATCTTGACAGTTCCTTTTTTCTTAATTTCATAGATTAATACGAACTTATTTTAGACCGCACCGATATACATACTAATTATGTCTACACATACATGTAAAATTAGAATAACCGTTTAGGGGGGACAATAATCCGTCCATAGCGCGTGCGCTTTGTTGAAGTTGCATCTTCAGCTGGCGAGTGATAGGGCTCCTGCTCGCCATCACCGTCAGGCAAGCTGCTGGCATCGCTTGCAGGCGTACCGTAGCACTCCGACGGCTGCCCACGCGCGCCGCCCTCGCTGCCGCACGCAGGGGGCTCGCGCGGCGACGGCGCGTCGCGGGACGAGCCAGCATACGGAGTGCCGATCGGTCCGGAGTTCGAATCCGTACCGATGTCATATTTATCGTACGTCCAGTTCTCGTCACTATCCTGTTTATCAGGCATTTTATCCCCGTGTGCCTTCATTAGTTGATTCGCGTGACGCCTCCAAACGATCTCAGAATTGTTAACTGCCACATCATAAAGCACTTTACCTCTGCGTGCTATTATTGTTCCTAAAACCCAAGTTGGTTTTTGTGAATTGTTGCGGTAATCTTTAACCCATACGCTATCGTTGACGTTTAAGAGTTTATTTTTACCCCGAAAGTATTTTTTTTGTCGAGCTTGATTCGCACGCACTATGTCGGCCGTATCCCCGATGTCGTGCGGAGGCTGCGCACCAACGAGGGGTGTAGAAACTAAATCGAGCTTACAACGCAGATTTCTACCGAACATTAAGCGCGCAGGTGACAACTCGGTCGTACAGTGAGGCGAATTTCTATAATAAAACAAATAATCGTCTAAGCGTGATGTTACTTCCTTCGGGCTACCGTCTTTAACTGCATTGATTATTAATTTTTTGCACGTTTTGACTGCGTTCTCTGCGAGTCCATTACTCTGTGGCGAATAAACCGGAGAAAAAATTTGTTTAATTCCATAATTTTTACAATAAGTCGAGAACTCGGTCGAAACAAAAGTCTTTGCATTATCGGATACGATACACTTTGGCAACCCGAAGTGTGTAAACACAGATTTTAGTTTATTGATTAATGTAAGGGCAGATAAATTCGACACCTCTATGCATTCCAGCCACTTACTATACGCATCTACAAGAACAAGAAAATTTTTATTATGAACCGGGCCGAGGTAATCTATGTGGACTCGTTCAAAAACCGAATTGGGCCATTCCCAATTTTCTACAGGAACTTTAGGTGGCGATCCTCGAGATGCAACACAGCGATCACAGATTGAAGCTACCCGCTCAATTTCTGCATCGATACCCGGGAACCATAACCTTTCCCTAGCAGTCATTTTCATCTTAACGATGCCTAAATGCGCGGCATGTAATTCTTGTACAACGGCCGCTCGGTAAACGGTCGGTACTACGACGCGGTGTCCGCGCATCAATACACCGTTGTCAACATGCAGTTCATGTTGACACCGTCGGTACGGCAGCAATTCTGCTCGTACTCGCCTCGGCCACCCCTTCGTTACGTAGATTAACACCTTAGCAAGCGTTTCATCGTCGGCGGTCGCTGCAGCGAGCTCCGCCGGGGAGGCCGGCAGCGGCGCTCCCGCCGCGGACAACGCGTTCATGTAGCTCGGGGAGTCCGCACCACCATCAGTTATGGGGTCACCGGCCGGAACCGGGCATCGACTCAAATAGTCGGCAACGTTTCTCTCGCTGTTAACGAATTCAATTTTGTAATTATATGCGGCGAGAAACAATGCGTATCGTTGCAACCGCGCCTCCGTCATCTGTGAAATACCCCTATCGGGTGAAAAAATAGACATGAGCGGCTTGTGGTCTGTACGCAAAATAAAAGGTAGCCGACGGCCGTACAGATACTGATGGAATCTTTTGATTCCAAAAATTATTGCCGTCGCTTCATTCTGGATCTGGCTATATGCTCGTTCGCTCCTACAGAGGGAGCGGGACGCATACCCGAGCGGTCGCTCAGCCCCATCGGGGTAGCGCGCGGCCAGCACGGCGCCCAGCCCGCCCGGCGCCGCGTCCACCGTCAGCACGAGCTCGAGCCGCGGGTCGTAGTGAGCGAGCACCCGCGGCGAGCCCAACTCCCTCTTAATGGCCTCGAAGGCCTCCTGGTGACTGCCATTCCAGTCCCAGGCCACGTCCTTACGCAACAACGAATGAAGGGGCTCCAAGATTGCCGATGCGCGCGGTATAAAGCTGCGATAAAAGTTAATAATGCCGAGAAACGACTTTAGCTGTTTTGGATTCTCCGGGGCTTTAGCCCCCAAAATTGCCCTAACCTTTTCCGGATCCTTATGAATACCGTCTCCGTCGATGACGTAACCCAGGTACTCAACCTGCTTTTGAAAAAATGAGCACTTGGACTTTTGTAGCATCAGGCCGGCGTCCTGCAGCCGCCGCAGCACACGCTCGACGCGGCGCCAGTGCAGCTCCGGCGTGGGCGCCGCCACCAGCACGTCGTCCAGGAACACCTCGACGCCCTCCATGCGCAGCAGCTGCACCATGGCGCGCTGGAATAGCGCAGGCGCGTTCGCCAGACCAAAGACAAGCCTCGTGTATTTGAATAGCCCCTTGTGCGTATTGATACATGTATACTTTTGCGATTTCTCGTCTAACAAGAATTGGTTGTAGCTATTGGACAAATCTATCTTACTAAAATAACGACAGCCATGTAAGGAAGCGCGCAACTCGGTTATAGTCGGCAAGGGATACGAATCTATTAGCAGATCTTTGTTTATTGTAGCCGAGTAATCGCCACAAATCCGCACGTCGTTGTTTTTCTTAAGCACCGCTACGATCGGAGACGCGTACTCAGAATAAGAAACCGGTTTGAGTATGCCTACGCGCACCAACCGATCTATTTCGTTCCCTACTTTTTCCTTCAAAGCGAAAGGAACCGGTCTCGCTTTACAGAACTTAGGTTTCGCGCCTTCTTTTAAGTGTAAGGATAATTTATATTTATTGAAGGTGCCCAATTTACCCGAAAATAATGCTTTGTATTTATCTAATAGGATATCGTTCTCTTTTAATAAACAATAATTTAATGGTACGAGGCCTAAATTAAACTTACATAAAAAATCTCTGCCGAGCAACGATACCGGGCCCTTCTCGACAATATAAAATGTTAAATTATGAGTTACATCGTTGTAAGTGACTGGTAACGTACACGTACCTACCGGGGCTACCAGCGAGCCGTTGTAAGTTCGTAATGTTTTGTTCGCCTTACCGAGTTGTCCCATATGTGAAAAATACTCGCGCCAGACCGCGGCCGGCAGCACGGACACGGCGCTGCCGGAGTCCACCTCCATGGCGAGCGCGGCCGGCCCGCAGCGCACCTCCACACACATCGGCTCCTCTTCCGAACACCGCACATTGTTTACCGCTACCGAATCATCACTATCACTACGTTCATCTTCACACATATAATTATTACGCCAACCTTTCTTTTGTTTACGATACCTACTCGCACTGCTACTATTTTTATTCGAGCACACCCTTTTTAAGTGTCCTTTTACTCCGCACACATCACACGCTAGATGACGATAACCGCAGTCGGCGGCGTCGTGGGATCTCGCGCCGCAGACGGAACACCTGGGAGCAGCTTTTTATCACCACCTTACTGCTGCTTGCGATGCGTTGCGCACTTTCCACCGCACATGCTATTTCTACTGCCGTGCTCATCTTCAACTCGGTGGCTTCTTCCCGGTATAGTTTCTCCCGAATTACCGACGAATCCACACCCAAAACGAATCTATCCGTCAAACACATCTCCAGCGATGTTCCGAACTTACACTCCGCGGCCAATCCACGCAGACGTGCAGCATATTCGGTAACGGATTCCTCGCTATTCTTTACAGCCGCGTAAAACTTTTCACGTTCTGCATATAAACACTTCTTTGGCTTAAAATGTGCATCCAATGTATCAATGATCGTCGCGTACGTAGCCGTCTCGGGCGTTTCGGGAAACAATAAATCACGCGTGAGGCGGTAGGAGTCTTGCGACATACAATTTAACAAAATAGCCCGCCTCTTATTGCCGCCGAGGTCCTTTATCTCCGTAATATCATTGGCAAGGAAAAAGTTTTTTAACTGAGCCTTGTGCACTGACCACTCGTCGACTTTACAATCAAAATTAGGCACACTTCCGAAGATAGACATTTTCTAACAATATTTCGCGTGGAATAAATAAAAATTACAATTATTGTTCGTTATTACTTCGTCGCCACTGTAATATCTAAGGTTTTAAACCGGGAAGGCTCAAGGAAAACACCGTGAATTAGCCACAACTCCATTTAATCGCCAATCCAACTTGAGGGTGGATTTGTAACAAACAAATCCAAACTACCTTCGTAACATGCAACATGCAATATACTACAGTATACGACCCTAAATACGAAAACATCGAAAGACAACAACGTAATAATTGTTAAACCTCATTCTTCGTAGTTCACACCACCCAGCTTAAAATTTAAACGAAGTAAACAATCACACGTATTCATTCAATATACGACTCTAAGTCTAAGCATATCAAAGATAATAATTGCTTAACCTCGAACTTCATTTTTCGCGACATCTGCTAAGTTGCTAATACTTTATTCGTGAATATTTTTTACAGTTTAATTTAGTATTCGCAACTTCGCGTTCACGTGGGTGCGACCGAGAGCACACGCTGCCGCTGCATGATGATAATATTATAGTACGAATACTATGAATGAAGTGATGAATTCACTTCGCACTTCACGAAATTTCGCAACCAAATTTAATTTGCTAAGTGCTAATGAAACATTCACATGTTAAAAATGAATGCGAATGCTAATTAATCCATCACTATTTAGCATCTAACAACCCGTACAAGTAGCCGTTTTACACGCGGTGCGAAAATTCATAACTGACTTGCCTTTTAATGCTTAATGTCCTACTAATATAGGTACTTATTTATAATAGCTTTACGCCCGTGCATTGTTACACCACTTTACGCACCGTATCGTAATGTCACTATTCTGTACATTAATTAAAAAAGTGTCGGAGAGCCTGCAATAATGCGATCTTCCCACTTCCAGATTATCCGGCAACGAATCGGTGATGCCTTAGGTTTTATTGATGTCCATAGGCACCAGCGTATTAGGTAAAGTAAGGAAAACAAAATTACATTTAAATTATTATTTATTAATCGAGAGACATGTCAAACATGTGGGCTTCAGTTTCCAAAGTAGTCACTGTACAGTTTTATTCTCTCAGAGAGCACATAATTATTATACATCAAAATAGAAGAACATTAAATGTCGAACGTTTATTTACATCTTTTTACATTTCCATAGCGAGAAGGACAACAATAACATAGGATCCCTTGTGTCAACATTTTGAAACAATGTTTACATTCAAGTCTTTTTTTATAAACAACGCGGCAACGTCAAATCACAATATATCGTTGCCATTCATGGATCACTGTAGTTCACGGTATAAATAAATATATCACCAAACTTTTATCGCAATTGTTCACTGACTCCTCTTTAGAAATCTACCAACACAACGCCCCCAAAACATATCGTCCAAACGTTTAAAAACGAGGAGTATTCATGAGGATTATAATGTGCGATTAACGGCCGCGACGTCAAAAGTGGAGTCGCGCGTGGCCGTTCCACCGCGCGGCGGCCGGCGGCGCGTCCACGGAGGCCAGCGACAGCTCGGTGGAGGGCGAGGAGGCCGGCGGCGCGGGGTAGTAGACGGTGGGCGCGGGGGAGGCGGCGCGCCGCGGCCGGCCCAGCCGCGTGGAGCGCGTGTCGGAGCGCCGCAGCGTGCCGTTGCGCGCCATGCGCAGCGACACACGCTCGCCGCACGATGCGAACGAATCGTCGCGCGTGTGCTCGGGGGAGTCGCGCGTCATGCGCGCCCGCAGTCGCGCTGCGCAAAACATCTTCAGAAACACTCGCTTAAACTTCTCTCCGAAAATTACATAAATGACGAAGTTGACGCTACTGTTGATGGTGACCAGGAGATTACTCGTTTTGACTAGTGGATCGAGATTGTCGAACGCGTCGCCGAGAAAGACCTCGAAGGCGTTGGTGACGAGCGGCAGCAGGTTGCACAGGAAGAAGACCAGCACCACGACGAGCAGCATGGTGGCGAGGCCGAGCTCGCGGCGCTGGACGCGCGACAGTCGCGCGCGCTCCGCCTGCGCGCGCCGCACCTGCCGCACGATGCGCGCATTCAGCGCCGCCAGGGCGGAGAATGGCACGATGTACATCACCACCAGGTACATCCAGTGGATGTACACGGCGACGTACGTGTCCGTGCGAAATCCCATGTCCGCCCGCACGCAATATATTACTTCTTCAAGGGTCGCATTTCCCTGCGCGATCACCTCCGCCTCGAAGAACTTGGGTGCGTTGTAGGCGAACGCAAAGGCGGCGGTCCCCAGAACGTACCACCGCGCCCTCGAGGACGTACACAGCGCCTTCGCCCGAAACGGATGGCACACGGCCACCCAGCGCTCCACGGTCACGATGAGCGTGAGGTACACGGACATGGTCTGCGCGACGTTCGCCAGCGGGTACACGTAGGGCGTGAGGTGCGGGCACACGTGGTAGTAGTAGTAGCGCATGCGGCCGGTGTACGGGTAGACGGCGGTGAGGCCGAACAGCAGCACGGAGGTGAGGATGAGCACCGTGTCGCAGGCGGCGAGCCCCACGAGCAGGCAGTTGATGGAGGAGCGCATCTGCGGGCGCGAGAGCACGAGCACGGAGAGCGCGTTGCCCAGCAGCCCCCCCGCGCCGATGCCGTTCAGCAGCACGCCGTGCACCACGAAGCGGAACAGCTTGTCGGAGGCGGGCACGCCCACGTCCGTGTCGCACTCCAGCGGCGCCAGCGGCTCCAGCGGCGCCGAGCGGTTCATGTCGCGCGCGCCCCGCCGCCGCCACCATGCTACCCGCCGCGCGCCCGGCGACCGCTCCACCCGCCAGCCATCTGCAATCACCATATTCAGTACGTTAACATCTACACATATTGTATACATTGAAAGCAAAGCGCACACACCCTCAGTGAAAGAAACCTGCAATTGTCAGGAACAGACATATTATTATTTAAATTACGTTAAATAAGTGGTAGAATAAAATCTTTAAAAAAAGAAAAGACACTTCGGGAGTGCAGACAGAAGTGAAAACTTGAACAATTACTTGTGTATTTTTTGAATCGTCAGGAAATATTTTATTGTGAGGAAAATAATTTTAGATTAAGTGTTTTTATTCATTTTTAGTGAGTACATACTCCGCTGAGCATACAGACACTGTTGAATCAGCTCGTCACTCTCGTCACTCTCGTCACTCTGTCCTAGTATTCCTGGTAAAAAAATATTTAAAAAAATGTGACTGAGCCGTTTAGTCAATACGTTCAGTCGAACCGCCTTTTCGCGCAGTATTTTTTAGTACACTATAAAAATTTTTGTTAAGTTAAAATTAAACGGAAAAAACGTTCCAAAAAAATGCGAGTGTGCCAGTGAATACGTTCAGTCGAACCTCCTCGTCACACATGATGTCCTGGTATACAGAGGTGTCGAGGTGTCGGTAACGGTGTCGCGAGTTGAATTGTTTTTCCCATCTCAAAAATACCCAACACGCCTAAAGAAGTTTTCTAGGTCTTTACCTGTGTCGCGGATGGCATGGACGCTAAAAATTCACATTAGTAGTATAGTTACTGATATGATAAATTTAAAAGCAAACTATCACAGTCAAGTTACTCTCAGATTAAAATAAAAAACATGAGAGGTGTCAAGGGACACCCGGATGGAACAAAGTTCCTTTCGATTTAAGTATTGTTTTGTTGTACAGCGCCATCTCTGTAAAACTTACTGAATCACTTCAAAAAAAGTGTCGTCATTCGTAAAATCAAAAAGTGTCGTAATTTTCCGTCTAGCCCCCTTTCACAACGCGCGATAAGGAACTTCGTTCCAAAAACATGTATTTCGTAACATCGTTATAAATGCATTACAGATTTTTTTAAAGTGTAATGTATAAGCAAGTGCTATAAGCAATTGATAAGTATCAAGCAAGATAAGTAGTAAGCTCTAGGCCTCCTCGAGAGGAGAGACCCGTGCTCAGTAGTGGCTCATTAATGAGTTGAAGCCCGAAGTATCAAATGTAGCATCCCAATTGGCATCGACAAACTCAGTAACGTATATTTTATGATTCATGTCTCCGGATTCCGGATATAAATATAAAGAATATCATAGAGCCCTTACATGTCGTATTTTGGTGGCTTTTTAATAAAACTACTAACAAACAAAGAGTACATTCTTCTTTTATATAATAATATAACATACTTGCAGAAAAAATTAAGATGTCAAGTGAACGTCTAAATTAGATAGTCAATGAAAGATGTGACGTCTATCTTTCATTGAGTAGCTAAATCGTAGTAATCGTAACAAAAACGTTGAATGTCATCGTGAGGAGGGAAAGGAGACGTCTCTTTGGGTGTGGAGCTGCATGTAGCGCTGGTGGCATGTGGGTGTTGGCACTGGCGGCGCTGGGCGCGTGCGTGGCGGGGGGCGCCGAGCCGGGGGGCGCAGGATCGGCCGGACGGTATACTTTCTACCGCGACATGGGAGCGGAGCGCGTGGCGGGCGGTGCGGGGGGCGCGGAGGGCGGGACGCGGCGGATCTTCGGCGGCTCGGCGGCGGAGCTGGCGGAGTTCCCTCGCGCGGTGGCGCTGCTGGACCGCTACTGGGCGGCGCGCTGCTCGGGCGCGGCCGTGGCGCCGCACTGGGTGCTGACGGCCGCGCACTGCGTCACGCCGCGCCTCGCGTACGTCAAGTACAACACGCGACGCCCGGCCTCGCTCGACGGCGACTTCGCGCCCGTTCACTACTTGTACCGACATCCCGAGTACGTCCTCGGTTCACTTTTACATTTTCATGATCGCGGGTTCGAAACGAGTGAGACATGGTGTTCCGCGCGCAGGTTCGAGGTGGTGCAGACGCGGGGCGCGGCGGCGGACGTGACGCTGCTGCACCACGACGTGGGACTGGTGCGCACGCGTGACGTCATGCGCCTGCACGCCCCGCTGCCGCGCGACATCCACGCCGAGCTCCGGCGGTACGATCCGTCGAACCTAAACGACGAGGAAGTGCAGGTCGGTCTGCGGAGAACATTCCGCGAGTTTGTTTGTGTCGTAAAACTGAGTTTGCGGCGGTTACGGATGCTGTAGGTGCTCGTCGAACGAGTGAATAAATTGTGGCGATCGAATCAGAGCGGAGGTATCTTAATTCGGTTATTATGCTTACTCTGCTTACTATTGAGAAAAATTGTGACGAGACGAGCGTTACGAACACCGAGGATACGGGTACCCTCGCTCACATGATACTGTATAATGATGGTGATGTATGATGGTGGCGTGTGTGTGTGTGTGTGCAGGTGCTGGGGTTCGGTCGCACGGAGCGGTCGGTGCTGGGCGAGGAGCTGTGCGGCGCGCGGCTGCGGCTGGCGGCGTGCGGCCGCGGCCAGTGGGTGCACGTGGTGTGCGGCGCGGTGCGGGGCGCGGCGCGCGGGGTGTGCTCGGGGGACTCCGGCGGGCCCGTGCTGTACCGCGACCACCAGGTGGGCGTGACGTCGATGGGTCCGGTGGAATGCGCTCGCGCGAGCGGCGCGCCGCCGGAGGGCGCCACCAGCGTGTTCACCGTGCTGTTCCCCTACGCCGACCTGGTGAACGCCACCATCGGCGACACGGAGGCCGCGCTGCGTATGACGCGCCTGTCCGCGGCCCCCCGCCCCGCGCGCCCCCCGCGCCCCCTGCTGCCGCTCGTCCTGCTGCCGCTGCTTCTGCCGACGCGATGATCGCGAGTTTTGGACGCGAAATAAACAAATCTCCATACTTGTTGTTATTAAGGCAAGGTCCATCCGTTCCCACTGCAGCTATACTTTCCCACTTATTTCATGTTGATATCAATCACGAACGCGTTGCTAACGCGAGCGTATCTTTACTGACACAACCTTAGGCTCGTGGGCCTCTTTAACGCAGGGAGCAAGCTTGATTCCTTGAGATTCCCGGAAGAAATCCTTGAATCCCCACTATATCTATCACACGAACAGTCGACTGGCGATGGACGTATCCAATTTTGCTACATCATCATCACAACCCATAACTGTCTCACTGCTGGGCCTCTTACAGTGTAAGTTTAACGTTTATTTTGTAAAATGCATATTTTCTAAAAGTATGATTGCAGCACTAACATACCACGTGAAGTACGCTTTATTGAAACAAGATGTGGGTGAAGATATTGTCACTTTTAAAAGAAAAAAGATTACAGTTATTTAAATGTATTGATTATGAGAAAATGTATGGTATATAAGTACGACACGGCTCGGGCGTTTCTTGGTGGTCATACTATCATGTCATACTGGTATGACCAACAAGAATAGTTTGAATCGGTGGTCATACTACTTTAATAAATAGGTATATTAGGTTTGCCATAAATAAAGTACAGTTACGAGGCTCGCGGCTGCCCGGCTGGTGCTACGCCGCGCGCTACGAGAACCACTACGAGAACCGCTACGAGAACCGCTACGGCGCGGCGGCCGCTACGAGCCTGAGAACCTGTATCCGCGCCGCGGTTTCTCTGCCTCGCATCGTCTAACAATACAAAGCTATTATTTCAAACATTTTAAAGTTGTTTCTCAATCTCCTGCTAGAGTTAAGTTTTTGCTTTCAACTTTAGTATTTTGTAATTGTTTGTTACTTTTGTATTTTGTATTTTCCTAATATAATTGTTTTTCGGACGATGAAAATTGAAACGAGCTTGTAACTCTCTTACTTGATTTATTTTTTTGTGACATTATCTACATGACAACTTTTCTTGACGCATGCATTTTTTATGAAAAATAATAACAAAATTAGTATGAAGGTTTTCTTACATTAAATGAATCGGACATACCGCCCACCAAAAACAACAGTTTTTTTTTCACAATATATGATATGAATAACTCAGGTAAGTATTAGCTACATTCAAATGGACTGTATTTATGTATTTTGAAATTAACAAATTTTGACAACCCTACCTTTGATGAATTTGAAAACAATTTACAAGAAGTGAATTTGAAACATATTACAATACTTGAACTTGAACAATACTTATGAACATAAACATGAGTAAAAAATATAAACATATTTGAAAAACTAATACATTTCTAACCACTTGTTACTCATTATATTATGCACAATTGAATATACTTAGCACCGCCCACCATGACATATTATATCCTTAATAACAACTATATCTTCGCAGGTGATGGGTGTGTCCTTTGTCATTTGTGCCTTTATTGTAGTACTCACTTTGCCATTTTTCCAGAAATGTTAAGTTAGTTTTTACCAATTGCCACTATTTAAAAATGCTTGATGTTGATTAACTCTTAATGCTGGTAACTGGCCCATAAGGTAATATTTGTTTTAGCCTTATCCACAATACAAATTTTACAATTATACATACATTTTTGAATCTAGATTTTAACCGCACTATCCAGTACCCTGTTCGTAAATATGACATCATTAATTGAATACCCCCATGAACTGTCCTAGTGTGAGCTTCGTTTATGAGTAGTTTTGAAAGGCTGATAAGGGAACTTCTAATCTTTACCTTTCTATCCTTCTTGATTTCTTCAATTTCCTTGCTATAAACTAAAATTATAATATTATATGCGTTCTTCTAAAATATTCTCCATTCTTCAGGTTGTAAGTATTTTCCTTTAGGTTATTTTCAGAATTTCCATCACATCGCTAATAAGTTTTAAAAGTAGTACCGCAGCACATAGTTCTAATCTAGGAACTGATAACTGTTTCAACGGCGCAACTTTAGTACGGGATGCAATCATAATTACATGTACTTCATCATCTTCTACTATTCTCAAGTAAGTCACAGCTGTGTATGCTTGAGTAGAAGCGTCAGCAAAACCATGTAGAGTAACGTTATTATAATTTTCTGACGTTGTTTTAAACCACCGAGGTATCTTTATATCTTGTAAATGTATCAATCCTTCTCTGTAGTTTATCCATTTTTCACAAAAGCTACATGGTAATTCATCATCCCAACCTAAATTGCAAAGCCACAATTTTTGAATTATAATCTTCGCACTAATTACAACTGGTGACAGCCTCCCAAATGATCATGTGAAGCCTAATATTTTTATTATCATGTGCAGTTTTATCTCTACTGTATTCTTACTTTTCTTTTCTTTTAGATATTCTAAAACTTCAAAACATTACTAGACCATTTTTGCATTTCGAATCCATCCTTTTTTAATATTGTTCTAATTTCTTTACACATCTACTTTGTTTTCTCCCCATTATCATCTTATTGTCTGTTGTTTTATCTTTCTTAATGTGACCCATCTGTTTACCTTCATAAATGACTTTCGTATATTCTTTATTCAAGTCTTCTGTCTTTGCCAGTTTCCTCTCTGAGTAATTAAATCTTCTTATAGCTTGTTTCTTTGTAAATAATTTCCCACACTCAATCTTCTGTATTAATGGTAAGTATACTGTATACTTTCCATTGATATCTCTTTTCGTTGTATTTTTGTATAACTCTTCACATTTTTCTTCTTTTTTTGTAAATAATTTCTTCTTTGTATAAGAGTCTGTTTCTATTTCACAAAACTTTCTTAACATAATATCATTGTTGTCTTTAACCATTTTAGTGATATGTAATGTTGTTATATTATGTTTGTTGCTGTTCATTTCTGTATATTCTCTTCGACCTGACAGTATCCACCCCAAACTTGTTTTCTGAGCCACTACTCCATCAACCATCTTAAGCAAACCATCTTCTATAATTTTGCAAAAGACGTCAGCGCCAAGCAGCATATCGATCCTGCCTGGTGTATTAAACGTAGGGTCAGCCAATGGTACTGTTTGAAACTGTGAACAATTAATCGCGATGTGTTTTGATGGTAATCTTGTACATATAGTCTTCAGCACATATGCCTTGACTTGTATAATCTGCTTCGTTTTAAATCGCGACATAATTGTGAGGTCAACTAAGTGTTTGATTGGTATCTGACGTCCTTCTCCAACTCCAGAGACAATACCACTGATATTCGTTTTTGATAAACCTAATAGGTCAACTACCCTTGCGGAAACGAATGAAGCTTCAGAACCCTGGTCAATTAATGCACGAAGTAGATGTTTGTGTCCATTACTTGATATAACCTCTACCTGCGCTGTAGCTAGCAATACTTCATGACCAGGTTGTTGTTGAGAAAAATGTGCAGTTGTAATCCTAGGTTCTAATTGTACTGCTGTCCCCAAATCCTTTTTCTCATTATTGTCTCTAGACTGGTGTAATAGAGAGTGATGTTTATTCTTGCAAACTCGACATGATGTTGTTTGATTACATTTGTATGCATTATGATACGGTATAAGGCAGTTGAAACATAAATTGTTGTTTTTCACAAAGTCGCGTCTTTCCTCTACAGATAATTTTGAAAAGTCTTTACATTGAAATAAATAGTGATTATTCTTGCAATAAGTGCATGTAGCATTTGTAGACACACCGGCATGTGCAGTTTGAAACGTATCATCATTATTGGTAGCGTGAGTTGAGGCATGAAATAATTTGTGTGTATAAGGTTTCTCTCTTGAATGTATTGACATTGGCATAACTAATTCAAGTGTATGGAACTTAACTTCAAGAAACCCTTTCAACATATCCCAAGTAGGTAATTGATCAGTCGTTGTTTTATAAGAAAACTCCTCCCAGTCCTTTAGAGTCTCCGGGTCTAATTTCTGACTTACCAAAAATATTACAACAGGATCCCAAGAGCTGGTGTTAATATCTAAATTATTTAAGCTGTTAATACATTCTGTTGTTGTATCTAAAATATTTTTAATTTGACCAGACGACTGATTAATAACCCTCTTTTGTCCAAATAGCCTCTTTAAGAGAGAATTTAAAATCATCTTTTTGTTACCGAAACGCCCCTTGAGTAACTCCCATGCTTGTACATAATTATTTTCTAAAGTTTGAATATGTCTTAGTAACATTTCTGCCTCCCCTGATACGCTAGTTTTCAAATAATGTAACTTTTGAACATTGCTTAAATTTGTATTGTGAACGAGAGCTGTAAATAAATCCTGATATGTAGGCCAGTCCTCATATCTTCCTGAGAACGTAGGTAACTGAATTCGTGGCAAACTACTTACATATGGCAATGACTGATTATCTTGACTTACGGCTACGGCTGACTTGTTGATGACTTCCGACGCTTCCAGGTTTAGTAGGTGATCAGTTAGGTCCGCTTGAAGCACCAGGTAAATATCCTCAATTCGGTAAAATTCTTCATTGACAAAATGCGGTAATATCACCTTTTGATCCCTCGGAGTGCATGTCGTAAGATCGTTGTGCGCCTGCTTGAATGTGTTCCAATAGTCTTCGAGAATCTTCAGTCTTGCTTGTATATACCCTTTAGTCAGTCTTTGCTTAGGACATTTCTTGATATTAATTTGTGTTTTCTGTATTATACTCCCGATCTCTTGCAATGTGTATATATACTCATCTTGTTCTTCCGTAGTTTGTTGCGACATTGTTCTTGTTGTAATGTAGTTCTTTTCGATATATAGAAATATATCGACTTATCTTTTGTTTGAAGTGCAACTGCCTTTTGTTATATCGGTTCGTCGAGTAAACCGAACACTATTATTGTCGAGTAAGCTAATCGTCCGTAAATTCAATCCGGCTCGTTTTGGACCAAAATATGTTTGTTACTTTTGTATTTTGTATTTTCCTAATATAATTGTTTTTCGGACGATGAAAATTGAAACGAGCTTGTAACTCTCTTACTTGATTTATTTCTTGTGACATTATCTACATGACAACTTTTCTTGACGCATGCATTTTTTATGAAAAATAATAACAAAATTAGTATGAAGGTTTTCTTACATTAAATGAATCGGACAGTAATTT
Organism: Thymelicus lineola; assembly: GCA_963932265.1. Taxonomy (NCBI): domain Eukaryota; kingdom Metazoa; phylum Arthropoda; class Insecta; order Lepidoptera; family Hesperiidae; genus Thymelicus; species Thymelicus lineola. Next base: position 64,876 of record OZ010685.1, read on the forward strand.
AAAAAGCAATAACAAATATAAGTTGAGCGCCAGTTCTTTCTTTCTTTTTCTTCTCTATCTTGGCCAGCAACGCATAAGTGATGCCTTTGGTGTTGCTGATGTCCATGGGCGACGATAGCCACTTACCATCAGGTGGATCGTCAGCTCGTTTGCCGGATATTTCCATAAAAAAAGAAACAGAGAGGAGCAGTAAACAATATGGCGAGGTGCAGTGACATAAGGTAAAGTAAGGTGAGGTGAGTCATGAGCAAAGGTGAGCCGTGAGGTGAAGTGAGCTGTGATGAGAGGATGAGACGTTGCGATGACATTGCCTCTATCAGACACGAAAAGATTGAAGGATAGCATATTACCATATTACCATATTGTCCCGGATTTTCTAAAGTTTTCCCACACTCATGAATTGAAATGAAATGATCCTTTATTCATGTAGGTGTATCTGGTACACTTATGCACGTCATTTTTTAATCTGCTAGCTTTTCGGAAAGGTGTTTTGTCATGGAGGTAAATGGAAAGCCGTAAGGAAACTCCTCAGCACATCTTTTAAAAATAAAACTGATATTTATTACAAAAATAGATATTCTCTAACGAGTAGAATTATGGTCGTAGCGCACATATCAACTCGGAAAGGGATCGGCACCGGATCGCCTCGCCGTCAACCTAACGTAAGCTTGGCTGTGTGCGTGTGGATTGAGAGCTCTTTTTTAAAAGTTACTCGTATTTTTTCAAAATCAAGGAGTAATTTAGGAAAAAAATTGTGAAAACATCGTGGTGAAGATAAAAAATTTGTGAACCGTAAGTTAAGAAAATTATGGTCGATTAACTGGAACACTCAATCCGCTAACTTAAGAAATTACTGTAATCTCGTATCTCAAAATATACTTGATGTATGTTTAACATTTTTATGTGGAAAAATTGTGCAGAATTTGTGAAAGCTATTCACAATTTCTCAATTGATTTTAACGGTTTACTTGGATTTTATAAAGCTTTATTTGGAGCTCTCAATCCTCCTATGTGTGGATTGAGTGTTCCTAAATTTCTCCAACTTTGGCTGAATATTTGTTTATATTTTTACTCCTATTTTACGAGTATAATTAAGACTGAATTTGTGAAACAAAAACCCCGACTTAAAACACAATAATTAGAGAGTAAATGAAAAAAATACTTTCTTATCAACGTCCCGTCTGAGAGCTCCAAGTTTTAGCGTTTATTTGTTTAACCCAAGCTTTTATACAAAGGGCGAATACATCAGAAATTGTGAAAATGTTGTCACTAAAGTTTAACACGATTAAATTTTTTGTGAACGCTTAATTTTAAGAATAATCAACATTATTATATTTTTCATACAAAAAATATATAGGGTGACCATGCATACGTAAAAGAAAGTAAAATGTACATAAGCGATGAGCGTTTCTAGTAAGAACGTATAATTCAATGTACACTGAGTATTTTATTTTATTATAATTGAAAACATCGTGAAGAAACTTGCAAGTTTTCCATAATGTTCTCAAAGTGTGTGAAGTCTACCAATTCACACTTGGCCAGCGTGGTAGACTATGGTCTGTTACTCTCCGCATTGTGAGAGGAGACCCGAGTCCAGCAGTTGTGACTTTGACTTTTTCATATAACTTGATAATCTATACTAATATTATAAATGCGAAAGTAACTCTGTCTGCTACTCAATAACGCCTAAAACACTGAACCGATTTTGATGAAATTTGGTACAGATATGGAATTGAGCTCGGGAATGAACATAGGATACTTTTTATCCCGGAAAATAGACGTGTTCCTGAGGGATAACTATTCCACGCCAAAACCACTGAACCGATTTTGGTGAAATTTGGTACAGATATAGAATTAAGCTCGGGAAAGGACATAGAATACTTTTTGTCCCAGAAAATAGACCTGTTCCTGAGGGATAACTCTTTCAAGCCACTAAACCGATTTTGATGAAATTTGGTACAGATATAGAATTGAGCTCGGTAATGGACATAGGATACTTTTTATCCCGGAAAATAGACCTGTTCCTGAGGGATAACTCTTTCAAGCCACTAAACCGATTTTGATGAAATTTAGTACAGATATAGAATTGAGCTCGGGAAAGGACATAGGATACTTTTCATCCCGGAAAATAGACCTGTTCCTGAGGGATAACTCTTTCAAGCCAATAAACCGATTTTGATGAAATTTGGTACAGATATAGAATTGAGCTCGGGAAAGGACATAGGATACTTTTTATCCCGGAAAATAGACCTGTTCCTTAGGGGTAAATCTTTCAAGCCACTAAACCGATTATGATGAAATTTAGTACAGATATAGAATTGAGCTCGGGAAAGGACATAGGATACTTTTTATCCCGGAAAATAGGCCTGTTCCTGAGGGATAACTCTTTCACGTCTAAATCACTGAACCGATTTTGATGTTTGGTACAGATATAGAATTGAGCTCGGGAAAGGACATATGATACTTTTTATCCTGGAAAATATACCTGTTCCTGAGGGATAACTCTTTCAAGCCACTGAACCGATTTTGATGTTTGGTACAGATATAGAATTGAGCTCGGGAAAGGACATATGATACTTTTTATCCCGGAAAATACACCTGTTCCTGAGGGATAACTCTTTCAAGCCACTGAACCGATTTTGATGAAATTCAGGACAGATATATAACTGAGCTCGGGAAAGAACATATGATACTTTTTATCCCGGTTAAAAATCACTGAACCGATTTTGATGTTTGGTACAGATATAGAATTGAGGCCGGGAAAGGACATAAGATACTTTTTATCCCGGAAAATAGACCTGTTCCTGAGAGATAAGGTCAAATTTTGCTATATGTAGTTGATAGATTCGTTATTTATGAAGCGCCTTTTATGACTCTGTTTAGGGTTCCGAAGTCAAAACAGAATTCTCATAGTATCGTCATACCTGTCCGTCCGTCCATCCATCCATCCGTCCGTAGCATATCGCAGATACCCTTAGTGCTAGAAAGCTGTAATTTAGCAGGGCTGTAATAAAGCTGTAATTTTTTAATATACATGTTTATTTAAACTTTAAATTGGTAGAATAACATTTTTAAAAATATATTTTTAGGGTAACTCTCCTAGAGGTATTATGGGGATAATTTTTTTCCCCCTTATTGCGGGGTATCGTTGAAAAGGTCTCTCAAAAATAATATGGGTCTGCTAAGTCCATTTTTCGATTGAGTGGTCTGTTTGCAAACTATTCGTAAGTCAATTTACGAAGTACATGTCATGAAGGGATCTTTATTTTCGGCGTACGAAGTCGCGGGTAACAGCTAGTTTATTATAAACACAAATTTCAAAATGAATAAAGAGATCAGTATTCTTTATTTCTTCAGGACCCTAAAAACGCGTAGTTACCTAGGTGAAAAATCTGTCCAACAAATCTATGTCCACCCTACACAATTTCGTCGCTTGGAAATATAATATTGTGGATTATTCTTAAAATTAAGAGTTCACAAAAAATTTAATCGTGTTAAACTATAGTGACAACATTTTCACAATTTCTGATGTATTCGCCCTTTGTATAAAAGCTTGTGTTACGACGAGTAGTACATCCGTACTCCGTGAGAGGGCAGCTGTCGCGCAGTCGACGCGTTGGCACCAGTCTGTCATGTTGTTCTGTCGCGCGTACGTGGGTAATAAGAGAATTTCGGAAGAAAAGTGATAAATTACTGTAAATAACTTGAGAGTGTGATTAAAATACGTTTTCCTAGATAATATATTGCATTTTACTTAAAACTTGGGTTAAACAAATAAACGCTAAAACTTGGAGCTCTCAGACGGGGCTTTGTGAACTTGGCACCCGACTTTGTAAAATTTAAATTTTTTTTCTTGATTCTTATAGGTTTTAGTTTGTAGTTGATTGTAGTAACTTTTTTTTCATTTGTAGTAGCTCTAAAAAAAAATTACAGAATTTTGAAAAAATACTTGGCACCCGGCTTTTGAAAAATTGAAATTTAATACTTGATTCGTAAAAAGAATCGTTTGTAGTTGATTGTAGTGAAAAAATTTTTGTTTGTAGTAAAAAAAATTAAGTATTTTTTTTGTATTTTAAGTTATTGTGACTTAATATAAAAAATGTTTTTTGTGTTTCTTGTATATTTTAGTATGTAGTTGATAGTAGTATTTTTCTTTTTTTTTTAAGTAGCTCCAAAAAATTTTAAGCGATTTTTTTGTTATTTTTATTTGTAGTAGCCATTTTTTCGTTTGTAGTAACTCTTTTTCGTTTGTAGTTAGTAGTTTTCGTTTGTAGTATCAATTTTTTCGTTTGTAGTAACATTATTTCGTTTGTAGTTAGAACTTTTCGTTTGTTAAAGTAATTTTTTTAATTGTAGTTCGATTGTAGTTAGTAGTTTTCGTTTGTAGTAGCGATTTTTTCGTTTGTAGTAACTTGATTTCGGTTGTAGTTAGTAGTTTTCGTTTGTAGTAGCATTTTTTTTCAATTTTTTCGTTTGTAGTAACTTTATTTCGTTTGTAGTATAAACTTTTTCGTTTGTAGTAACTTCTTATCGTTTGAAGTAAGTAGTTTTCATTTGTAGTTACTTTATTTCGTTTGTAGTATCAATTTTTTCGTTTGTAGTAACTTCTTATCGTTTGTAGTAAGTAGTTTTCATTTGTAGTAGCGATTTTGTTGTTTGTAGTAAATATATTTCGTTTGTAGTAAGTAGTTTTCGTTTGTAGTAGTATTTTTTTTGTTTGTAGTAACTTCTTTTCGTTTGTAGTTAGTGGTTTTCGTTTGTAGTAGCGATTTTTTTCAATTTTTTCGTTTGTAGTAACTTTTTTTCGTTTGAAGTATCAATTTTTTCGTTTGTAGTAACTTCTTTTCATTTGTAGTGACTTCTTTTCGTTTGTAGTGACTTCTTATCGTTTAAAGTAAGTAGCTTTCGTTTGTAGTAGTATTATTTTTGTTTGTAGTATCTTTATTTCGCTTGTAGTAAGTAGTTTTCGTTTGTAGTTGTATTTTTTTTGTTTGTAGTAATTTCTTTTCGTTTGTAGTTAGTGGTTTTCGTTTGTAGTAGCGATTTTTTTCAATTTTTTCGTTTGTAGTACCTTTATTTCGATTGTAGTAAGTAGTTTTCGTTTGTAGTAGTATTTTTTTTTGGTTGTTGTAACTTCTTTTCATTTGAAGTTAGTGGTTATCATTTGTAGTAGCGATTTTTTCCAATTTTTTTGTTTGTAGTAACTTTATTTCGTTTGTAGTATCAATTTTTTCGTTTGTAGTAACTTCTATTCGTTTGTAGTGACTTTTTTTCCTTTGTAGTGACTTTTTATCGTTTAAAGTAAGTAGCTTTCGTTTGTAGTAGTATTATTTTTGTTTGTAGTAACTTTATTTCGCTTGTAGTAAGTAGTTTTCGTTTGTAGTAGTATTTTTTTTGGTTGTTGTAACTTCTTTTCATTTGTAGTTAGTGGTTATCATTTGTAGTAGTGATTTTTTCCAATTTTTTCGTTTGTAGTAACTTTATTTCGTTTGTACGTCACTTTGTAAGTCACTACAAACGAATAGAAGTTACTACAAACGAAAAAATTTATACTACAAACGAAATAAAGTTGCTACAAACGAAAAAATTGGAAAAAATCGCTACTACAAATGATAACCACTAACTTCAAATGAAAAGAAGTTACAACAACCAAAAAAAAATACTACTACAAACGAAAACTACTTACTACAAGCGAAATAAAGTTACTACAAACAAAGATAATACTACTACAAACGAAAGCTACTTACTTTAAACGATAAAAAGTCACTACAAAGGAAAAAAAGTCACTAGAAACGAATAGAAGTTACTACAAACGAAAAAATTGATACTACAAACGAAATAAAGTTACTACAAACGAAAAAATTGGAAAAAATCGCTACTACAAATGATAACCACTAACTTCAAATGAAAAGAAGTTACAACAACCAAAAAAAATACTACTACAAACGAAAACTACTTACTACAAGCGAAATAAAGTTACTACAAACAAAAATAATACTACTACAAACGAAAGTTACTTACTTTAAACAATAAGAAGTCACTACAAAGGAAAAAAAGTCACTACAAACGAATAGAAGTTACTACAAACGAAAAAATTGATACTACAAACGAAATAAAGTTACTACAAACGAAAAACTTGGAAAAAATCGGTACTACAAATGATAACCACTAACTACAAATGAAAAGAAGTTACAACAACCAAAAAAAATACTACTACAAACGAAAACTACTTACTACAAGCGAAACAAAGTTACTACAAACAAAAATAATACTACTACAAACGAAAGCTACTTACTTTAAACGATAAGAAGTCACTACAAAGGAAAAAAAGTCACTACAAACGAATAGAAGTTACTACAAACGAAAAAATTGATACTACAAACGAAATAAAGTTACTACAAACGAAAAAATTGGAAAAAATCACTACTACAAATGATAACCACTAACTACAAATGAAAAGAAGTTACAACAACCAAAAAAAATACTACTACAAACGAAAACTACTTACTACAAGCGAAATAAAGTTACTACAAACAAAAATAATACTACTACAAACGAAAGCTACTTACTTTAAACGATAAAAAGTCACTACAAAGGAAAAAAAGTCACTACAAACGAATAGAAGTTACTACAAACGAAAAAATTGATACTACAAACGAAATAAAGTTACTACAAACGAAAAAATTAGAAAAAATCGCTACTTCAAATGATAACCACTAACTTCAAATGAAAAGAAGTTACAACAACCAAAAAAAATACTACTACAAACGAAAACTACTTACTACAAGCGAAATAAAGTTACTACAAACGAAAAAATTGAAAAAAATCGCTACTACAAACGAAAACCACTAACTACAAACGAAAAGAAGTTACTACAAACAAAAAAAATACTACTACAAACGAAAACTACTTACTACAAGCGAAATAAAGATACTACAAACAAAAATAATACTACTACAAACGAAAGCTACTTACTTTAAACGATAAGAAGTCACTACAAACGAAAAGAAGTCACTACAAATGAAAAGAAGTTACTACAAACGAAAAAATTGATACTTCAAACGAAATAAAGTTACTACAAACGAAAAAATTGAAAAAAATCGCTACTACAAACAAAAACCACTAACTACAAACGAAAAGAAGTTACTACAAACAAAAAAAATACTACTACAAACGAAAACTACTTACTACAAACGAAATATATTTACTACAAACAACAAAATCGCTACTACAAATGAAAACTACTTACTACAAACGATAAGAAGTTACTACAAACGAAAAAATTGATACTACAAACGAAATAAAGTAACTACAAATGAAAACTACTTACTTCAAACGATAAGAAGTTACTACAAACGAAAAAGTTTATACTACAAACGAAATAAAGTTACTACAAACGAAAAAATTGAAAAAAAATGCTACTACAAACGAAAACTACTAACTACAACCGAAATCAAGTTACTACAAACGAAAAAATCGCTACTATAAACGAAAACTACTAACTACAATCGAACTACAATTAAAAAAATTACTTTAACAAACGAAAAGTTCTAACTACAAACGAAATAATGTTACTACAAACGAAAAAATTGATACTACAAACGAAAACTACTAACTACAAACGAAAAAGAGTTACTACAAACGAAAAAATGGCTACTACAAATAAAAATAACAAAAAAATCGCTTAAAATTTTTTGGAGCTACTTAAAAAAAAAAAGAAAAATACTACTATCAACTACATACTAAAATATACAAGAAACACAAAAAACATTTTTTATATTAAGTCACAATAACTTAAAATACAAAAAAAATACTTAATTTTTTTTACTACAAACAAAAATTTTTTCACTACAATCAACTACAAACGATTCTTTTTACGAATCAAGTATTAAATTTCAATTTTTCAAAAGCCGGGTGCCAAGTATTTTTTCAAAATTCTGTAATTTTTTTTTAGAGCTACTACAAATGAAAAAAAAGTTACTACAATCAACTACAAACTAAAACCTATAAGAATCAAGAAAAAAAATTTAAATTTTACAAAGTCGGGTGCCAAGTTCACAAAGCCCTCAGACGGGACGTTGATAAGAAAGTATTTTTTTCATTTACTCTCTAATTATTGTGTTTTAAGTCAGGGTTTTTGTTTCACAAATTCAGTCTTAATTATACTCGTAAAATAGGAGTAAAAATATAAACAAATATTCAGCCAAAGTTGGAGAAATTTAGGAACACTCAATCCACACATAGGAGGATTGAGAGCTCCAAATAAAGCTTTATAAAATCCAAGTAAACCGTTAAAATCAATTGAGAAATTGTGAATAGCTTTCACAAATTCTGCACAATTTTTCCACATAAAAATGTTAAACATACATCAAGTATATTTTGAGATACGAGATTACAGTAATTTCTTAAGTTAGCCGATTGAGTTAATCGACCACAACTTTCTTAACATACGTTTCACAAATTTTTTATCTTCACCACGTTGTTTTCACAATTTTTTCCTAAATTTCTCCTGATTTTGGAAAAAATATGAGTAATTTTTATAAAAGAGCCCTCAATCCACACGCACACAGCTCGGCTACGGCTAGGCGACGCCGCGTTTACGGCTAGGCGACGCCGCGCTTACGGCTCGCCGGCCGCTGGTTGACGGAATGAATGACAGCAGTTCGCCGACGCAGCGGTAGCCGCGGCGCAGGGCGTGCACGAGGAAACGGAAAGTCGACGGATAGCGTACGGTGAGACGTAAGCGCGGGTACGGCAAGTCGTCCACGCACCGTACCGCGGTTCGTGAGCTTGTCTCGAGGCGAGGCGATTACGTTACGAATCCGATAAGTGTGCTTTACAGTAGGGAGTTTCATACAAAGAATACTGACATGCAAGAGTTGATAGTTTACGTTCCGTTTACGAGTTGATATGTGTGCTATGACCATTAGTGGGAACAAGGCGGTTCTGTTAACAGAACTACTCCACATGATAGGTGGCAATAAAATCGGGTGTCAAGCATAGTCTTACAACTCACAGAACTACTGGGAAAAAAATTTCCACTAGTTCTACGATAGGACTAACGAGTAGAACGAGTGGGAATGAACTGAGTAGAACTGGTTGCCTAGCTGGTCATTTCCAAGCATCCTTATCATTTAAATATTCATCTATGCTTACATAACCCTTGCCTACGAGTTGAGATTTTACACGTTTCTTGTAAGATTCCACCGGAAAGTCACGTATTAGCTTTGGGACTTTATTATAAAATTTTACACCGAGCCCCATAAAAGAACGCTGCACTTTAGAAAGAGGGTACGAAGAAGTAACTAGCCAATGGATCCATCCTTCTCGTTTGCGGATTTGAAAATTAGCAACCTGGAAACTAGCAAACTAATTCACGGATTAGTTAAAACAAACAACACATCCACATAACTAATATCTTCCGGTTTTGATCCAAATGAAATAAAATACGTAAAATGTTCCACCAATAAAGTTTAATAAAGTTTAGACTAATAAAGTTTCACATAACAGCCATAATGACCTTCGGATAGGATAGACCTGCTAGAGGATATCCAATCCTCCAACACGGCACGACGACATGACCGTGAACACGTGGCCATGAAGTTACACGAAGCTGGTGTGAGATGATCGAGTGTTGGGATATGCATTGAGATCAATCAGATGTTGATGCTGCCCCACACTGCCCCACACTGCCCCACACTGCCCCACTGTCTCACTGCCTCAGTGCTCTCGGCGGCGGAATGCCCATGGAGCCATACAATCGATCTGATTTGTATTCCGCAGCGATACTGAACGAAGAAAAACTTGAATTTATATATTCAAATCACAGAAATTTTCTTCCAGAGAAACCCGAGTTCTACGTTTAATAAATTTTTCTGTTTGATACTAATTAGATTTGTATCTTAAAGGCTTTTGGAACATTAAAAAGTTCTCCTTGTTCTTATCGTTGAAGTACCAGTATCAACATCGATATGCAATCATCTACATAATATGCCATTCCAAATCGAATGACATCTCTCTCAAATGTTTTTTTTATTGTTTTTTTTTCAAAGAAGTATAACTAACTTCTCATGCTTACGTATAAGTACACATACACGTTTATGTTTTTTTTTACACTTTTTAATTAGGATTCATTAACTTCTTTATTGGATGAAAAAATTTGCAACGTTGTCATTTTATTAAGTGAGTTAATAAATTAGCTAGAATGGTTTTTAAAACAACTTTAAAGTGTTATATATCTTAAACTGTTACTTAAATGATGAATGTAATTGTTTATGCGATAAAGATGCTCACTGCTTGTTGGGGTTGTTTGTAAGTAAAACGACGTGTTCACTGAATGCTAGTTTAATTGCAACTGCTTTTTTACTACATATAGAATGTGGACTGTATAACGAAATATAGCTATAGGTAGGCGGGCAAAGATGAACTTACTTACAAACTGAACATTCCGCCCACCAAGAACATAGTTCTTCTAATACAAATTATTAAGATAACTCTATCAGTTGAAAAAAAAACAAACTTAATAATTCTCTAAAGGTAAGTAGTAACTCATGCAAACAATGTAAACAATTCTCTAAAGATAAAAAACAACTCATTTGAAGTTAAGTACATCAGTAATATTATAACTTAATTTTATCCGCCCACCATGACTTAATAACAATAAAATTTCATAAGTGTCAACTAAAAGTATAAACATAGTATAAAAGAACACATGAGCTTGTATAAGCAAATCAAAGTTGTAAACAGTAGAAAACTTAATATGATTATGTATAGAACAAAGATGTAAAATTATTGTAAAGTAACGTATATAATAACAAAACCATACAAAGAAAAATTAGAAAATTCACTTTGTTAACACACAAATTTTATTCACAGGGCGTTTAAATACGCCAGACTTACATTTTACAGTTACCATTCGTGTGATATTATCAGGCCCAGGATGCTTATGTAAAATTTTACCCAATACCCATTTAGTGGGAGGAATATTATCCTCTTTTAATACAACGACATCACTAATTTCAGGTTCAGTAGTCTTAGTTTGCCACTTAGATCTTTGATTCAAATTAACCAAATACTCCTTATACCATCTTTTCCAAAAATCGTTTACCATTTTTTGAACTAAACGCCATCTATCTAAGGCTACAACATTACTATTATTACAATCATCATCAGCTATATTTACTAACGGTTCACCTACTAAAAAGTGGCCTGGTGTCAAGGGGAGGGGGTCGCTCGGATCATCACTCAATACTGATAGAGGACGTGAATTTAAACACGCTTCCACCTGCGCCAGGACCGTTGACATCTCCTCATAAGTAAGTGTACTGTTACCAACTACCTTACGTAAATGTGTTTTTGTGCTACGGACCCCTGCTTCCCACAACCCGCCAAAGGTCGGTGCGTGGGGAGGTATATTATGCCATGTAGTACGTTCTAATGTTAATAGTGTTGCTATCTCTTCAGGGAGTGATGATTTGGCACTGTTAAACATATTATTATCTCGTAATTCTTTATCTGCACCGACAAAGTTTGTGCCATTGTCGCTTATTAAATCTTGACAATGACCTCTGCGAGCAGTGAAACGTCTAAAGGCAGCGATAAACCCTTTCGCTGTCAAGTCGCTGACTGCCTCCAAGTGTATAGCCCGAGTAACTAGGCAGACAAAAATACATATGTACCCTTTATATGATTTTGAGCCTCGTCCAGGGGAAAATCTTATGTTGATTGGACCACAATAATCAACGCCCGAAGATTTAAAAGCCTTACTCGGTTTTACTCTTGACTCGGGTAATAGACCCATGAATGGTGTCATCTTCCTAGATGAGTATCTCAAACAAGTTACGCATTCTCGATAACACTTTTTAACTCGTTCTTTAGCACCCAAAATCCAATATTTAGTCCTGAGAAAATTCAACATTGCTTGAGGACCTCCGTGCAGTGTTTGATAATGAGCATCGACAACTACCAACTTAGTAAAATGGTTTTTAGCAGGCAATAGTATAGGATGTTTCATATCAAAACTCGCGTTAGACTGATGTATGCGTCCACTAACTCTCAATATGCCCTTTTCGTCGAAAAAAGGACACAGAGTACGCAAACTACTTTTCTTCGACACATATCCTCTAGTCTTTAACTGATTTATCTCAACACAAAATTCGCTACTTTGAATTTGTTTAATGCAGGTTAATAAAGTCTCATTCAATTCATTGGTTGTTATAAATTTAGGTAAAATTGGTCTCTCATTTTTTGGTAATTTTAAATTCAAAATTCTTCTGCAATACGCTATAACTCTCAACAATCTTGTTAATGAAGAAAATCTTAGCCAAAATGAATCCGATACCGATTCATTAGTGTTAGATAGAACAGTTAAAGATTGGACTTTCTCCTCTTCATGAGTATCTTCTATGATAACCTCCTCAATTTGTAATGTAGATTCTGAAAGCCAATGTGGTCCGTTCCACCACAATGAATTTGTCAACAATTGATTTGGTTGCAGACCTCGGGAAGCACAATCGGCTGGATTTGACTCTGAAGATACGTGACTCCATTGCTCAAAGTCTAAAATATTTAGTATTGTAGATACACGATTACTAACAAATGTGTTCCAACGAGCTGAACCACTTTTGAGCCATGCCAAGACGATTGTGGAATCCGACCAACCATGTAATTTCTCTTTCGGTATTTTCATTACTTGTGAAACTTCGGATATTAGCTTAGCTGCTAAAGCAGCCGCACACAACTCTAATCGAGGGATAGAAATTTCTCTTTCTATAGGCGCTACCTTAGTCTTGGCTATAATCAAATGTACGTGAACTTGATTTGTTTCATCTACAACTCGAACATACACCGCTGCTGCGTATGCTGACTTTGAAGCATCTGAAAATACGTGTAGTTCTACTTTAGAGCCTCGTGTAATATTCAACCATCTGGGAATCACAATATTTTTTAAATCGACTAATTCATTTTTGTACTTCATCCATTGTGTCAGTAAATCCTCTGTTAAATAATCATCCCATGAAAGACCCGATTTCCAAAGCTTCTGAATTATGATCTTAGCCACAACCACTACAGGAGCTACCCAACCTAAGGGGTCATATAATCTTGCCACATCTGAAAGGACTTGTCTTTTAGTAACATTATCTTTAGTCTCAGATACGTTTACAATATATTCAAAATTATCAGATTGTTTATTCCAAATTACTCCGAGAACCTTAATTGCTTGATTTAATTTCATTGTAGTTGATTGATTGTTGATATCATTATAATTTCCTATCTTTTCTAAAAATGTCTTACTATTACTATTCCATTTCTGTAGCTCAAAACCTCCTGATTTCATTAGACTATTCATTTCATTATATATTTCTAAAGCCTCAATTTCATTTTCCGCGCCTGTAATTAAATCATCCATATAAAAATCTTGTTTTGTAATTTTTGCTGCTAATGGATAATTTGTTTTCTCTAAATCAGCTAGCTTTTGTAAACATTTAACGGCCAAATATGGCGCACATGCCGTCCCAAATGTCAATCGTAATAATTTAAAATGTTGTATAGGTTCAGATCCATCTGAAACAAATCTCCACACCAGTCTCTGATAATCTATATCTTGATCTGCTACACGAATCATTCGATACATTTTAACGATATCTGCGACAACACTCACTCTATTGCTTCTCCATCGCATCAGTATGTGTCTCAAGTCGTCTTGCAGCTTTGGTCCTACAAGAAGGTCATCATTAAGAGATACGTTGTTGTCTCCCTTACTCGAAGCATCGAAAACTATTCTTACTTTCGTTGTCTCTTTATCTTCTCTCACTACAGCATGATGAGGAAGATACACAGCTCTTGGATTCTCCAACTCACTCTCATCAACTCGTTGCATATGATTTAAACTTATATACTCCTCCATTACTTTGTTATACTCTGTTCTCAATTTAGTATCTCTAGATAGTTTTCTTTCTAAGTACTCTAATCTCTTAATTGCAATTTCTCTCGAATTACCATATTGACACTTAGGCTCATCTGTAGTAAAGGGTAGTCTTACCACCAATCTTCCTTCTTCATCTCTTACTGTAGTCAAGTCGAAAAACTCTTCACATAACATTTCTTCTTTTGTCATTTCTTTCTTTATTAAATCTGGTTCTTTCTCCATCTCCCAAAATTTCTTCAACAAATCATCTTCTTTTATTTGGACATGCATACTTCTAAAATTACCATTTGGTAACTCCTCACATTCTCTTGTTCGTCCCGACAAAATCCAGCCAAACATAGTATTTTGTGCCACTAAACTCCCTCTTGATTGTTTGATAATCCCATCTAATAATATTTCACCATATGCCTCTGCACCAAGAAGGATATCTATTTTCCCTGGAGTTGCATAAGTAGGATCCGCTAAGGGTAAGTTTCCGATCTCTTTCCACTGAGGAACGCTAAGCTTGGTTGCTGGAAGCAAAGAGGTTAAGGAATGTAACACATAAGCATTTACTTGGATTGAATTCAACGGATTATGGCGTGACTCTAAGCGAAGTGAAACAGTATGTTTGATCCGCATACGACCATCTCCTAGCCCAGACACCCAACCACTTACCTGTTTACGTGTGAGTCCTAATAACTGTGCCGCAGCTTCAGTTATAAATGAGGCCTGGGACCCTTGATCCAGTAAAGCTCGTAAAGTTAATTTACAATTAGCTAAATTAAATACCTTAACTCTAGCGGTCGCCAACAGCACACTGTTGGGTTTTACCTCTCCCTTCGAAAAGGTAGCCGTGATGAGCGTGTCTCCTCGCGTCGTCTCTTGCTGATGAAATACACTCGGGGGGGAAGACGACGTAATCTCACTCGCGGGCTTCGCAGGCTTCGTAACCTCTCGCTCAAAATGTAATAGTGTATGGTGTCTCTTCGCACACTTTTTACAATTTGTTGACTTCCGACACTTCATGGCTGCATGAGTAGGCGACAAGCAGTTAAAACATAACCGATGGTTTTGTACATAGTCCTGTCTATCTCTTGGCGTCATAAGCCCGAACTGTTTACAATTAAATATATAATGATTTTCATGACACATTGCACAAACCACTTCATTCGGTTTTGGCTTATTCTCCAATGAAGTATGAAATACTTTAGACTTAGATGGTAATGGACGTACAAGGTTCGAATCAATCATTTCTAACGATCGAAATCTACTCTCTAAATAGTCACGCAGCATCTCCCAAGTAGGTAATTCGTCGCCGTTAACGTTAAGCTGTTGCTCCCATTGTTTCATTGATTCCGAATCCAACTTTGAAACGATTAAAAACACAATAATTGCATCCCATGTATTTGTGCTAATGCCCATATTCTGAATTGATTTCAAACAGGTCGATGTGGTATCCACTAAATGTCTAATTGCATTAGCTGACTCAGTATGTATTTTCTTTAATGCAAATAAATTCTTCAATAAGGCGTTGCAGTTATATCTTTTATTGTTATAGCGATGCACTAATTGGTTCCATGCTTCTTCGTAATTAGCATCGGTTATTGAATAATTACGTAACAAATTTAGTGCCTCACCTGACAAACTGCCCTTTAAATAATGTAGTTTTTGCACCGATGTTATATTCTTATTTGTATGGATTAGTGAAGAAAACATATCAAAAAATGTCGGCCATTCTTCATATTTGCCACTGAACGTAGGTAGGTTAATCCGCGGTAACTTAACATCGTTGTAATAATTATTCTCGTTGGCCACGACCGCTGATGGAATACTTGGATGCGACGTTTGTTGACTAGTAGCAGGTAAAAAACATTGCAAGGCATCTCGTAAAGTAGTTTTATACTGAATATAGAATTCTTCAAAATTCTCATACTTATGCTCGGTGAAGTATGCTTCACGCCGGTCTTTCGAACTAATCGAAATAATCGCTTTATGTCCCTCTTTAAACTCCAAAAACTGTTGTTCCAATAGCTCTAATCTAGTTTCTATATATGTTTGTTTAATTCTCTCTTTTGGTGATTTCCGGTAATTCTTCTCTGATCGCTTCACACTCTCAAATAACTCGTCTTGTAATAGTTGTAATTCCTCGATGGTAGACATCTTGTTATGCGCTCGAATAACTCGTAGATTCGTAGCCCCAACAAACACGTAATATTTAATTTAAATGTTCTCGTTTTAACGTGATAACTCACTCACTCAAGATCACAGTTTCTCAATTTCTCAATTTAAACACTTATTTATTGTTATTACACCACTCAAAGTCTATTTATTATTTTATTATTCTCGAAGAATTGCAGTTTTACTCGTAGCTTGCACTCAATAGATAAGACACCGGTCACCGCTATTGTTCTCGAGTCGGCTCGCTCGCCGGCCGGCCGATGCAATCCAGCTCGAAGGACCATATGTTTATGCGATAAAGATGCTCACTGCTTGTTGGGGTTGTTTGTAAGTAAAACGACGTGTTCACTGAATGCTAGTTTAATTGCAACTGCTTTTTTACTACATATAGAATGTGGACTGTATAACGAAATATAGCTATAGGTAGGCGGGCAAAGATGAACTTACTTACAAACTGAACAGTAATAAAAGAAATGAAGGAAACCTAAAAATATTTTTAAATACCTATTCAACGGTACCTCACTTGACTTAGTTGGACGATTTTTTTTTTTTCATTTTGACAATGGACATCTGGTTGTCGCTGTGATGAATTTTGAATAAGACAAATCGATTGACGTAAAATCATCAAAATCTATCAACTCGTTTGGTCTCTATAACGCCACATAGGAACAAACATACATAGACTGCTAAACACATTACCATTGTTTGCGTCACGCAGTCGGGTAAAAAGACTTCACACATGTGAATTTTCCCATTTGTCTAGTTTAGACCGAGCTGTCTGAACCTCAGCTCACCTCAGCTCACCTCAGCTCACCTCAGTCCCCTCACCGGTTCCCGCAATGACCCCAGTGGCCGTAAGCCGCTGAACGCACCGTATGCCGCCCGCACTTTATGCGGGGATTTGCTACCGTGTGAACCCTTTACCGCATCAAATCCGGCTTTGAAAATCGAGAATCTTATTCGATTTGCACAATCAGGTTGATCTTGGATAACGCTGAACATGTCAAGAAATAGACGTATAAATTGACATCGGATTTAGGGAAATTGAACGAAAGGCCTAAATTATTTTATGTTTCCGGCGACGATTTGGCGAAATAAAACCGAAACCAACAAAATGAACACATGGAAATGTGCGCGAGTGACGGATGGCGGAGAGCGGCGCGCCGTCCGCGCCGTCCGCCACGCGACGGTTGGATTTATTAATTTTTTGTGTGTAATAATCTTATCTACGTCGACTTCCAATCGTCCCCAAAGGTTGTTGGATAGGGAATGCCATAAATTAAGTTCATTCGCGCGGAGTATTCCACTATCGCTCACGGAAAGATAGGTACGAGTATAGCTTATTAACTTCGCAGAGTGCATTTTGCAGTAGCTTTCACACGTAGCCACCCCGACGCGTCCGGCCGACATATCCGACACAAAAGAGTTGTATTGTACTGCACAGACTGCAGAACGCAGCAGAGAGAAACAGAAACAAGTTTCATAGAAATATAATAAATATAATATTATGACAGAGTACTTGATAAAGACAATGCTATGCTATGCAGGTTTTTATATCTCGACAAGAAAATGTGTTTGCAGGCGATAGGATATCTTCCTCTCGCTTCATATTGTATTAAGTATATTATTTACATTAATGTGCTCAATTCATTATTTCCGTGAATCACTTAATGCTGCGTATATATAATAACTGCAGTTCCAGTAGTAACACAAGTGGATGCGAGTACAGCTGCAGGTTCCCGTCACACAGACACACATACACTCCACAACTAATTATTACCGGCGACCACACACACACACACACAGCACAGTGTGACAACATCAAGTATTCATTACCAACGTACAGTTGAGTAGGGAACTAGGGAATCGCGTTTGGAAAAAAGTCGTATTACATTAAAGAGCAGCTTAAAACTAATCTTAAGTAAATGAACAGATCATAAGTTGAACGAGCGCAGTGGGATCACGTGATTAGCCCCCCTCCCCCTGTGTCCTCACCCCCTCCCCCTCCCGCGAGCTGCAGCCTTAAGCGCTAAGTGGTGTTCTTTGTATTGTATCAGGTCTCATGAACTTTACGGTTCCATTGATATAATTATTGTGTTACTTCTTGTTAACTTACGCTGTATTATCCTATTAATATTATAAATGTGAAAGTTTGTGAAGATGTTTGGATCCTCAATCACACCACAACTATCAAACCGATTTGGCTGTTTGGAGTGAAGATTTAATATTTTGGAAAATTGGATATCTCAGGAATCTCCGATTGTAGATTTCAGTCCGCCTTGCGTGGTGGCTCTGTTTTCAAATGATTATTGTTTAGTGTTATTTTATAGCACGCATTAATAATTTGCAAAACTAAAGGTAAACTAGCCAGGACGCACCAATATCCTTAACAAATTATGTTCTAATTGGTGATCCATTTCAAACGATTATATTTCGCTTATTTTTTATCGAGCTCTCATTATTCAAGTCTTTTCGCTCCTCAATTATAATTCTTGTGGAATAATTAGTCAGGCCTCTTGGGGATTTAGAAGGGATGAAATGGTTGTTAATTTTAAATTTGTAAATGTTGAAACAGTTTGTAATACTAAGGAGCCACCCCCTGCGGCCAGGGTAGATGCTGGTCATAGCTGAAGGGTGTCGAGAGTGTTGAGATACGTCTGGTGCCGGGCTCGGTCCCGGGCCGCGGCTCTCAGGTCACTGTATATCACTAAGTTATTTCATTATTGTGGCGTATAGACAATCTCCCAGGTTGCACCAGTTCCCAGTTCTCCATTTAATGAGAACACCAGAATTTACACGTTAGACGTTAGGTATCATGCAATCTAGTCGGGCTGCCGTTCGTGCCGCGTTAAAATGCCTTCGTGTATTATTGTAGTGTGATTGGTGTAGTGAAACAAAAGATAAACGTGTGTGTTGTAGCTCTTTTCGGAACAGATTTTTTGGTTGATTTGTAAGAGCATGACGTATCTATATTTTAAGCTATTGCATAGCTTCTATCGCGAGCCTTGAGCGTGGAGACCGAATCCAGAAATTCCCTAACGAAAATAACCTTACACCCCCCACAAATTAATCACAGATGGCACTTAACACATATAGTTCGGCTATAGAGATTCGTAAATTAAATTATTTCAAAACATTAATTAATTATTTTTTATTAAGCTATTGCATAGCTTCTATCGCGGGCCTTGAGCATGGAGACCGATTCCAGAAATTTCCTAACGAAAATAACCTAACACCCTCCACTCCGACCGGCACAACGGTGATACTTTTATTTCCTAATATTAATACTTGTAAAAACACCATCTATGTTCTATTACGAGAACTATTACGATACGTAGCAAAGTAATATTAGAATAGCTTAATAGAATACACTATGTACATACAAAATTAATCACAGACGGCGCTTAACACATATAATTTGGCTATAGGGATTCGTAAATTAAATTATTACAAAATATTAATTAATTTTTATTTAACTCAATATTGAATGATACTACCTGATACTGACTTAACTGATACTGAATTTTTAATGATAACGTGTATGAAATAAAATTCCTGAATTACCTACATGTTGTAAGATAATAAAAATATTTTAAACGATATTAACTTCTCATTTATTCAATAAAAGAAAAAATAATGTTTTCTTATCAGTCACCACGCTCAAGTGTAACTTGAATTAATATCAAAGAAAAAATTGAATTAATATCAAAGAAAAAAAATACTGCATAAATAAAAAATAAATAAATAATTATAATTGCATAAGTTGATAAAAACAGCTATGCAATAGCTTTACCGCGGCTGTCTCCAAGTGCCACACGTCTTTTTTAAATATCATTATTTACATGTTGGTCTGTACGTAATGTACGTACTGTACGAAGCAGTGATAGCCTAGTGGTTAGAACGTTGGTCTCCCGAACGCGGGGGCCCGGGTTCAAATCCTGGCACGCACCTCTAATTTTCAAATATTATGTGCGTATTACAAGTTAATTATCACTTGGAGAGTTCTCCATAATGTTCTCAAAGGTGTGTGAAGTCTACCAATCCGCACTTGGCCAGCGTGGTAGACTATGGCCTGTACCCCTCACATTGTGTGAGGAGACCCCGAGCCCAGCAGTGGGACAATTATGGGTTGTTGCTTTGCTTTTTGCTTTGCTGTACGTAATGTAAGTACTCAGATAAATAACTAAGATAAAAACACAAGTTGATGCAGCGATCCGGCGGGATGGCCGCTCGCCCGGCCACCACTGTCCCGGCCACACACAGCCGTCACGCGCTAGCCGAGATATATTACTCGAGAGTGAAACACGCATGCTATAAAAGCTCCGGAATTTCATAAAAATATGAGTACGTTGTTATCAGGATCGGTTGAGTGAGCCGCGCCAGCCGTGTTCTCATGACGGTCACGTCTCACGCAAGAACCTTCCTTATGAATTAAACATTGCGCTACACTCGCTGCGATAATACAAATAATACTCACGACAGGTAATGTAATATGTGGTTTGTATGCAGCCACTAATGAGTAATTAAGTATCTTATTGAGTAAATAAATATACACACACCGGTCGCGGTGCTCGGATGTGACCGTGGGCGTGGGCGTGGGCGTGGGCGTGGGCGTGGGCGTGGGTGCAACGCGGTATTGCTACAGAAAATTCACTCGTGAAGTTATGTTTTTGGTCAACACTTTTTAAGGGCAGAATGCTATCTTATTGACCACCTATCCTCAGGTGGATCATTTGCACCTCAATCATCTGATCTATCCACTTAAAATTAATTTGTTGTATAGTGATAGGTACTAGTATATTAGTTCATTGGTTACACCTTAATGAAAATCTGAGAAATCATTTACCATCTTCTGTGCGGATAAAAAAATGGGAACCTAAAAAGAACTAAATAAATAAGGAAAGTACAACTTTGGTGCAAATGTAAATTATAGTACAAAAAATATGCTTCAAACATGAAAACAATCTTCTATAATTTATAGTGGTGCTGAATATTTTTTCAATCGGACGATGATTCATTATCCATTAGTCGTTCTCGACTGTTAAAGCTTTCCGTGATGGATGGCCGCCGCGCCGGGTCGGTACCGCGGCCGCTGCGACTTACTTCTCGCGGATACTGGGGGGAGGGGGGGGGGGGGCTATACAGCTAGCTAGGTGATCACTGGCCACAAGATAGACGATCAGCGACGTCGAATAAGGAAAGGTATTTAACTACAATCAATCATTCAATACTGTATTGCATTATAAAGGTATTATACAATTTTGGTGTTTACACCCCTCGTAGCATTTTGTAACGGAAGCGGCATCCGTGTCATGTGTTTCGCTCGCACAACATAATAGGCTAGTTGACAAAATTTGGAAATTAGTTTAAAACTATAGCTTAGCATCTATTTCACCCCAAAAATATATTATTCTAAGAAAAATAAGTCTTTTACATTAGTATTTTGAGTTTTTAGAAATGAACTTGAAATTGACCGCGAAAAAGGCCAAGACTGTCATGGCGTTTTGAATGACGTCACACCTCGCGAAACAGCCGTGTTTGTGTATGACAGTCAATTGTGTTTTTTAATAAATAATGAATTCCTCGTATTATAAATACTGTATAGTGCCCCAATGTAAAAGTACAACGATAAAAACGCCAAACAAATTATTCATATACGTTCCAAACAATAAACAAATACGTAGAAAGTGGTTAAATATGGCAAGGAGGCAAGATGCTCTTACTTTATCAACTGATTCCACAATTTATTTCTGTGAAGATCATTTTGATGTAAGTAATAAATACAACTTGATGTATCTATTTATAAATGTATAGTAAAAGAAATGAATTTTGCAAAATCTACCATAATATACCACACATAACCTATAAAATGTTATGACTTGAGTAGGGTTTTATGATTTATTTGAGTTAAAATATTATTTTCGTTTTATAAAATGTAATAATTCATACTCTTCTTATTTTTTTTGTTGCCAAAAGATATGATTAATTATACAGAGTATCATATTATGGGTAAAGTTTCTCGAGTGCGCATGAAACCGATGAACAAAAGTCGGTGTTTATTGCAAAAAATTTGCCAAGCATAACGGCGTCAATTTTGGGCAAATTACTGCTGTTTGCTTTGTTAAATCCTGATTCCATAGCAAATTATATCTGTCTTTCAAGATTAAACTAAAAACGAACTGTATTAATTTAACGAGAATTGCTGAAAACTCCAAATAACCTGTTCATTTTATACGAAAATGACAGCTACAACGTAGTGTTTCGCGAGGTGTGACGTCACGCTTCCATGCGCTTCACTGATTGATGTTTAATGTCACGTGATTAAACGCCTCAATTTGTCGATTTTATTTTCCAAAAATATTATTAATCTTTTATTATTTTAATAGAAAAGCTGCATTTTTGTTTACTAATTATCATGGTTAATCATTAGAAACTCTAAGCCATTCGATTTATTCTTAGTGGAAACAAGCCTATTATAAATACTAACTGAGGGCAAAATATTTTTTTTATGAAATCCATCTGTTACGAAAATCATTTTATATTTTTTGAAGTTATACTTCTTTTGGCGCAATGGAGAAAAATGATGAGAGTGAATTTTTACGATGCGCGCGCACACCAACAACTAAATTCTACATCGTGAAGTTAGTTCTAGGTGGCATGGTATCGTAATAGTTCTCGTAATAGAACATAGATGGTGTTTTTACAAGTATATAGATACAAAATTAATCACAGATGGCGCTTAACACATATAGTTTGGCTATAGTGATTCGTAAATTAAATTATTTCAAAATATTAATTTATTTTTATTTTTAATATTGCTGTTTTTGAATATTGTATTTTGAACAATGTTTTTTTTTAATATTGTTTTTTGAATTTTTTTTCATGCCAAAGAAGTATAACTTCTCACGCGCGTACATAAGTACACGTTTATGTTTTTTTTTATAATTGTTCGCATCTTGTAGCCACTTGTAAAGTTTGTTTTCGAGAAACATTTATTGTTTGATTCATGTGGGGACCGTTTATTGTTCAGTAGAATTGTTCGTTTTATACCTACTTTAATTTAAGTTCAATACACAATCTGTTTAAATTTTTGTTTACTCTAGCTTTCATTAATTGGCAACAACCAGTCAACGAGCAGATACATGATGAATAAGCTGAAGCCGATTCTCCACGCTCCACGCTCCACGCTCCACGCTCCACGCTCCACGCTCCACGCTCCACGCTCCACGCTCCACGCTCCAGCCGGCTATGATCAGCGATAAGATAATCCGGCTCGCAGCGCCCAGTCCGACCACATTATGTTAAACGGATTGTGTTTTGGTTGCGGATTATATTTAGATCCGATAACTTGCGCGTCTCGCTTATGCACTCATTTATTGTATACTGCTGCTCTCTCTTACAAACATATTTCAAGTAAACGAGGACGAATGTGTGTAAGTATTCATATTAGCAAATTAAAGTAATTTCAATCAGTCATGTATATTTTTAATTCTCAGTTACAATGGATTGGTATTCTCCGCCAGTCCACGATAAACTTATTTTTCAATAATCATGTCAAAAAAACAAATGTTCAACGTAAAAGTAAGTATTTCATAAACAAGAAAGCTGCGCGAATGAGTGCGCGCTCAGCGGTGTGTGTGTGTGTGTGTGTGTGTGTGTGTGTGTGTGTGTGTGTGTGTGTGTGTGTGTGTGTGTCCGGTACAGTACTGCAGCACGAGCCACGAGGTTCCGGCTGTAGGCTGTAGTTCCGCGACCCACATTACTTGTTATAGCCATCTTAACGTACGTATATGTTCTTACTCTTTTGTGGATAACTAAAAGGTTTGGAATGAAATGTAGCTTTAGCTTGAATATTATTTACTCGAGGATTTAAAAACAACTGAGCGCGATAGTGGCGCCCCGCACCGCGAGATATGTTACGATATGTAACGGATATTGGGCTAAACACTGCGGGATTACACCCCGCGCCCCTCGCGCCCCCCGCCCCCCGCCACCACCCCACGTATTGTATTTACGAGTATTGTTCATAAGCAATAAATGTTTATTGTGCGACTATCCATCGCCGGAATATGCACATTATCACGAGCACCCTGTATTATGATATGAGGATGTATAGTTCGGCAGTCACGTGCTAGCGATGGGCTACGTCTGAGAGGTACATTGTAAATTAACATTTTAGATTTTTTGATTTCTAGTACAGTAATTTTTTCCAGATCTTCTACGTCACAATTAGTTTCCTAAAAATTAGTTCCAAAATTATTTAAATGAGAAGAAATAAAGTACTAGCCCGCGAGCTCCCAGCGAGAACTTGACCAGTCGTTTTGCGGCTGACTCGGCCACAGTCCACAGTCCACGGAGCAGAGTGGTAGTCATAGGAAGTATATAACTTTCTTTATAATCCTTACACAACGTCACCTCCCCTCCGTCGGGATGGAATTGGGGTCAGTATGTCCCGCCCCAAAACGGTCAAAATGTCAGTGATGTGACAGTGGTAAATTAGAACATAATATAAGAAATTGACCTTATTTTTAAGCTTTTATGGTTTGTTGTTTTAAGCTTTGTAGGCGTTGTGATCCTAAGCGATGCTCCTTTTGCTGCCATAAACTATAATATTATACATCGCCGACCGCCCTCCTGCCGGCGAGCTGCATGGTGGTCACACTGTGTGATATTCACCCGCTGACTTCCTTCAACAAAATATTGCTGCTCACATCGGGAATCACTCAGATCATTTTTAATATTATTCCCCGCTAATAGGGCGCATCTGTTTTCTAATTGGATCCGGTCACGATCGATATATTTTATGGTGAGCCCATTTCAATTAATTATAGATGTTTTATGGCCCTCTCTAAGTTGTTTTCCCGTGTCAGATGGTCTCTATCAAGGTACTATTTTGGTTTCTACATGGACGAATTGTAAGAAACTTCAGTAACTTGCATTTATTACTTACGTGCCTTTATTATTTTAGTTTCTTCGGACCGATGTGGTGGAAATTTTGTCAGCGTTAATTGTAAAGTCACAATAAGTTAATTAAACCTCCAGAGTATGGTCGGCACACTAAAGTTCTCCCTGGATGAGGAGGAGGAGCATAATGCAAGTGTGTATTAGTAATCGATATTTAATAAATATTGGATTGCTTTTTTGCCAACTAAATGGTCTTTACACACCCATAATATTTTTGAAAGGCCTTTTCAACGATATGGGGTGGACGGGAAAAAATATTCATCCCCAATGACCTCTAGGGGAGAAGGGCTCTCGGGGCGGTTCACTGAAACTAATTTTATGGGAAGATTTTATTCTGCTGCTTTGTTTACGTTATAAATCTTGCCAAATTAAAGCTTTCTACCACTAAGATTTCTGTACTATGCTGCGGGCAGACAGACATGACATGACATGACATGACATGACGAAACTATGTATAAGGTTTTGACTATGGAACCCCTTAAACGTATGACTTTGACTTTTGACATTTGTATAATTTTATTAATATCAGGCCTGGCGCACTCCGCATTTTAGCTATGACGTTACAAGTACATGCCGCGTTCGACATGTCTGGCTCATTCAAAAAATTCATAATGGCTGTCATACGTTCATATGACATAGGTCATAGATTATATGACACATATTAAAAATTAAAGTTACTAAATTACACTTTATTGCGTTGGAGCTAGAGTCGCTATTTATTGAAATGATTTTGCGGAGTTCACCTTCTGTACTTATTATAAGTACTATTATTTATTCTGTGTTAACAATAAATTTAAGATTTTTTAGGTATTTTTATTAATATAAAAATGTTATTATTAATATTAATATAAGAATTTTTTGTTTATCATGTTAACGCTTAATTAGGCTTGGCCTGTAATGTTAGTGTAAGTTTGGAGTAAATAATAAATAAATAAATAAAAGCTGTAACCGGAGCCGGACACACACACACACACACACACATACACACGATAGTGATTAATTCACGACAGAAGCGCCTCGTCACGCTCCACATTTTTCACTCTGCCCTTTGTTACATTCTACAAAATGTTTTTTAAACATTTTGTGGCATCATACAGCGTTCTCTTTAGGTTTTATTTATTTTTTAGTGTAAAGTAATTTTTATGATATGTAATTCTCATTTTATCTCACGTAAAAAATAACTTTTCATCGCATCGTGGGACGTCCTAATCCTAATTGTTTTAAACAAAGTATTCATTAATTTAACCGCATCGTATACACACATAATTTCTCAGTCTTCAGATTTATATAATGTCAAAAATGTGGTTATTACATACCGCCGCGGCGCCGCTACCGTACGCCTCGACAGTCCCGAGTGGCACAGCGTGTCTTCTTACACGGCGGCAGCTGGCGGCGGCGGTATCAGCGACGCTAATAATTAAACATAACTTTCAAAGTTTGGAACGAGCGCTAACGCTTCTGATGTCAAGGTAGATAATTAAATTACATGCCCTCAACAAGTTTATATTATAAAACATTTGAACACGGTGTGACGAAACATAGCGATCACCGACACATGAGAGGTACTTAATATCGACGTCAAGTTATTAGCGACTCGTCACGGTGAACCATAAAGCGGCTCGGCTCCACGAGAAGCTCCGTAATTGAATACTTAGGGCTATAAAATCCAGTGAGGTGTTCTAGTTAAAGCAATGTCGGGTGCTCGAGTTACTCGATACAATCTTGCATTGTAGTGTAGGTAAACTGTACACAGATCACTAATAAAGCAAAAGAAAATGCAGCGCAGGGGACAGGTAAGTACGGTACAAATTGTGTATCTTAATGTTACACGAACCGTTTTGAGCTACTTTTGACCCCTTCACAACTCGAGACCTATTTAACCTATGTACATACATGAAATTCAGTCACCAAATTGCAGGTTTTTATAATAAATGTTTAAAAACCCGCAATTTGGTGACTGACATAGGATCAAAAACCTAACCTACTTCCAGCTGACCTAGAAACTTGATACTCGGCACCAAGACTATTAGGTGTAGGTATACAAAGGAAAAGTATAAAAACTGAAAGTTTTAACGTGATAACGTTTATAAAGACGATGAGCCTGAGAGGCATTCACGAAAACCGAGTAACGTCACGGAAGCGCGCGCAGCATTAGAGAGAGAGGCACGCTAGACCGGCCGTCTCTCTCCCACTCAAGCGTAATCGGTCCGCTTGGAAGGCATTTTTCATTTCATTTTTATTTTATTTTACAATCTTTTGAAAAGAAATGATTTCTCATAGCTCGTACGTATTATTATTATATGAAAACGAAAATCTACAATAGCGTCATCTCTGTTTATAGGTATGAACTACTTGAAAGAACTTTACACAGTACATCGACTCGGACTTTAGTTGTAGTCAAGAAAATCACAGATGTCGCGCAGCTCCTGATATTTAAAACGATTTAAACCAAATTTTCAACTCAAATATGTTTAAAATCGTATAGTTAGTATGAAATTTAATATTATAATCTAGCTAGATACGCGGGTCGCGGTGGCGCGTCAAGCCATGTTCAAGCTGACACAACTGGCGAGTAGCACCGCGGCTCCGTGCGTAGGGCTTCCATTACGTTCTTACATTACATTATTTATATCATAAATTATTCTTCTACGAAATAGACGTTATCACGTAAAACCATTGTCCGTAAACCGACTTTACAGACAACCAATTTTTTTAATAATTAGTATTAATAAAATATTACAATAACCAGGCCTGACGCACTCCACATTTTGGCTGTGACGTTGCAAGTACATGCCGCGTTCGACGTTCTGGGTTATTCAGAAAATTCATAAGGGCTGTCACGTTCGTAATCTATCACACATAAATTCATCGCGTTATAACACATATCACACGTTAGTTCGACACAACGCGCTGCTTCGTGCTAAACGATAGTAACTAAAATGAAGGCAAAAGCATATTGCATCGCTTTCCGCTACCCAAACAGTTACGAGGATTCGAATCTCACGTGTTTTGTTGTATATAACTTCGATAGTTTTCATTAGGTAGCAACCAACAAACCTAATTTCAGAAAAGTAACATAGTTATTATATCTACATAACAGTTTATGTGCAGTACCGGCAAACAGGAAATACACCCACTTGCATATGACTTAACGAAAATAAGTTGTTTATACTAATAAAAAATAACCTGTAGGTATGTTAAAACTGGTCAAGTCAAATGTAGAGCTTGAATTAAACATGTTCTTGCCACAAAAAATTTTAGAATTTTCTACATAGAACTTGGTACCCATAATACCCATATAGATCAAAGTTTTTTTTTTTTGAACTTTGTCCTAATTTTATATTTAATTTTTGGTGAGATTCGTTTAACAGCGCACACTGCGTTGTCAGTAACAGCGGAGCGGGGTCGGGGTCGAGCCCACTCGGATCATGATTCTTCGGTAATTGCGCAAAGATTTTCTTTGCTTCTAGTTTCGGTACTAAACCGGCCAAGCAAAAAAAGGAACGGCGATGGACCAATTAACTTGCTTTTATATAAAAACTAAACTGAGTTCCCGTAAGCCCATCGCGCTGCTCTCGGCGCTTCCTTGAGGAGAAATGTACGTTCATGTTTATGAGCTGCGATTTAAATATTGCGCGTCACGTTCGACCACGTAAGTACCGTTCTATAAGGTTTCGTGTGTTTTTGTTCAGTACCGTCACCTAATTTTAGTGTGTAAATATAAATTATCTAATACTTGTATTTTAGTTCTACCCATATTTTTTAACAAAGCACCGTGATATACGGCGTAACTCGTACATCCGGATGTTGGGGAGTGCAGCAGCAGCGTGGCCACGGTGAGTGTGCCAGCGGGGGGTTCGGGAGTAAAACGCGTGACCAAGCTGACCGTAGATGTTTATTGCACTGATTTTAGTTACGAGATTACATGTTTTTAAGCACAATGTACGAGACTCGTACATACTGGCATCTGACACTTAAAGAAGAAAAAACAAACAAAATTTATGAGCATAGTTAACAAAATAAGTTGAAAGTTGTAAAGTTGTAAGAATGATTGATAACAAAAGTAAATTACTAATGCGCTTGTAAACAAATATGTAAAAATGTAAGATTGCAATCTAGATTTAGTTATAACCTAATCTAAATAAATGTAAATAATGCACTTGGACGTAAAATGTTGAATTGCAAATGATTGCTAATATAAATCTAAATATGTAAACATAATTGTAAATGAGGCATATCAAGTAATAGTATTAAATTGTGAGATAAAAATATTGCAATCTAAATTCTAAGTTAAAACTAGAAGTCGCAGTGTCCACACTCGCGGCCGATTCCCGGTGCTCGTTGAGGTCCTACGGCGTCGTGACCCTTCGCTGCGTTCTTCTAGCGAGTCTGGTGGATCTGACGGCTTCCTGCGACGACGGTTTGCTAACTGATAACGTTGAAAGCTTCTTCCTGTGATCTTCTTGATTGTGATGTTGCCTTATCAGTGATTGTCAATTTTGAATCCTAAGCAATCTTGACGTCACTCTTCAGTGCAGACTGTTGTAAGCAGCCTCACACTCGCAGTTAGTAATTGTAGTCTACTTAATTAAGGATTTCCTTTGAAAATATTGAACTTGGAAGTCACCGTGCCCTTGATCTTGTTTTATATTGTCACCTTGATTTATATTTGTTCAACTTTGTTAATAGGTAGGTGCATTATCAGCAATGCACACGGTGTCATTTTGCTTGCTATGCGCTGATCGCGCCGTCACGCGATGACGCAGCTCTGTTATAATAAAATATATGAAGTTACATAATTTGCATGATACGTGAATTGTACATATTCAGCAATTCTTCAACGAAAGGATTGTGACTTGTATTGGATTTATGTGTTTTGCAAGTTTTCAATCAGCTTTGATTAAGTTAAAACCCATTGCAGTGTAGTCTGCGATGATCTTGCGAGCTTGTACAATGTCAACTTCTTCTGTCAAATTCTTATATGTTGTATGATGTGTTTCATATAATTGTCATGTTCTCCATCTACTTGTCTCGTAGATTGAAGACTATCAAAATGTCAAATGCTGCTGGTGTACGATGTATTTCGTACAAATGTCATGCTCTCCATCCACTTGTCTCGTAGATTGAAGACTATCAAAATGTCAAATGCTGCTGGTGTACGATGTATTTCGTACAAACGTCATGCTCTCCATCCACTTGTCTCGTAGATTGAAGAATATCAAAATGTCAAATGCTGCTGGTGTACGATGTATTTCGTACAAATGTCATGCTCTCCATCCACTTGTCTCGTAGATTGAAGACTATCAAAATGTCAAATGCTGCTGGTGTACGATGTATTTCGTACAAACGTCATGCTCTCCATCCACTTGTCTCGTAGATTGAAGAATATCAAAATGTCAAATGCTGCTGGTGTACGATGTATTTCGTACAAATGTCATAGCTCTCCATCCACATGTCTCGTAGATTGAAGAATGTCAAAATGTCAAATGCTGCTGCTGTACGATGCATTTCGTACAAATGTCATGGCTCTCCATCCACTTGTCTCGTAGATTGAAGAATGTCAAAATGTCAAATGCTGCTGCTGCACGATGCATTTCGTACGAATGTCATGGCTCTCCATCCACATGTCTCGTAGGTTGAAGAATGTCAAAATGTCAAATGCTGCTGTTGTACGATGTATTTCGTACAAATGTCAAGGCTCTCCATCCACATGTCTCGTAGATTGAAGAATGTCAAAATGTCAAACGCTGCTGCTGTACGATGTATTTCGTACAAACGTCATGCTCTCCATCCACTTGTCTCGTAGATTGAAGAATGTCAAAATGTCAAATGCTGCTGCTGTACGATGCATTTCGTACAAATGTCATGGCTCTCCATCCACTTGTCTCGTAGACTGAAGAATGTCAAAATGTCAAATGCTGCTGTACGATGCATTTCGTACAAATGTCATAGCTCTCCATCCACATGTCTCGTAGATTGAAGAATGTCAAAATGTCAAATGCTGCTGCTGTACGATGCATTTCGTACAAATGTCATGGCTCTCCATCCACTTGTCTCGTAGATTGAAGAATGTCAAAATGTCAAATGCTGCTGCTGCACGATGCATTTCGTACGAATGTCATGGCTCTCCATCCACATGTCTCGTAGGTTGAAGAATGTCAAAATGTCAAATGCTGCTGTTGTACGATGTATTTCGTACAAATGTCAAGGCTCTCCATCCACATGTCTCGTAGATTGAAGAATGTCAAAATGTCAAACGCTGCTGCTGTACGATGTATTTCGTACAAACGTCATGCTCTCCATCCACTTGTCTCGTAGATTGAAGAATGTCAAAATGTCAAATGCTGCTGCTGTACGATGCATTTCGTACAAATGTCATGGCTCTCCATCCACTTGTCTCGTAGATTGAAGAATGTCAAAATGTCAAATACTGCTGCTGTACGATGTGTTTCGTACAAATGTCATGGCTCTCCATCCACTTGTCTCGTAGATTGAAGAACGTCAAAATTTTTATGTCAAGTTATTTCCAGTAGCCTGGAGAGCTCCAATTGCTTGTGTAGAATGTCATAATCTCCGACCTCAGGAGTGAGATTAGCAGCAACGTGGTTGGCATGATGATGTCAATGAGGTCAATATGTCAATAACGAAAATACCACCACGCTGACTGCTTATGTTTAGTGTTTTACATCGCCATTGAATAGTTGTTATAAACAGGTGAGTTGTAGCCAATGCCCCCGGTGTCAAATTGCTTGAAATCCATTCCAGCTGATCGTGTTGTTGTTCGATGACGTAGCTTTGTTTTAAGGCAAATGGTGTTACACGGTATTTGTATGATACGTGTATGTAGCAGAAGGAGGTATTCTATGTTATTGGTTATGAAATGATATTCCTTTTACTTTGCACCATGATATATTTCCAGTTCTCCTAACATTCACATCAATATTCCAAAGTACTTCAACACTACGTGATCAATAATAATCTGTTCTACATTCTTGACAATTCCCTAATCTAAATATGACATGACATTTCTTATATGCCAGCCTCTGCATCAGGCAAGCGCTGTAGAATAAAGAGGTCCGTCCCTGGACCTTCACTGGAGATTCATGGCCTCACCGATACGGCTATCCTGACGTGCGCTCGTCCTCGTGCGCGGATTAATTTATCTTGGTACGTCATCATCACTGGATCAAAGCATGTGGTCTGCTCTAACTGCTGGGTCCGAAACACGTTGTTTTTGTGTTCACTCACGCGGCCATCGCTGACGACCCGCACGGCCTCGTGTGGATAGTCAGAATTCTGTAAAAATAGTCTCAACAGTATCTTGCTCGGCTATTCTGACTACATTAACCTCACTCATATTCATTTTTATCATTCATCATTATTAATTTATAGTCAAGAATAATTCGCTCATTAAGTCTGATATTTTTTAAATGTGGACACTTAAAACATAGTGAAGAGAACTATGGTCTGGCCATTTGGTTACCAATCTGGTTCATAAAACTCTACGAAACGTCGCAATTATGTCATTGTCGTCTGGTCCGGTTCAAACCCTGCAGACTCCTGGCCCAGTCTCTCCAAGACTCTTCAGGTACATCGCCCCTTCAGTTCTATGCTGGCCCGGACTCTATTCACACTTCTTTCCTTTTTTTTCATTTTTTTTTGACACCTTTTTTTACATCCTTTTTTTACATCCTTTTTTTACTCAATTTTTTTTTGTAATTCCATTTTGTTACTAGGTACTCTTTTTTTTACCTTTCATTTTCACTTTTCTCTTTTTTCACTCTTTTTTACACTTTTTTTAGTAGGTACTATTTTTTTTACCTCTGTTTTTACTTTCCTCTTTATTTTTTCTCACTTTTTTTTTACAATAGCCATTGTTGCGACACATTAAATCGATATCATCATATCATCATCATTAAACCTTCTTTTACTATACTACCAGACCGACCATAGTTTCTCTACGTGACTTACACCTGCAGCAGACATGTCTTCAAGCAAACCATCGATTTCAGTGTTAGCTCCTGGGTCTCTTGGTTTCACGTGGTAGATCATTATTTCATGTCTTATCGATTTTCCGCAACTGAAAAATAAATAAGGTTAATTTGACTCGTATGATATCAGGTTACTCGTATGATAACACATTTGATGCTAGACTAAGGCTACTTATCTGCGATCCATACTCCTTCGGACATCATGACACATTGGATGGCTTAGTTTATATGAACTCTAGCTCCACTGAGTCGCATCACTACGTTTTGCATTGTCCACGTCGATTATATTATGAACTTCCACATTCTCATTTCATCGCGTTTTGTATTGTTTCATTTTTCATTGCAAAATTTTCTTCAAATGTCATCCGAACTAGTGTCATTCCTCATTTATTTTCCGATTTGTGGGCATGTTTCGTCCATCACTTCTGATGTAGCAGAAGGAGGTATTCTATGTTATTGGTTATGAAATGATATTCCTTTTACTTTGCACCATGATATATTTCCAGTTCTCCTAACATTCACATCAATATTCCAAAGTACTTCAACACTACGTGATCAATAATAATCTGTTCTACATTCTTGACAATTCCCTAATCTAAATATGACATGACATTTCTTATATGCCAGCCTCTGCATCAGGCAAGCGCTGTAGAATAAAGAGGTCCGTCCCTGGACCTTCACTGGAGATTCATGGCCTCACCGATATGTACAACTTTTGTACATTGTAAAGCTTGCAGCGGCGTTACCCTGTGAGCTGATGTGTTTCTTGTTCTTATAAAGATTCATTACTCTGTATTCTGTTAATTCTTGTGACTCAGATGGGCAAGTTTATCTTTAAATCCTTCCATCTTTAGTAATCACCTTCCGTCTTGTAAAATGTCAATGTTGATAGTTATGTTTCTTTCTTCAGCAGACTGTAGATTGCTGGCAGTTTAGTTCCTTATCCCGCTGTTGATGCTGTTCTTAGGCTGTTGTTACGAAGGATGATGCTTCTTTCTTCAGCCAACTGTAGATTGCTGGCCGTTAAGTTGAATGAAAATGTTCTTCCTGAGATAAGGCTGGACCCCTTATCCCGCAGTTGATGTTCACCCCCTTGTTGTGCAGCAAAACGATTAAAGTTGCGTATCTTCGTTCTCCAGTAAATTGTATATCGCTGGCCGCTGGTCACTTTCAGTGCTCTCGCAGCTTCAGTACGGGTTTCGCGCCCTTCTCAACTCAGCTGGGGAGGTCCGCTTGTGGAAGGCCAACTGAGCCGATACGCTAGCCGCAAAGGAGCCGCTAAAACACCGAAAGTTTTTGCTCGAAGGACCAAAATGATTGGTTCTCGCAGGCTCGAAGGACCAAAATGATTGGTTCTCGCAGGCTCGAAGGACCAAAATGATGTACGGCGTAAACGGCGATCAGGATGTTGGTGAGTGCAGGAGCAGCGTGGCCACGGTGAATGTGTCAGCGAGGGGTCCGGGAGTAAAACGCGTGACCGAGCTGGCTCTAGATGTTTATTGCACTGATTTTAGTTAGGAGATTACATGTTTTTATTGTTGTCAGATGAGTCCTAGGTCACGTATGTACGTGTTCATGGACTCAGCGCGCCCAGCTAGACCATCACGTGTTGGAACTAGGACGCTGCGCTAAGCAGAATGTACGAGACTCGTACACACCGAATTGCTGTCGTGGGACCAGGACGGAGCTCTTTGACTTGACTGAACCAAAAATGGGAAAACAGAAAAGCATTACACAAAAAATTATATTAGTATTCGACGAAATTTGGCCTACGAGGGTAAATGAAGGAAGAAATTCGGTTTTTGAGGCCCAAGGAAGGCATCAAAAACAATTGTTGTTTTTCTTTCTTCACCCTAATGCGTGTAATAAATAATCAAATGGACAATAAAATTATGGTTGTGAAAATGTATCAAATCAATAAATTATTATGTATTATTGACATCTTTACACGAAGTGTACCACCTGCCCTAAATGAAATGTTTACAATAGTGGCAATATTACCCTATTTGATTTGAATTTTGTTTGATTGTAGATACCCTACCATTTTTTAATTTATAAAGAATGCATGGATTGGATTTTTGCCTTTCAATCACGCATGAAACATATATATAGACATTAACATTGGATCATGTCGCGAAAGAGGAAATAGGATAGATTTTATCCCGATTTTATTATATGTTCCCCTAGGATGATTGGGCCTGTTAAACTTATGTTTTTGATTTAGTTTTGTGAACCAACTTTGCCTCGGGCGAGCCGCAAGCGGAAACTAATGAAAGAATATTACAATTAGACATCGAATTTTAAATTAATGAATCGAAATTTAAATTAAAAAAAAGAAAATGTGTGCAATTCACACGTGGTAGAAGTGAAACCTTCAAAAATGTTGGTTTCAAGATAATAAGACGAATGTAAAATTTCGGGAAAATGATAATTGAATCTTTTAGTAATGATCATAGTGATGCAAAATTACATAATAATTTTACATTTTATTCGTATATATTACATACATTTATTCAAACTCAGAGCTTACATTTTCGATAAATAATACAAGAGGCTTATGGTAACTAAAGTATGAAATAAATACTTTGGTCTTAATGGTCAATATAATTAATTATCTCTGGAATACTGCGTCAATTACTGTTTTTGATCTTGTTGTTGATACAGTGCGACTGCTGCAACGCCATCTCTTAATATAATATGAAGAGTAAAACGAGCAGCTAGCGCCATCTATCGAGCAATAAAACGAATCTTCTATCTTGTTATGAATTCAACTTGGCACTTTTACTGACGCGATGATGACGCTTTTTCGTTTCACCGACCTTCAAATAACATCGTGGCTAAAGAAGTTTTCACTACAAAAACCCCCGAAAGTATTATTTACACTAAACATAGCTAAGAACACTTTCGATTAAGTCACCTTTTATACAAAAAATAAACTAAATCAAAATCGGTTCATCCGTTTGGGAGCTACGATGCCACAGACAGACACACAGATACACAGATACAAGACACGTCAAACTTATAACACCACTCTTTTTTCGTCGGGCGTTAATAACAATTTGGATATATATTCCACTGTTGAGTATATTGTTTAGAGCACCGAAACAGTTTGGAGCTCCGAGCACAGAGCACAGAGCAGTCGGCGGACAGTGCGGACACAGCGCGAGCGGTGGCCACTGGGCACTGGGCAGTGTGTAGTGTATTGTGTAGACACTGCACAGTGTGTACAGTGTGCACTACACAATGTGTACTACGCCGCGCCGCTCGGAGCTTATGAATTGATGAAACGGGAATCTGCGAGACAAATAAACAACGAATACGATTCAATTTATTTCCATTTGCCTCCCACTGCAGATATTTTTACAAGCGGATTATAAAAACTGAAATAAACACAATGGTCTTCTCACATGTATGTCAGTGGTTTACTGAAAATTATTTACTTTTCATTGATTACAAAACAATAGTTTTATATCCAATTTAGTATACTAAATAACATATTGCGAGTTGGTCGTTGGAAAAAACTACAAAGTTTAACAAACGGGTCTCCATCACTGCACTATGGTTATAGAGATCGTTCATATCAGTGAACGAATGTACGTTAGTTTATTAGTTCATATACGTACATTGCTATTGTCTGAGGACTATTATTCAAGTCAGGAACCATTTAATTTGTGAAAAATTGAGCTTCACAATGCTAGTATTTGTCACGGTCAAATGACATGAGGGATTTTTAGTGACAGTTTATTTGAATGAATTTTATGAGAAGTGTTTGACCATATTTGTTAATACTCACGTCAAAATATGCATGGAGTTCAGCGTCTTTTATGAAATGTTATCGTTTCACGAGCGGCGGGTGCGGCCGGGGGGGGGGGGGGAGGGGAGGGGAGGGCGATGCAGTGACGTATAAAATTGCACATAAACCCGTTCATATGTTCTACATACTGTAACATATTGACACTTCGACGTTCGATAAGGCACGAACTGGCGCACAAACATCGCTTCAATTATTTGCTAGGAAAATAACGGTGTAGAGAAGAGACTCGCCCCGTCACCGCCCGTGCCGCTTCAGTGCGGTGGTGGTGATGGTGATGGTAATAATGTCGTTGCTGAGATGGAACGGTACATTTTGTAACATACTACAGGAATATATTTCAACTCGCAGTTGGGATAGAAAAGTATGCATTGATACGACACATGGATTGTGTTTAATTGTACTTATTACGAAGAGAAACAAGTCAATCAATTCAATTGGCTTCGATGTCATGTCGTGCTCTGACCGTTATAGTAATAGCCTCACAAAGTGATGGATCATTTAGTTTAATGCTCGCTAATTGGCCCAGAATGTTGAACTGTTTTATAACATGACAATTCTTTACGAATATGTTACATTCGCGTTTCTATAACTGTCTCGTATGATAGACGTGTGCGTTCATCATTTTATAAAAAAATTACCGTCGAGGAATATTTTTAGTGTAGTTGTTACAACAAAACTACTAAGTACCACGACTAATGTAAAGGAAACGCCGGACCTGCAATTATGTAACATAAAATTTACGAATCCATAAAACCTACACAACTTATAATTATATCAAAAGCCCCTATAGATTATTATACTGTGCCCCTACATTGACGCGTAGCACTACGTAGCGGCTCGCGTCGCCGCGTCGCCGCGTCGTGGACGTGTAAAGTATTTTTCGCGTCAACGCGGCAACGTATCGCGCGCTTCCGTAATAAGTGAACGTGCGTCATGCGTCATGCGTCATGCGTCAGGCGTACTGCGATGAGAGTGAGATGCGTGAGGCGGAAGACAACAACTTCGGAACAATTTTCGTTTTGCGACAACGCGCATCATAATGAAAATGAAGCTTTGTTTATTCGGCGGTATATGGCTGACTCGTTTACGAGCGTAGCTGAGCTGCGCTAGTGATACCCGTGATATAAAGGTTCATGTAGCCATCTATAGTATCTAGCGCATATTCATCAGCAGACCTCTTTGGAATTGCCGCGTAGAAGTGCGAACAGTTAGTATCAGAACGTTCCAATAACTAGTCTGTCTGTAGTAAGTAGTAGAAGTAAAGCGCGGAATGAGCTGTTAATTCTGTTATGTAGTACTAGCTTTTGCCCGCAGTTTTGCCTGCGGTAGAGAGATTTCAAAACGAAATTTTTAATTTTTACTTTATATAAAAATTACTTTAGATTTATAAAACCACATAAAAATAAAATGCACCTATAAGTAGAATGATGGATTAAGATACATAATATTAGATATTTGATTATGCCCGTGGATTCACGCCCGTGGATATAGATTTTTCACAAGTCCTAAAAAAAACTAAAAAACATGCTTTTATAGAAAATACAACTAAAAAAAATACAAAATAGATTTGAATTAAAAATCGAGTAATAATTGTAATAAACGTGTGGGGTGCTTATTAAGATATTATCAAAATGATAATCCTTCTACTCATTGACACCATGCACCCCACGCTTTTATTACAATTACACGATTCTTAATTCAAATTTATTTTCTATTTTTTTTAGTTAGATTTTCTATAAAAGCGTGTTTTTAGTTTTTTTAAACTATTATTTTATAACATGACATTGTTCTTGTTTTGGTTGAGACAACGTCAAATATTATGAAGATGACGAAGACTCGACTCAACACGTGAGACGCGGCGCCGCGGCGCGCCCGGTCGGGAGCGGGACCCGAGAGCTCTCTCGGCTGGCGTCTTGTCTTTATAAAACCAATCACGTCATGTTATCTACGAGTCTAGCAAAACTATCGTCGATCAGACTGAGTTGTGTTGTGATCTTTACCCTATAACTAATGAAACGCACTTTTTAATGTAACTCAAAGAGAACCACGAACACAAGAAACACTGTATAATGCTTCCTGTCTCATTTTCTCCCACGTTAAATCTTATGAATTTATGTATCTGTCTATTTTTACTGTCGCTATTTCGTTTCATCGACTTTCAAATCACAACGATGCTAAAGAAGTTTTCACTTTAAAAAATTTCACTCGGAAAAAATATTTAGCGGTCACCCCGGGCTCCGGGCTCCGGGCTCCGGGCTCCGGGCTCCGGGCTCCGGGCTCCGGGCTCCGGGCTCCGGGCTCCGGGCTCCGGGCTCTGGATGATCAATTAATGTACTTACTTCAATAATGTGTTTGCAAATTACACCTATATTTTCTATTGTCTTGCGCCATGTTCCATACATCGTAGACGGGGAGTACTTATTTCATTCAACCTGGTTTAAGAGTACATAATATGTCAAGAATCTGAAAATTTCTTGTGCTTGGCACTAATAACTACGCCGATGTAAGTACAGAAATGTCAAGAGGCTCTCCACAGCTCGGCTGTAATCAGGTTCACTTGTTTCTCGACGCTCCACGATTCCAGTTCGACGGAGCGGACCCCACGAGTACAACACATTTTAACTCTACATACTACACACTTTCAATTATCTCAATTTACTTAATAATTACGAACAATGATTTACGAGCACAATGCTGTCAGAGTATCGGAATACACACAACGCGTTGCCGCCAGACCCTCTCACCCAATCCCAGAACATCGGCAGGAGCGAACTGATCATGTAAGCGATGCCGCGGTGCCGCGGTGCGACTGTCATCATTTTCCTCAAAAGAAAAAACATTTACGATGTTATCAACAAAGTTTGTTCTCGACACAGAAGAAAGGACAAAAGAAAGGCCATGTTGGGACATGTTTGCGGGGTTTACCCGCGGAACATATATAATATACAACTATACAGGGATTTAGCTCACCTTACCGCCGGGTAACAAACAAGTTTACTGAGAATAAAAGTTATTCAAAGACTCTCGGAGTTCTATTTCTTTATTCTTATAACACTTGCAAAAAAAACGTGTAAAGACACAATTGTTAGGCAAGGGATATTATAGTGTAGACGAGTATTTAAATGACAAAGACGCATGGAAATGACCAGCTCTGCAACCAGTTCCGCTCAGAATAGTAAATACTTTTGTATTATTATCTTTTTTTTAATATTTTTTTAAAAGATGTGCTGAGGAGTTTCTTTATGCTTTTCTTCTCCTCCACGACAAAGCACCTTCCGAAAAGCCAAAAAATGACGTGCATAAGTGTATCAGTGATACCTATATGAATAAAATATTTTGACTTTGACTTTGACTTTGCAAAAAGAAGGATATTTTTTGTGTTCAAAATAAGCGGATAAAAATGAAATTACAATTAGAAATTGACACACGGCGGTGGTGGGGCGGTGACGGGGCGGAGTGCCCCGTGCTGCAGCTGCTCTACAAATAGGGTAAGCAGTAGTAATTAATTGGCCTTTTCATTTAAAAATCCATTTATTAAAAGTAGTATTGACTTACGAGACGAGAGACTTAAGTGCCCCCCCATCCAAATTACCAGCTATTTAAATTACCAGCTTCCCAAGGATCAATTTAACTTAAAATGATTCTAGATTAGGAACCTTATTTTGTAACAAGAAATTGTCAAAGTCGATGATCACCTTAAAGGGCCAATCATTGTGCTGCATACCAGTTTATAAAGCAACGTTTAAAAAGAAAATTAGCGAACGCGAAGCCGGTTCCGCTGCGTTAACCCGATCTTCATATTTATGGGATGCAAATTGAGTGACGTAAGTGTATTAAACTTTAAAATACGAGCGTTTGCCGTGATAAAATTTTCTCGCTGATGAATATAAATGTTTTATAGTTTGAGCTGAGGAAGTCACTCGCATTATTCCGAGCTTTATTGGTATTTGAATAACCTTTGAGCTCGCTCAGCCTTTAAGAAGCTGTCTCTGTCTTCCACGTAACTGCTTTTATGGTAGAGTACAATCCTACCAAAACATTTCGTGTAAAATAAGTCGACAAGCAAGACTCACCAGCTCCAATGTTAAAATGGTATCAGATCTCATGCAGAGCTTCATCTCCACAGACCCCAAAATATATCTTAAGCAAATTACATTTATAATTTTCCCTACGCTCCAGCAAGCGAAACTCATTCGAGTCACTTAACAAATAGACAAAAATGCAATTTGGAGCGAACTTTGCCAGCGACACCCGTCAGATGGCGTGACGGTGGAGTTAATTACATCGCATCTTCATTTTGTATTGTATATTGCGTATTTTATTAGTGTCGCGTCCCAGTTCAAGGAGGCGAAAACAAACCGTCATTTTATGCTATAATGGATTAAAAAGTTAAAAATATGTTTCAAAGCACCTATAATGATGTCTTAAAGTGAGCGCGGCGTCAGATTGTCCCGTGACGTCACGGCTCGCGTCACGGTGCAGCGTCTGGTCGGCGTCACGTCGCGGCACGGAGCACGCGGCGGAGAGCACAACGTTTAACCTCGATATATAATACGAGTATTGAAACACCGGCCGCACAATGTTAGTTCCATAATTAAGAGATACCTGCTCCACTACATGCGGAGATGTCTATCAGAATATTGACTAAAGAGCCTTTGTCCACTCCTCTAATAGTGGTACCACCTCTACACTGTGGCAAGAACCTATTTAAATAGAACCTATAGAAATAGAATAGAACCTATAGAAATTAAAAAAAAATAAGAGTATGTATCACATTTTTGTACTTCGACATTATTATATTTTCTTCTTTATTATTGTCTCAGTATAAATGTTCTTACAGATGTTTGTAGCCAACGAAAACCATCAAATATAAAAATAATAAAAATCCGATACTAAAGTTACGTATTTAATTGTGATCTCAATCCACACGTCGTTCGGCAGTCGGCTGCCCGCGACCGCCGCGCCCACACACACCACACACAACACACGACACAAACATCTTCAATGACACATTGATGCTCCGCGACAGGAGACTACAGCATGGTCTACACTCTACATGGCGGCTCGTGGAGTAACCCGCCCACTACAATCTACATCGCCCTCTATTTGCAATATCTTTGCGGGTACATTCATACATCTTGAGCATACAGTTATTGCCTCACGAACGACGTATTGAGAGATACAGAAACACGCTAGTGAACAATATATCTTGGCCTGATTAGGTGCACAATGTAATATGCAGATCGGCTGTAGAATATGCGCCGCCAGCTGAATCCGATCCGACTCAAATCAGCATCCGTGAAGTACGAGTATCTACGAGTAGTCGGACAATATAGCGCATACATGTAACACCTTTTATTTTACCTAACCTAACCAACGTTGATGAATTTTCCTGATATACAAGTACCAACATGTAAAATATAATGATGATTGTGGAACATAGAAATAAATTAAGTATAGCCAAGGCTCGAGAGTATCCCTGGTGACGTGGCTTTAATATTAGTAACAATTATTATATTAACGGGCGCCGCAACACGTGTGCGGTCGGTTCAGCGCCGCCCGCAGCGACCGCTGGCGCTGTGTCAGTGGGCGCTGGGCGTCCTTATCGAGGGATTCAAACTTAAAACTGGAAAATACCGCTTCAAAAACTCATGTGTAAAAAATAACTAGTAAGTAATGTTGGGCTAGTGACAGGTCAGGTGGAATTATGTTGAAAATTATTGCATTTCACACAGAGCTCTCTGAAGCGATAAGCGACCTGCCAAAACCATTCTGCCACCTGTAGTAACTCGGCGCTGATGCTCTGGACACATCGCCTATGAATTGTAACTTCCTTGCATGCATATCTTCCGCTCTTTTTCGAAATTCATCTGAGAAATCTTTCACACTTCTTAGTCGTAATGTAAGAGTTATAAAAACCGTCCGATGTTCAGTAGCAGTTCACATGCAATAAATAGATTGTTACAAACGGGCGTTAGTTAAGGGCATCGACAGTGGCGCGGACGACGGCCTTCACAACCATGTTTTCACTATTGTGTCCTAAATTCCTCCTCGATTTTGAAAAAAATATAATTAACTTTTAAAAAAGCCCACACTCCACACGCACACGGCGTGGCCAGCTTTAACTGAAGCCAGATTTCCATAAAGCCAGCTTTATTTATGGAAGGGTGAACATGAATTGTAAATGGGCAATATCGGTGTTATCGGTCGTTCGGTCGTACGGGGCACTGGTACCGACAGAGTATCGGTGGCGGTCGGCGGCTGCGCGTTATTTACGAGCCGCGGCCGTGAGCGAAGGTTGCGGCGACATTTGCGGATGAGTTATTGTACATTCTGTGCGTTGCGCTGCACGTGGCGACGTCGAAGTAATACTTAGTTTTCTATAAACCCATTACTGGCTCCACATTGCAACTAGTAGTGGCCTATGGGAATAATTTTCAACCCTCACTAATGTCAGAGAACATCGCAGCTGGGCGACATTCACCCCAGGCTTACTGCCCCCTTGTATGTTTTTGATAATGTTAAGGAAACAATACTAGCCTTACGTTCAGCTGTGTGCGTCGTGCTCCGCGCGGGCTCCAGCCGGCGACGATGGCTCCAGCTGCAACAATGACAACATAACTGACACATTGCAAATTATTCCAATATATAAACTTAGTCTCAATTTTCCACAAAATATACAAATATCGGTGAGGCCATGAATCTCCAGTGAAGGTCCGGGGACGGACCTCTTTATCCTACAGCGCTTGCCTGATGCAGAGGCTGGCATATAAGAAATGTCATGTCATATTTAAATTAGGGAATTGTCAATAATGTAGGACAGATTAATATTGATGGCGTAGTGTTGAAGTACTTTGGAATATTTGGATGTGATAATAGTACTTTGGATGTGAACGTTAAGAGAACTGGAAATATATCATGGTGCAAAGTAAAAGAAATATCATTTCATAACGAACACCATAGAATACCTCCTTTTGCTATACAAACATATCCTACAAATATTTAAGTAGTGTCATTTAAAGTTTATTATGAGCCGAATAATAAAATGAATGAAAAGAAAACAGGAATGTAAGGCAAAGATGTAAGGGTTTATATTCAGCCGCGAGCCGTCCTCTCATGCATGCTGGACAACGGACGATGTCCTGGGGCGCCCGCTGCTCCGCAGTTGATAGTGGTAGGGTATATCCTCTGGCTAGGGT
Source organism: Thymelicus lineola (assembly GCA_963932265.1). Classification (NCBI taxonomy): domain Eukaryota; kingdom Metazoa; phylum Arthropoda; class Insecta; order Lepidoptera; family Hesperiidae; genus Thymelicus; species Thymelicus lineola. Next base: position 108,931 of record OZ010685.1, read on the forward strand.
AGCTAGCTACCAGCTTTTGTGCCGTGAATGTTTTAATCGTTTTGTTTGCAATGTCAGAATGCCAGTGATAATACCTTACAGACTTACATGTCAATACACTTATAACTAATTCACTAATTATCAGCGAAGTGACACGCTTTCGGTGACTCCCGGTGGTCGCCGACGTCCGCGAAACTTTCTGAAGTCAACTCCCTTCGGCCACAGCTCCTCCTTAAGAAAAGTTAACAGGCGCTCGGTTGGAACACGCACAACAAAGGGGTTGAAATTCACAGGGTTGCGCGTGTCTAACTTCTCAACCAGCAACCGGTACTTCGTCTTCTTCTCTAAATACTCCACGACACTAGATACCTTTGTGGTGTAATGTAAACGAGAGACGTAGATGTAGGTCGCTGGCACGGCGGGACGCAACAGACGGTCAAGTCCTGTCGGTGCTGTACCACATTGGTTCCGATGAAAAGACTTCCTTTTCTTCTTCTTCACTTCAATGAAACCATCTTTATCTAATTGACCAACGGGCATCGCACTGCGCGGGGGCTTTTTGCGGGAGGTTCTGCTATCTCTCTCGGTTTTCTTCTTATCCCGACTTTCGGGTTGCTGGCGCCTGGCGGGCTGGGCAGCTGCAGCATAGTCACGATGAGGCGTTGACACAACGATGCAAGGCGACATCTTCGCGAGGGAGTGCGGGACGGTTAACGCGCACGTCACTGCTTACTCGTGCGAGGACAGTAGCTGGAGATGAGTCAAGTTTCACTGACTCAAAACTCGTTGCCGAGACCGTACATGCCCCGCGACGCGTGTTGATGTTGACGGCCCCTGGTGACCTACCGCCCGTCAAAGCGTTGCGTAACGACGCCACTTCAGCCCGTAGCTCACCGATGGTGTCTTGAGAGGCCTCCAGCCTCAGCACCACTTTTGGTTCAAGGAAGGTACTTATACGGTTTTATGATGATAAAGTCGGATGGACTTTATTTGCGCTCTGATTGAGAAAACTGTTGGAATTTATTGGATTTAAACATTTTAATCCATTAACCTAGATCAAGATCCGATCAAGACTTAAATACCACCTATAGCATGTTTAATGTTGTTTGATTTTTTAATGTATTCTATTGCATTCGTAACGCTTTATTCCAGTACATTTTGATTGTTAATAAAATGACAATAATAATGTAACAAATTGTTATCGTGATTTGCTCTGTATACTATTCTCAACTATCACCCGGATTCTGCAATCCACAATAAGCTGAGGAAGCGGCCGGTTAATACACTTATCTCATCCCCTCGGCGGGAATGGATTTTCCTCGCCCATGTAAAGGGCTGCTTAGTTCCATTTCACTCGAACATAAAAGTGAACATTCCCAAAATATTTCAACCGGGATACTTTTCTGTGATGGCAAGTATTTTCGCAGTGCAATTAGAGTCAGATAGTTAGAGGTCTCGTAAGGCGCGAGCTCCTGAACAAATCTGTCAACACGAATGGTCGTTACCATCAGTGAGATGCTATTCCTACAGTAATGGACACGATCGCCGCTGGACATCAGTAATACCAAAAACATCATCTATGTATTATTATCCAAAAATCCCTTTTACCATTCCATCCTAATATAGCTAACAACTAAGGTGACACCGGTACTGGGTTTATATTTGTTTGCCAGACTCAGCAAATAACGAAACGATCTCGCGACGAGCGGAGTGTAAACGGTATCGCTTCAATATTAGAAGCACGCGCCAACTAATTGATAACAAATACGCTTCGCTCAAAGACGTTATAAGCTGTAATAGCTGAGGGGTGGTACAGACTACAGACTACAGAGTCAACAGCCGACGCTTCCAATACTGAACGTACATAATTATGAGTAGTTTATTGAAGTTGGAGACATACTAGCTCACAGAATTGAACAAATAATCAAATGACTGCTTTCGCGAAGTCCATATTACATAATATCTCTCCATTACAAATATTTAAGAAAATAAGAACTTGTAATATGTACGCCGGCAGTCAATAATTAATGTAAGTAATAATTTATAAGGATAGAACATAATTTTTTGATTTCTTAAATTGAAATTCTACAGCTGAATGTAAAAGAAGCGAGAACGAGGAACTTTGTATTGCATTAGAATGTCGTTATAAAATGGGTTCGGACGAGTTCAGAATTACAATGGCTCCTTCTCGCGCCGGCCCGATGCAGCGATGCTACGACCCGGCGGCCCGGCGGCCCGGCAACCCGGCGGCCCGGCGGCCCGGTCGCTGTTCATTTGTTCTCAGTCAGACTATTGTTCCTACGCCCGTTTCCTCCAGTTGCTCTGCATATTCAATACTTCAGTTAAGCACTTACCCGACTACCCGTGTTGTTGCATAATTCATTTTTACTTTGTCTGCTCTTTTTCTAACTTCTTCTTTCTGTTACAATAAACGTGGAAATGAGTCTTTTCACGTCGAAATTAAAACTGTCTACTTGATTTTTAGAGACTATGAGTATTTCAGGGCCAGGACAAGACACTAGTAATACACTACCACGATCGTTGCCTAGAGTGAACTATAACAATGTTTTGGAACAACTTAAACAGCAAAACTGGATGGAGATGTATAGTCTTGAGAATGTAACAGATGCTTTTACATACTTTATTACCTACCTTAATTCTGTAATTAATCAAAATACAGAAAACTTTATTATCCCAAATTCTAAATACCTAAAATGCCCCTGGGCTACCCCTAACCTACTAAAATCTATTAAACACCGTGATGCACTACATGCTAAAGCAAGAAAATATCCTTATGACATAGACTTACAAACTACATATAAAAATTACAGAAACAACTTTAATAATTTACTTAACAACACTAAAAATAATTATGATAGAAAACAATTGATAGACAACAAGAATAATACTAAAAAACTTTGGGATACAATTAAAAATATTTGTTTGGACAAGGCTAGTAAAACCAAGGATTGTGAATTCATCATTAAATCAAAAGACCCAATTGAGTCAGCAAACAAAATGAATACTTTCTTCTCAGAAATTGGCAAAAATTTAGCTACTAAAATTCTAACAGATCTCAACACTACAGAGCAAGAACTTGCTAACAAAACATCAGTACCGAAATCCCCTTTAAACTCTTTTTTCTTAACTCCAACTGATAGCACTGAAATTGAAAAAATAATCCACAAGTTAAAAACAAAATCAGCTTCTGGCCCTTCAAATATAAATAATGAATTTCTTAAAAAATATAGTACTATACTTTCTACTCCAATCGCCCATCTCTGTAACTTGAGTATGTCGCAAGGTATTGTACCAAATATTCTTAAATTGGCACACGTGTGTCCAATTCATAAAGGTGGAGACCCTATGGATCCTAACAACTACCGGCCTATTTCTCTTCTTAGTGCACTCTCGAAAATACTCGAAAAGATAGTCAACAAAAGATTGCTGTCCTTTATGGAGAGAAATCAAATTCTGGCCGAGAACCAGTTTGGTTTTCGTACTAACAGATCCACGGAAGATGCTGTCGCTTGCTTAGCTGGACAGGTTACAGAGAACCTTGACAAAGGCCACAAATGCATCGGCGCATTCTTAGATTTAGCAAAAGCCTTTGATGCCGTTTCTCGACCCATACTGTTAAAGAAGTTGGAGCTCCTTGGAGTTCGTGGTACTGCTCTCAACTGGTTCTGCTCATACTTGTCTGATAGACAACAGAGGATCAGTGTCAAAAACCCAGAAGTTATGAGCAACACCAATACTATTTATTATGGAGTTCCTCAGGGAAGTGTCCTCGGTCCGACACTTTTCCTACTTTTCATTAACGATTTATGTCAGCTTGATCTCTTCCATGGTAAGATAATAACTTTTGCTGATGACACAGCTATTGTTTTCCATGGAAGAGACTGGGATGAAGTAAAAGCAATTGCTGAGGAAGGACTAAGGCGCGTATCACATTGGCTACAAAATAATTTATTATCCCAAAATGTCACTAAAACAAAATTTCTGTCTTTTAGGATCTCTCAACACTCTGCACCACCAGAACCATTATCTCTAAAATATCATACATGTCAAGACTCTTTTCAAGATTGTAGTTGTTCCAATATTAACCAATCAAACAGTGTAAAATACTTGGGAATAATTGTCGATGAAAAATTAAATTGGGTTGACCAAATTAACTCACTATGTATCCGGATGCGTAAACTACAGTACATTTTTAAAAGACTGAGTGCAGTCGCAGACCCTGAAATAATAAGACTCGTTTACATTAGTCTATGTGAATCCATATTACGATACTGCATAATTGTATGGGGCACTGCGAGCAGTACGCATCTCTTGAAACTTGAGATATGCCAACGAGGTTTACTTAAAACTGCCTTTATGAAACCTTTCAGATACCCCACTGATTTTCTCTATAAAGACTGCGATGTCCTTAGAGTGAGGCAGCTCTTTATTCTTGCCACTGTTCTTAGATTCCATAAGACAGCCGCTCAAACGTTTATAACTACATCTAAAACATATCGCTGTCACTCTTGGAGTTTGCCTACTATTAAAAAATATTTTTCACGTAAAAGCTACAATTTCTTTGGACCGCTCCTTTACAAAAAAACACATAAATTGCTCAATTTAATCTACGACACAAGATACAAAGTCAAGAAAAAAATTATCGGCTGGCTTCGAGGCCTAAATTACTTAGAAACTGAAAAATTGCTCAAAAAGTATCTGTGAATAATTATTTTTTATTTTTATTTCCTCATAAACATAAGTTACTTCATGTACCTACACAATTATTTAAATTATTGCATTATACAAATACTTAAATACATGCACTATATATATCTACAATATACAAATACTTAAGTTCATACATAATATATAGTTCATACATAATATATACATATATATGTTATAAGTACCACATAATAGATACATCACAATCACATCCTACCTTACTACCGATTTCTGTGTAACTCATCTGCCTTAATGTAACAACTTATAATATGTTGATCACAGGTGTATCACTTAAATATAGCATAAACTACCTATAAGTAATTTTATATGTAACATTTCGGAAGAGTGTAGTTACCCACAACACAGGGTATCCTAGTGTGGGAACTACGTGTCCTGTAAAAATTTTTGTACTTTTTACGCAAATAAATAAATTATTATTATTATTATTATTATTATTACTAGTGCGACGAGCTCGGCGGTCGGTACAGCGACCCCTTCACTAACAATACAAGTAGGAACAGCGAGAACAGCTCCTCAAATGCCTTCCAAAGTTTCAGTTAGTATAATTTTGTCATTAGATCCTGGCACTGTCAGATCTTCCAAAAATAATACGAGAACAATGTGCTATTTGTCCACCAATAGTTCGGGAAGCATACTATCTCAGTGCTAACAATACGAGGGCGCCAACAAGTTGGACAACTCCGTATAGTTAGTAAACATCGCTCAAGATGCCAATGGTAAAGTTTAAGCCGCGGCGGAACGAGCCTTCCTTTGACGACTATTAAATTATTTTATGTACAGTATAGAAGGCTTCTAACGAGAATTATTGCCTCACTCCATATCCCTAATTGGCAACAGAACTGTTTTTTATTTAAATTTAAATATCGTTTCTTCCTTCTAACGGCAGTCCACTTATCTAAGAAAAAGAAATTTGTGATAAATAACTTTGTATAAAAATGTATTTTATAAAGTTGTCTCCTTGTGTTACTTAAATTGTCTCTAACTACATTCAATTTTTTCAGTCGCAGAGTAGTAGAGTAACTAATTATTTTTACGTGATTTTGATATGAATCCTTATTCAATTCAACTTTAGTAGGGGCTATATTTTATTGCCAGTTATGAGGTCAGGGTGAATGAAAATATTCGTTTACTTCACTTTATGTATTTTATAACTTGACACTATCAGTCCTGGATTTGTCAATAGGCCGTATAGGCCGCGGCCTAGGGGCGGCAGCGTCCTAGGGGCGGCATATTTCAGAAGATATATTAGGTATAGATGATTTTGCTATTACAAAGTGTCGCAAAAAAAAAATCTTTTTTTTTACGCACTTTCTTAGTGACTAATCCTTACTATGAATGGAAAATTACTATTTTAGAAAGGTATATGGGGCGGCGAAAATAAATTAGCCTACACTCATAAAAGATATAAATCCGGCACTGGACACTATTATGAAATATTATGGAACAAACTGTAGGTGGCCCTAAATTAATTAATACTGAGGCGGTTACAAGAAATTTGCGCGCAGAGAATTTCTTTCGCTCGACTCCCAGAGACATGCAGACACAGATATAACTTATAGTAATAGACTAGTGCGCTGTCACTCGCCGTCACAGAGTGGATAATAAACAACGAACGTGTCGGCAAGCGACCGCGGGATGCTCTAAACGGTAGTCGAGTTGATGTATATACGCGGATTGCTATACAGTATTTGCCCCGAGATAAATCCACACGGTTATGTCCGGAAGCGAGCGCGGCGCGGCCGGCCAGCGGTCGCCAGTACTACGCTATCTATCGACGACTCGACACAAGCGAAGATCCGACAACATTTTCATTGATTTCACATAGCTCGTGGAAGCCGAGAGCACCTCTGTAGCGCTCAAATATTTCTAATTCAAATATCTGAGACGGAAGGTAACCTCGTTACTGCGCCGCGTCACTCCTCGTTCCCGACTTCAAGGGAGAAACATACCGCACGAAATATAAACCTGCTCGCGAGGACGCAGTTCTTAGTAATACGTGGATGTGTTTATTTTCGTAGCAACGGATAAACTGTATATTTTGTATCGGCACGAAGCTTATTGAATAAAACCTTTATATTCCTACATACACCCAAGAGAAATACTGTGATGTGAACAATAGTTAGAAATCTGTCGTTCAACCATTTTATAATACGTATCAAACCAATACGGAGTATTGCTGGGTACCTACACTAGTTATAAATAACCGGGCGTCTAGATTAGGTAGGTGTGTACTACCCATCCACTGACGACCGTGTTTCAATACTCAATAGCTGCAGCAACGGTGTATTCAATACTTATTGCAATATAAATAATATGATTGAAAGCGGCGGAGACGGTGGTCGGACCCGGAACCTGCTCCTCCAGCCGAGGGACAGCCGGACACCAGCACAACGACACGTCAGTGCACAGTGGCACGAGCTATTTAAATTATTATTGTATATTGAAAGCCAATTTCGAACTTGACTTACGTTTAAATTACATTCATTTCATTATCACTAGTGCACTGAGGACAAACAGATACAAAGATAAAATACCGTATAATATTATGCCGTTTTCAAATATAATAGAATCTCCATTAGGTGGGTACCTTCTTCGGCCAGCGCTTACACCTGACAAGTTTTAATCGGATAGTGAGTGAGATAGCATTAGTCACTGATTGGATCTATTGATATAATTAAAATGGTACGAAGAGAGACTAAAACGACTCGTTAATCAGTTATATCGTATCATGTAACAATCGAACTCGTAAACTAATAAAGTGTCAGTGTCAGGACAACATATAAATAAGTTTAGTTTTCTCAATGGTTTTCTCACATAAATTTAAGTGGCGATAAAGTGGGAAATGGTTTTAATAGAATAGCCGGTAGACATTAATGGGCTCTCGCCACGGCGGGGGGGAGCGGGGGGGAGCGGGAGCGGGGGTCCGGCCGTTTTACTGTACCTATTTACAGATTTTTTTAAATTTATTTATACTTAACAAAAATAATTACAGTTTTTTGCAGTGAGTATCCATAAAACCTAAAATCTAGTTCCATTTGGTAATCAACTTCGAGCCGTTCACTGAAAAATTCAAAATCCATGTACTTAAAATGTGAAATAGTTGAATATTATCCACCACTTGATGGCTTAAAATATTTGACGATTTTTGATACAATTTTATAGGGTTCCATAACTATTACCAAGTGAGTTCTGTTTTAGATTTAGATTTGACATTTAGGTACAAGGGAGCCCGAGATTGTCCTGAAAGCGGATTCAAGCCTTTTGCCTCCTGTATACCCCACACTTACCTATATACCAATAGTAGTAATAAACGATTTGCTAATTATATACGACCACGTCTGACTGCTTCAACGGCTCGGTTGGCGATCAACGATGATTCACGCGGCGCCGCGGCGACTGAATGAGCTGATAGGTAATTAATTAGGTATCGCCAAATGTAATGGTAATGTAGGCGACTCTCGGCTCTCGGTCCGCGCCGTGACTAATGCGGAGAGCGCAGATGAACGGTCATAACTAACGGTGCCCATCTGGAATAGAGAAACTGTTCTTTTTTATTTATTTTATTTCAAAAAAAATTTGTATATTCTGTATTATACTGTATTTGTATTGATTGATACTTTTGTAAGTAGTAGCACAGAAGACATAATTATACTGATAATTATGAGAGAGCCTGAACTTTTGATCAAAGATTCTTAAATTTATATCAAGCACTACAAACTAAAAATTCACTCCTGAACTGAAAAGAGGCTGAAACAGGTCACATAGCCCACTTCAAACCTTTGTATGAGGCTTTGTGTTCCGGTCTTGCGGTTACCTGAATGGTATAGGTAGAGGTACATAATTATGCACGAAGGCATTTTTAAATGTATTGTCAGGCAAATGTGAACCTTACTACGATTAAACCGGATCAATATACAACGTACTGGTCATACAGAAATACAGAGGAGCGCTGCACTCCATGGATGGTGAAGCTAACATGGAATAGAACACCAAGAAATGTTCGATGCCGGTAATGGCCACCTTTGCCCCTCCTCGGGCATTTCCACTTAATAACGGGTTATTAGAAATACCTGCGGTGGATTACACCAAAATAATTCTCCGCAGTACATTTAAAAATGTGTTCGACAGCTCGGTCCAAGCGGCAAACATTTATCATCGTTAATTTAATAACCGGGCGATTCGCGATCCGGCGCGGCGGCGGCGCGGAGACGAGTGGCGAGCGATCAATCTCGCACACGGCGACCCTACCCGGGGCCGGTGTATCGGAGTGCGCTTCCCGCTGTCAATCCCGGCTCTCCCGGCTCTCCCGGCTCTCCCGGCTCTCCCGGCTCTCTGGCCGACACGTCACTCTCGGACCTCACTAATGATGACGTACATTTATCAGTGTGCACGTACTCCGCTCCGATAACCGACGAGTTAAGGAAACCGGGTTCCGCTACAAGCTACAGTGACGAAGCGGCGGCTGGTGGGCGCGGATCCAATAAAGTTTTCTGGCCGCAGATAAGTTTTAAAACGGGATTATAAGCCGTATTATTGGAACGAAGTTCCTTATCGCGCGTTATGAAAGGGGGCTAGACGGAAAATTTTCTTACGAAAAGTTGCCACGATACTTTTTGAAGTGATTCAGAAAGTTTTACAGAGATGGCGCTGTACAACTTTCTGAATCACGCTAGTAGCGTGAGCTCGTTTCATATTGCTGAATCACACTGCTGAGCGCGTAAAACAATACTTAAATCGAAAGGAACTTCGTTCCATCCGGGTGTCCCTTGACACCTCTCAAGTTTTTTTTTGTAGGTCTCTCATTCGATGACGCAGTCAGAGAAGCGTGTGGAAGCGACTGAATAGAATGATGTACTTGTCGAGATCATAATATCAGAGATGTTTATCTCTCACAGTATATATTTTTCTTTTTTAAATACAGGTACATTTACCAATCAAGATAGATGTTACCCACGTCAGATTCGTCTGCTGGAAGGCCTACGTTGGCACTTTAGGATTTGGGCATGAGTAATATGCGTTTAGTTCAAACTACAACAATATGGGTTACAATATTAATTACAGTCGGTGAGTCAGCTGACAAGTTGTACGTGTCGGTTTCAGGGAAAATCGCGCCGGTGGAGTTGGGAAACTGCCACGTGTTCTCAACGCTGGGTACTCGCATAACGTCACGCTGGATGTGGCGACGCGGTCAACATTGGCTAGTAAATGTTAGTGGTGGTTCGGGTGGTCCCATCCATGCTGGAGATCAAGCTGTTTCAATATACGAAGCAATGTCGCCAGGTCCTTTCCAGGTCATAACTTATCATTGCGTGGGCTGCTTATTATTTTAGAAATGAAAAAAAGCGGATAAGGTGTCCATCTTCAAATTACTATAATTACTCATTTTTCGGAGACAAAATCCACGTCGAGCGATATCATGTAGAGCGATATGGCAGTGATATGCCAGGACTTGCAGTACTCTGTTACAGTGAACACTCTGTTACAGTTGACTCTGAACGTAGAATTTACAAGGCGGTACTATACAAGAGAAAGTGTTTCAGAAATGATACTAAATCATGATCCAATTCGCGAACTATTGTATTTAGAGGAGGCAGTCACGTGGCAGTCGATATTCAACGTGACGTCAATCAACCAAATATCCCTGTGACGAGACCGGTCGCGTCGCGTCGCGTTACAGTTGATAATGACACACACATTAATAGTTTCTGTCGTAATCATCAAATAGCACTCAGCGGGTAAATAGAGATAATTAAGTTAATTATTAATGTATATTATGTATAACTACGAGTACAATAAAGCCGTAACTGATCGAAGTCTACATGGAACAAACATGAACGATATTTGAGCCTGATTAACGCAATAGACCCAACATCAATAATTATCATAACTGTTGTCTGTTTGTCTCTCTGTTTCAAAGTTCCTTCCCGTTGATCAGACGGCTACCGATTGAGAATCAGTTTTCACTGTAATGTAAACTTACAGTAACATTTTTAGTTTATATTTTTTTTAAATTAAGATTGTAATGACAAATTGTAATGGAAAATTAAATTATTTATTTTAATATTTGCATACCTTAGCAGGTGGAACTTGGCGGACCTACAAATTTAATATAATCCTTTATGTAAATTACCCATGTTCATGCAAATAAAGATATTGTATTGTATTGTATTTTATTAAGTCGGTTCTCACATATAAAGGCACTCAATTTGATCAATTCCGTTTAAATATTCTACTTTGTGTTTTTCAAAGTGTTATTTCCTATCCGTCAAGTTATTAGTAAGAATCAGTTTGTCAAACTTTACAACTTTTCGAAACATAAGGCAGCAGTGTTTCGAATTGCGATCCTCTACAATTGGGCCAGGCACTGGCTGTCAGTGGCTAGCTTACGGAGGATGAGTGCTCGTACTAAACCTGAATCATATTCAGTACTGGTACAGACAATAACAACAATCAAGTACACTGGTAACTGATGCTTGAAACAGTTAAAAGCAGAGCACATTGTCATCGTCAACAATCAAATAATCTAACATTTTAACAAAAAATTAACCGACTTCAAATGAAGTACATTGTACTTTTGACATGGATTCCATTCTCAGATCTCGCTCAAATTTATGTGGAACTACGCGACAAGCACCAGCTTTCAATTAAAAAAAGAATCATCGAAATCAGTTCACCCAGTCCAACGTTCTGAGGTAACAAACATAAAAAAATACAGTCAAATTGAATACCTCCTCCTTTTTTTGAAGTCGGTTAAAAATTGTTGTCCATGTTGACCGTTGTTATTGCATTTCGTTCGAAGCGGCCACGACATCCCGCGCCGGTCTGTGATACAAGGGGATGGCTACGATAGCTGCGAGGATCCATTACCATGTTTACGATGTTCATCATTTTATATGGAAAGAATATGATAGCGTCATAAAATATACAAAGTACCAATATTAATAAAACTAGTTGTAGCACATCTGCACATATAACATGAGGCAATCACGACGATGTAACACTGTGAGACACCACATCAGCGTGCAGCGGACCGCGGTGACCGTTCAACTACAAGGAATTCACATCGTGCTGAATAATGTTGTCGTGTAATGACACGTACACAACACACAGGTGCGTTCTGCAACCGATCACAACTACTTGCACGTCATCGCGATGGAAGATCAAAATAATTACATACGAAACTTAAAATGGTTTATTTTTGTAATGTGAATGTCTGCAGTCTCAGATTAATGAAATAAAAGGGTCTGCAGTACGTTAGCCGCACTGTTTGTAATATTGTAGACTAGCTGTTGCCCGCAGCTTCGCATACGGAAATTATGTTTTACCTTACTTTTACCTCTTGCAAAAGAAAATTAAAAAAAACCGTGAATTTGTATTGAAGCACTTATGTTTAGTAATTTATATACTGGAACCCACGATACAATCACAAAGGATTCCTTTAGAAGCGGGTCTTGAAAAATAAGCGATATTCACATTAATTTGTATTTTTTCTTTTCTTTGTAAAATTTTGAAAAAATGAAAAATGTATATTGCATCAATTTAAGCAAGGATCGTTTGTTGCCAATTTGAAGCAAATCGGTTGATGTTTTAAAAATATTCCATACAAACTTTCATCCCGTTTCCCAGGGAAACCTTTTAATTTTCCGGGATAAAAAGTTTCTTAAAATCCCATTACCGAAGTATTAGTAATAACTTCACCAATTTTTCATCGAAATCCGTTCAAAGGTTTTCATTTGATGCCCGAACAGACAAACAGACTGACAAACAGTTGAGTTTTATTATAGTATAGATAGATAGAAGAAGATACTCAGGATTCCACAATATGTTTTATTTAGGTATTACACAATATAACGGTAATTGATGTGTTGAACGTAAAAACGAAACATTACTAGAACGATTCACGCAGTTGCGTCAACAAACATTACAGAGAAATGCAAAACACGTATCGTGTCATGACGTGTCTGACATACCTGTGATACCTCCAAGATGAATGTTTACCGCGAACCATACGAGTAGATGCCGCGAACCGAACCGATTTTTCATTTAAAAAGTTAACTTTACATGCAGTTTGTTTTTGACATACAATTTTGAGGTATAATTAAAATTTGACAGCTTTGTTACTTGACATGTGTTGTTTAATTAATAATGAAATAATCCTGTTTTCAGCAACCCGATTTACGTTTGACAGTTGATTAATTAATAACATACATTAATAATGAACCACTTTTGAGTAGAAATAGTATTTAAAAAAATTGTCGTAAAAATTATTTAGTCGTAAGGAGTCCATAACTAATTGACATTAAAAATGTTAAGTATCGGTTCATCTCAGAGTTATATTGTCAACTTTAAGTGATCCCAGTGCGGACCAACATCAAACTACACTGACTCTCCATCGATATGATTATCATAGCAATAATATAAGTTGACGTTGCTCCGCGCTAGGGTCACTTAAAGTTGACAATGTGACTCTTAACATAATTTAATGTCAATTAGTTGTGGACTCCTTACGACTAAATAAACGAATCTTTTTGAGTTGGGCCGTAAATTATATATACGTGCGGCTGCAGGGGGATACAAAAAGACCGAAATCGATACTTAAAATATTTAATTCAAATCGAATGTTACAGATTTGAAATAAATTGATTAATTCTAAGTACTAGTCTACGTCACGTTATTGTCCGAACTAACTTCATTCCCACGACACGAAAATGCTGAAGACGAGCTTTATCATTCTCACGGTCGCGTTGATGCCGAGTCGGCAGTTCCTTCATCAAATAAGGCTCCAATCGCTTAGCATGCATCGATTCAGAAGACTATTATTTAACACTTAAGTAAACATATTTGTATACTTTAATTGTCCGTAAACTGACTGATCTGAAAGTGATTTTTTGTGATTCAGTACTAAGAAGCGATTTAAGAACCTTGATTCTGATTCTGAGTTGGGGTGTTAAGTAAATAAATTAAACATAAAATGTATTTTTTCTGAAACATATTAAATATTTCTACTCACAGAGCGGTTCTGAGATGTGGAACAAAGGATGAAAGAAAATAAAATATAAACCTATCAGGTTTCCATCTCGTATTGTTACGGTTTGCAAGTTACCTTTGATATATTTTCTAGGAACTGAAGCCTCTTGCAGCTAGCTAGAGCTGCGTCACGGTCGGTGTCTTCTTAGAGACAAATCTGGGGAAAATAAAAACCTTTCGTTAGTTACATATTTTTTTTTTTTTTTTTTACACAAATAAGTTAATGCTTGACCACAATCCCACCTGATGGTAAGTGGAGATGTGGTCCAAGGTGGTGAGCACATTAACTTAGTAAATGCCTATTCACTCTTTTCTTGAAGACATCCACATCATAGGCAGGCGGGAACGCCGACGCAGGCAAGTTATTCCAGTCCTTGGCGGTGCGTATAACGAATGACGAGCCAAACCGCCTCGTCCTTACCGGCGGGATGTTCACAACAAAAGGATGGATACCCGCCGTGCGTCGTGTCGTTCGATGGTGAAATGGAGATGGGGGAATTAAATCAAACAATTCCTGTGCACACTCTCCGAAATGTGCCCTGTAGAAAACCGAGAGGCTGGCTACTCTACGCCTGTGCTCGAGGCTTTGCAGATTGGTCTCAACCAAATCTGGGTCACCAATGAGCCTCTTCGCACGCCTCTCCATCGAGTCCAAGGCAGAAAGGTGACATTTGGCTGCACCTGCCCAAATGTGCGAACAGTACTCCACACACGGCCGAACCTGAGCTTTATATTCAATATAACATATTCAATATAACACTGTATTGAACATTTATAACTAGAATAAAATTACTCCAGTACATTAAAGAAGCAAGATTAATGCAGCCTCTCCCTTGCCTCGAGTGCTATGCCTAACAAGGTGCATGTGTTCATTGTATTTATATTATGATATTTAATGTAATATAACATGCGTATGCAATAAAGAAATTATGAAATTATCAAAATTATTTAAGCACTGACAAAATCTTCTTATAACGATATAAGCAGATGTCCATAGAATGTTTAAATTTATTTAAGTCATCGGATACAACGTGATCGATGCACATGGATGCCGACTCCATTACTAGCGCGACCGCAGGCGCACCGTGGTCGCCGGTTTGATTCCGGGACTGTAACCAATTCCCTAAAACATTTTTAGTCTCGAAATAGCGATCGACCATAAAAATTGCAACGATTCGATAAATAAATAAAATAGTGTCATATATTAATTGTAACAGTGTGCAAGCGGAGGGCAAATCTCGTCCATTCATTAGATGGCAGTGTGCAGTGTGCAGCGGCCGCGGCGAGGTGAGTGCAGTATTTGGAGAGCTCCGAGTATAACAGCGGCGAGCTAGTTGTGTGCTCGCCGGTGACCGGCTGACCGGCTGACCGGCTGACCGCGGCGCAGCGGTGCCAGTAGTGGTACACACTGCCACACATTGCAGTGCATTAATTGTAGTAAGGAAATAATATTACGTGAAACTTCCTACTGCAGTACTCTTTTGAAAGATTTGGAAAACTGGAAATGTTACTTTAATTGTTAGAAGTATTGGAAAGTTTTCAGAATCTGTCAGCGTGGCATCCGTTACTTTAGTTCATGATCACCCACCAGTATCCACCAGCACCCACCGGAACATGTCTGGAGTTACAACGTGGATTACAAGTTAGTACAACGTGGGTACTGTCAATTGTTTCTATCACCGAAACCGAATACCGAAACCGAAACCGAAACTTAATTATATTGAGAGTTTATTAATTATCATTATTATAATTATGATTATAACTATTCATGATTAATTAATTATTAACTGTAAACTAGGAGGTAAACGGAGGTCATAGGTGGCACTCTACAGGCGCGATGGATTGTGCGAAGGAGAACACATTAGTGTGGCTTTCTCAATCCGGGGCGCCGCCGCAGCCCGCGCCCGCCCGGGAGAGAAGACGATTCAATAAGCATTTTATTAAGCCCGAGTCAATGTATTGTACATAATATATATTATAATACTAGTTGAAGAGACGAGCGCTCACAATTCGCTATTATGAACAAAGAGACGGCCGATATAACCTGGCTGGATAATCGCAAAGAAAAGACACGCTTTGAGAAATAAATCCAAGCACTCGTACTGAATTGCCTCAATACCCGATTACGTCGGGTCCACGAATAAAAACGACTCTTATCCTCGAGCCCTCTGTGAGATAAACGTCCATAAGTATCTCCACCGATCTCCTTTTAACCGCCTCAAGTATTAGGTGAACGGTTTCCAATTAACGTTTCGGAGAACTCGTATTTTCCCGTTCGCCGCGTGTCGCGTGTCGCGTGTCGCGTGTCGCGTGTCGCGTGTCGCTACTGCACAGTAGTTTCACCTAAAATAAATACTTTTTGATGTGACGAGCGCGCGGACATGCGACATACTGCTACGTCACACCCGCGAGACTATACAGGGAGCTTCCTACGCCGCCGCGCCGTGCTCCTTGAAAAATAAACATTTCAACAATATCATTATGAGACGTAGCGTATATGAAAAACGTTAAAGATAAGAATAAAAATAACTAAACAATTCAAAGTAGTAGTTATTTTCAAATGCATGATTAAAATACTAAATGTCACCGTACACTGGGTAGATCAATGACTATTCAAAGCGTGTATCAAAATCAATGAACAAAATCAATCAACAGAATATTTTGTTGATGGTAATGCAGTGGATCTTCAGCTACTGGCACAACACAAGTACCATATTTTAAACAGTTACTAAGACAAACTGTGGCTCGGAGTCGTGCAATCCTCAAACTGTTCTAACATTTCTAACATTACTTTAACTTAGAATTTAAAAAAGCCTGCGATTAGCGTACGCCTTATTAGAGCGACATAGTTAATGTCAGGCACCGTGACCGAGGGCCGTGGGCCGTGGGCCGTGGGCCGCTCGCGCTCGGGTCACGGCTGCTGTGTTTGTGGTTCATTTCCAGCGACTTCATTAAGTTCACGATCTCATTTCGCTAGGAACAGTAATTTACTTTTTTTTCTTAATTATTATTTATGATTCTGCCGCGCCTGGGAAAGGTGAGGGCGGTTCTGTTTATTTAGAGGTATAATACAGAGTAACAAGCGTTCGCCGATTTGTTTGCGGAGATACTTTCTCAGATGTAAGCCACGAACTATATAACACTGGGTCGGTTACTACCAATATTTCACTTACGGGAGAACTAGCAAGGAAGTTAGGTACTCATTATTCTTTCATGATATAATTTTTTAAAGGATGAGTTTTCGAAAAAACTCATATCGCTCGTACAGTAATCAAAGAATCCCTGTGCAAATTATCAAGTTTATACAATACAATACAACAAGCAACTCCAATACACCCTTAAGAGCTAAATTGAATCTTATAAACAGGGCATTTTAACCTATCAATAATGGTCAAATAAACTATTTTCAGGATGTTGCGTATACTTGTATCTGTGAAGTACGATTTAAAACTTGGCTGGCTCGTGAGATACTCTGTCAGGACAAGGGTTGCCAGATGGTCGGGATTCCACTTGGTTGTCCCGACATTGCACATGATGTCCAGAGTCCCGAAAAAATACAAAGTGTCCCGACACAATTCACTCGATTCAACAGAACGCGTTTGTTGCACGCGCTCTAGCCGTTTTTTTTGTCATCAGCTCGTTTGCTGGCTATTTCCAATAAAAATGTTTGTGTCCCGACTTATCCCGACTTTATGAAGCTTTGTCCAGATATTTCATCTTGCCACCTGGGCACCCTAGTCAGCACAGCGGGCAGCTGACAGACACACAAATTAACTTCAGTGACACTTCCCTCGGGAGATTCTTCCAACAAGATATTTTTCATCAGTTATAAGGTTTAACATTCATGAAAAAGAATAAAGTAATATAATATGGTTTACGATGGTTTTTTATTAAATTTATATACTTACAAGATTATGTGAGGAACGAATCAAATGTTGTGACAACAACAATTAAATTTGTAAATGGTTGTTTTTCTAATTAACTATTACTTAATGAATAAAAGCCTCTAAAAAAAATCTCTATAAACATATTTTTTGAGACAACTCGTATGAAATTTGAAGCCAAAGGTCATATTCATGAGTGTCATAAGTTCTCAACTCAGTGCTGTGTGATAGTGGGCTGGGAGAATGTTGGCTCCACAACAAATTACTACTGGAAGATGTTGGTAATTAGAATTAGAAGAACAAGATTAGAATATGATTATTTGTAATTAGTGGATAGTTGTTATTGGCCTAATGCATATGTAGTTTAATTGTATGTTTTCATTGTAGTGGCTGTTACAATCTCAATGAAATATAATTAAAAAAAGTTCATTAAGTTGAAAGTGTAGTAGTTTCAGAATAGATACTAAGCATAACATTCAAATCTAAAATAAGTTTTGCTTCCACTGACATAGTCAAGAATAGTCAAGTTTATTTTCTTGTATATTTCTTGTCGCGCGCGTGTTTCATTTACTCTGCCGTTTATCTTTCGGCTTGCCCCGCCGCCGCGCCGCCCGCGTGGGTCCCGGCGGCGACCGACATGCGACCGGCAGCCGACAAACGACAGTCCCGGTAAAAAATAAACAAATGCTATTATCATTGCGGCGACAGAGACTTATGGTGGCTTGTTACGAAGTTCCACGCCAAGCGAGCAGTCAGCAGGCCTTCACATAGCTGCAAATGGAAGAAAAGCGAACTGAAACATTCACTTACTACTATTATGAACTATTATGGCTTACTACGTTACTGTTTTACTACGTTACTGTTTTACTACGTTAATGTTTTCTCTTGACAGTTGCTATTCCATGGTCTGTACGCCGAGAGTTAAAAATATCATGGAAATGTTTCGTAATAGATACGGTCGCTTATATATCGCAATTTAAATAAATATTTTTTTTTAATAAATAACGCTTCACACTCATAGCCCCACACTAGGATCCCCTGTGTCATGGGTGTCATGGACAACACATAAGACAAGGACACTCACACCCAGACCGAGAACAGAAATTCAAAGTCATCATTCATATTTCCGCCTCGCTGGAATCGAACCCAAGACCCTTGGCGCGGCGATCCGGCATGGTACCCATTGCGCCACGCGGGTCGTCAAAATCGGCCCAAGGATAATATTTGTTTTTGAACTGAAACTTCTTTAGAATCGTTAGTGATTTGAAACCGGATGCAACGACAGGTAAGATAATATAACCGCTAATTTCGACTTTCAATTTAACTTCTCCGTAGCTCAATGGTCAGGACGTAGATACACAATACCTGATGCGCAGGTTCGCGTCTCTCAGTATTTTTTTTAGTTTTTTTTTAGTTTTTTTTTATACTGTTTTTAAATACTTTCAAATGCTCTTTTAAATATTTTCAAAGAATTTATCAACAAAAAATAAGAATTTCATTCTTTCATTCTGTCGAGCGACCGACCGATTATACAGACAGTAAACATGCTAAGTTGTATTCATAGATGGCGCGAGGAATAAGATAGAACACTCGTTTTATTGCTAGATAGATTTTTAAAAAGTGCTAAGTTGTATTCATAGATGGCGCTTCAATTTATTGCTTTAAGATTCGCTTTATTGCTTTTTCATCTCATTATCTTGAAACCAAAATTTTGGAAAGTTTCACTTCTACCACGTGTGAATTGCACACATTTTCTTTTTTTGAAGTGAAACTTCTTTAGAATCGTTGTGATTTCAAACCGGATGCAACGGAAAAAACGACAGGTAAGAGACACAAATACAAAAATTTGTAGGAAAGAATGAGACAGAAATATACTCGGCAAGCATGTGTAGCAGAAGGAGGTATTCTATGGTATTGGTTATGAAATGATATTCCTTTTACTTTGCACCATGATATATTTCCAGTTCTCCTAACATTCACATCAATATTCCAAAGTACTTCAACACTACGTGATCAATAATAATCTGTTCTACATTCTTGACAATTCCCTTATCTAAATATGACATGACATTTCTTATATGCCAGCCTCTGCATCAGGCAAGCGCTGTAGAATAAAGAGGTCCGTCCCTCGACCTTCACTGGAGATTCATGGCCTCACCGATACGGCTATCCTGACGTGCGCTCGTCCTCGTGCGCGGATTAATTTATCTTGGTACGTCATCACTGGATCAAAGCATGTGGTCTGCTCTAACTGCTGGGTCCGAAACACGTTGTTTTTGTGTTCACTCACGCGGCCATCGCTGACGACCCGCACGGCCTCGTGTGGATAATAAGAATTCTGTAAAAATAGTCTCAACAGTATCTTGCTCGGCTATTCTGACTACATTAACCTCACTCATATTCATTTTTATCATTCATCATTATTAATTTATAGTCAAGAATAATTCGCTCATTAAGTCTGATATTTTTTAAATGTAGACACTTAAAACATAGTGGAGAGAACTATGGTCTGGCCATTTGGTTACCAATCTGGTTCATAAAACTCTACGAAACGTCGCAATTATGTCATTGTCGTCTGGTCCGGTTCAAACCCTGCAGACTCCTGGCCCAGTCTCTCCAAGACTCTTCAGGTACATCGCCCCTTCAGTTCTATGCTGGCCCGGACTCTATTCACACTTCTTTCCTTTTTTTTCATTTTTTTGACACCTTTTTTTACATCCTTTTTTTACTCAATTTTTTTTGTAATTCCATTTTGTTACTAGGTACTCTTTTTTTTACCTTACATTTTCACTTTTCTCTTTTTTTCACTCTTTTTTACACTTTTTTTTAGTAGGTACTATTTTTTTTACCTCTGTTTTTACTTTCCTCTTTATTTTTTCTCACTTTTTTTTTTACAATAGCCATTGTTGCGACACATTAAATCGATATCATCATATCATCATCATTAAACCTTCTTTTACTATACTACCAGACCGACCATAGTTTCTCTACGTGACTTACACCTGCAGCAGACATGTCTCCAAGCAAACCATCGGTTTCAGTGTTAGTTCCTGGGTCTCTTGGTTTCACGTGGTAGATCATTATTTCATGTCTTATCGATTTTCCGCAACTGAAAAATAAATAGAGTTAATTTGACTCGTATGATATCAGGTTACTCGTATGATATCAGGTTACTCGTATGATAACACATTTGATGCTAGACTAAGGCTACTTATCTGCGATCTATACTCCTTCGGTCATCATGACACATTGGATGGCTTGGTTTATATGAACTCTAGCTCCACTGAGTCGCATCACTACGTTTTGCATTGTCCACGTCGATTATATTATGAACTTCCACATTCTCATTTCATCGCGTTTTGTATTGTTTCATCTCTCATTGCAAAATTTTCTTCAAATGTCATCCGAACTAGTGTCATTCATCATTTATTTTCCGATTTGTGGGCATGTTTCGTCAATCACTTCTGATGTAGCAGAAGGAGGTATTCTATGGTATTGGTTATGAAATGATATTCCTTTTACTTTGCACCATGATATATTTCCAGTTCTCCTAACATTCACATCAATATTCCAAAGTACTTCAACACTACGTGATCAATAATAATCTGTTCTACATTCTTGACAATTCCCTTATCTAAATATGACATGACATTTCTTATATGCCAGCCTCTGCATCAGGCAAGCGCTGTAGAATAAAGAGGTCCGTCCCTCGACCTTCACTGGAGATTCATGGCCTCACCGATACATGCATATAATATAACTGCTAATTTCGTCGTTGAATCTAATTTATCCGTAGCTCAATGGTCAGGACGTAGATACACAATACCTGATGCGCAGGTTCGCGTCTCTCAGTATTTATTTTTTTTAGTTTTATTTTTATACTGTTTTTAAATACTTTCAAATGCTCTTTTAAATATTTTCAAAGAATTTATCAACAAAAAATAAGAATTTCATTTTCGTTGTTTAATTTCAAATGCTCTTTTAAATATTTTTTTAGTTTTATTTTTATACTGTTTTTAAATACTTTCAAATGCTCTTTTAAATATTTTCAAAGAATTTATCAACAAAAAAATAAGAATTTCATTTTCGTTGTCAAGCTTGCTTATTTAATATCTGTCGATCGACCGACCGATTGTTGTTTCTTAGTTAGTCGCTAGATGGCGCGCTACAGTAATTTTGTGTAAGACGGCTGCTAGATGGCACTTAATAATTTACGTGTTGTTGTCGAGGGGTTTTTTATATCTTGTTTAGTTTCACTTCTATCATGTGTGAATCGCACACACACCTTTTTATTTTGCCGACACCCTCAGGGTGGCTTCCTGACGGTTGGTCTCCGTCGCCCCAATGCCCACGGAGGTCGGAACACCACAACCAAAACACTAAAAGTACTAACTACGCAGTATTATAATACAACGGTCAATAAGTTTATTATACAAATGCCGTATGGTTCTGTTGGTAGAGTCAGTAATCCCATTGTCACGGTCCCACTGGTCACGGTCACTCATGGACATGTGACCACTTACCGAGAAATGATATTAACCAGCTCACCAAGTCTGAACACTGATGGATCGATATCCATATACGAATGTTTAATTGGTAGCGTATCTAATGCTTGACTATATTGTATTGACTTGATAATTGTATTGACTAGATAGTTCTGTTTATTATCGAACTACACAGCGGATGGCAGACAGGTAGAAGTGAGATTCAATAGAGCATCATTTGTTTGGTCGATCCGCTGACGGCGCTGACCAGCGACATGACGTGTGGGATGCAATCAATCACAGGTCATTTCACGGACAATTAATTACAGTCATCAATCTCCCGTTTCTGTTCGTCTAACAAATAGGTTTTCCAATAATTTTGCGTGTTTTGATTGAGGTACTCTTTTACTTTCATTTGATGTAATTTCGAGTAATTACAAGAACAACGTAATTAATTTAGGCAAGAATCTTGCTGATGACGTCATCTGAAAACGTAAAAATTAACAAAAAGTCAACCACTATCTTCATTTCTCGATCGTGTAAAAAGACGAGACAGGCGGGAGTTGTAGTTTGCTAAGATGTTTGCGAAAAGATTTGTTGAGGAAACAATTTTTAATTTTTTGCCCTGTCTGTCGTATTTTTACCACACATAGCCCCTAAATATATTTTGGTATGATAGCCACATTCATGAGGAAGGCCATAGGCTACTACTACTACTATTATAATTTCTGACAAAACGGAATCGCTTCGGGAGTTATTACATACCTACCTTATACGTTACTTCAAAATGAAGAAGACACCTACAGTCCTACAGGGGCTACAGACATTTCATTGATTTTGTGCTACAGATAATGAATGAGTGTAACCGTCGAGAACATTGAATGAACTTGGCATTTAAGATGAATATTTTGAGCCCCCACTAACAGTGTGGTGGTCATACTATGGCATAATTTCATGACGGTAGTTAGTGTTGGCAACTAAGGTAAGATAGGTAATCATCATTTAATATCTAATTATAATAAAAGGTAAAATAAAATCTTAACAAAAACAATTTCACGGATTCTTCCCTACAGGTAAAGTGGGGATCTCGTCTACTCCATATCAGAGTCAGGACTCTGCCAAAAATAAATATAAATAGACATGTGAAGAAAGTATACACTGTAGGCTGGCCTGCTGGGTGTAACTCGAGCACTGTTCTTTTTCTTCAATAAATTGCCAATTTCTTGATCATCGGTGGTGTTTAATTGCGTGAACTATATGAATTTATTTGAAGTGCGGTCGGCTGGCTGGCTGGCTGGCTGGCTGGCTGGCTGGCTGGCTGGCTGGCTTGCTGGCTGGCTGGCTGGCTGGCTGGCTGGGGGGCGCCACGCGCCGGCTGACAAACTGCCCTCGGCGACGTTTCGTGAGCAGTTTCACGCTCCGTGTGACTTTCATTCCATATAAACATTTTGGTATCATGTTAAAAAGTTATTTCAGTAGAGCAGTAAGCAGAGTCGGAGGAAACTCTCAACGAAACGTATTGTTTAGTTAATAACTTCATGGACATAGTGCAGACAGCTCCGTCCGCGTGTGTATACACAGTTACAGAATAAATAAAATAAATAAGTAAGAGTGAGCGGCGAGCGGGTCGCGGCGGCGCCCGGGGATCAGGGCACTTCGATATGTTTACGTTGCTCGGGGAGCTATATATTCGGTGGAAGTTTGCTCACGTTCATTAGTGTGGTAAGATTCAGGAGCCCCACG
The DNA here is from genome assembly GCA_963932265.1 of Thymelicus lineola. NCBI lineage: Eukaryota > Metazoa > Arthropoda > Insecta > Lepidoptera > Hesperiidae > Thymelicus > Thymelicus lineola. Next base: position 132,797 of record OZ010685.1, read on the forward strand.
GCGCCCACTGATCACCGTGTGCTGGGGACTGGCGCCCGGGTGGCGGCGGCGCTGCGGCGGCAGGGTCAAGGGACTCAATTACGTCACTCCATTCAGAAAGCGTGTTATATGAGTACAAATAAAAGTAACAGAAAGTTCGCTGCCTATCCGATTTGATTACGTGTGAGGAGGGTTCTGGGTTCGCACTAACTTTTGTTTTATTTTTATATAATGAGGATAGTAAACGACATGACCTTACCTTAAAGCTTACTTACAGAGATAGGGCTGTTAGACATAGAACTTATGTAATCACGTTACCGCTGAGCCGTACGGAGCGAAGCTGCAACAGACACGTCTGAACGAGCGTGGCGAATATGGCGAGCGTGGCGAGTATGGCGAGTATGGCGAGTGTGGCGAGTATGGCGAGTATGGCGACACTGGCGACCAGTAGAGTCACATAACTACGGACTTGTTGGAATTACCCATTACAACCAGTTATCAATGTCAAATCAGATAATTACTTTGTTTTCACTATTATTTTTATTAAATATATTTCATTGATTATAAAGTAGCAGTAAGGGATGAAACCCATTTTGAGTATAATAAAATGCTCACATTCAGCACTTCAACACTTACTAATACACTCACTACTATTCTGACTAGAATGGAAAACTATGAAAAGAAAATATTATTCCATGACCTGGATAATCACGATCCCTTGTCCAGTTTAAGCCACTGATGTTATCATACTTAAACATGTGCAATTTCTGTCGACTAGAAAGGAAGAGATACATGTTTGAAAAAACAGAGCGTAGACCTTCCGATGTTATCTATTCTGTGACTCACAAACGACCGTTGAGAGGCGGAACAGTTGATTCGTGAAAACATTTTTCGTTCCGCTTCATCAGCGGCGCTCGGCCGCTCGTAAATAAACATGGCCGCTCGCCGCTGACCGGGGACCGCCATCGGCCGCAGTAATAGCACTCGGCGGCCGCGACAGATACCCAGGGTTTCAATTCGAACGACGCTACGTCTTATTTATACTCATCTATCCCGAGACGGCTCCGTGTCTCTCAATTAAAATGGCCAACCTAACCGAGTGCGCTCGGTTATGAATTCTCGGATGAATTCACACTCTACCCGAATTACATCAAATACTCGTGTCCCACACGGCGAGTAAGCGAGAAAATTTAATATAAAATCGCTAGACTGTTATTAGTATGAATTTCCAAAGTGTTGTTAAGCCGGATAATCTATTGAGGCGAATATTTAGAACAATAGAAAATGTTGTCGTGGAAAAATTAAATCAGAGTAAGTATATATTCTATGTAGGAGTCAGGAGCCGGGCAACCCTGCTCTCATAACATCATAAAAAGAAAAGTTTGTATTTACGAACAAAAAGATATTTTCGTCATCCCAAGGCTTATAGCTTTCAAAGTTTTAAGAAGTTATTATTCAGGTTTTCAGGTTGAGTAACAGGTTCGGTTCGTCACAAGATACATCTCACTTCTTCATTTGGGCTTACTCATAGAATTATATTAATATTTTTCGCCTGAAGAGCTGACAAAATTATTACTTGTATCTTTCTTTCTAAGCTCCTTCTTTTGAAGCCCGCCTAAGTAAGTAATCGCTTCAGTCAGCCGCCAAACAGTTGCTTGCTTTCCACATGACTCGTCTGCTCGCACAAAAACACATCATGTCATCATAGATTCTGAAATTTTTTACCTCTGTATGCAATTAGGTAGTGTACGAAAAAATATAATAAAACATTTTCATACTTTCATTAGAAATCATTTCTATCCGATCCCAGACGAACTTTACTGAAAAATTGTATTCGCAATCGTCCGAATAATGAACTAGCCCTAACCTAATTAATGGGACTTCGTTATCCGAACGACTAGCAGTTGGCTGGTGGTGGCGGCCCGAATACATTGAGTGGTGGTTGGGTCCAGCGGGCGGCGGCGGCGGCTGACGCGGCGCTTGTTACATAGGCCGGGGAATAATTCTGCGGTTCAATTTGCTGAATCCAACCTGTTATCAAAATGTATAGAAGTAACGAGACACTGATTGGACTTTATTAGAAAATTGGATTATTTCGTCCCTCGTTGTTTAAACGCAACTTCCGCTCTTATTAAACCCCGACCCGGAAGATAAGTTTTGTTCAGGCTTTTCACGAAACATAATCATTTTATTTGCGACAGCTGAAAGTTTTGCGCGATTTGCGCCTCAGCGTTTTAGCCACGTTCAGCGCCGCGTACTTTATAATAGTTAGTATTGCGTGAGACTTCATGGCCCACAATATACATATATTAGTACGATGCACTGATGTTCACAACCGACGTCAGTGTAGGAAAAACTTAGTTCTAAACGTTAAAAAGCTAAACGATCTCGTAACAATATGTGGATTATCTACATCCGTGACGTCACGGACCGGTTAACTCTTCTTTTCAATACCTTTAAAGAAAATCCTACTGGTCTTTAGATAGGAGAGTGGTAAGCAAGAAACCAACCTCGTTAGAGCAAAAGAAATTATTCAAACCCTACTTAAGTCTGAAGCTTTGTTCAAAGACCTTTCCCTTACCTTTACCTTTACCTTTACCACCCTTTACTTTATCTTACCGTAATGAACTTTAATGGATAGGACCCGAAATTACTTCCTCCTTGAGTGATCGACCACGATACGTCCACTGTCATAAGGTGTTTAGTTTGAAAAAGGAAAGAAACCCAATGCAAAATATACCTAGATAAGGATCAGTCGCAGTCCGCAGTCTGGCGTCGATCGAATGGCGTCTCGTCTCTGAGTAATCTAAACACTAATTTAATAATAAAAGAAGATTAAAGCAAGGGTGCAGGCTCGCACCGAATACATGGACATATATAGACACAGATTCAACGCTTACTAATATTGTTAAGTCTGTCTCCACATGAAGTAACTACTGGTTTTTCAGAATGTGAATGCCAACAAAAGTAGCACTAGAGCCATGGTTCTAGGTAAAGGAGAACTGACTCATTAAGTGGGAAAGTTGAAAAAGTGTCCAGCTGTTAGCAGTAAATTGGCGCTAGTGACGGTAAAGGGTGTGGTATGAATGAAGCAGTTGCTGACGGATCGAAATTAGACAGTGACAGTCCTGTATACCCACACTTCAACTGTTCACGTAGTCCAAATTCACCTCAACGGTCGCCGAAATTCACCATATTGCTTCCGTGGCGCCACCAATTTAATGCAGCTTCATCGACACTTTTGTACAACAGAATCATTTCTCCATTACTTCTATACTCCACGACTGGAACTTACATTACAAATAGTGAAACTAATAATAATAGTTTTAACTGATATTGGACGAGGAAACATTTTTGTGTACAGTTGTGAACAGGAGGTATGTCTAGTAGTTAGTGCGCGGACGAACGGAAACAACAACTAGCGAGGCGGATACGATCGTCTAATAGAACAATGGGAGCTGGCAGATGGGAGACGGGAGACGGGAGATGGGAGCGCGAGGCGACATGCAACACGTCGTGCGGCGGCTGCAGTCATTTGTAGCACATTGTCGGCCACGTGACCCGCGTGACCCGTGACTCCAGCGTGGAGCGAGCGAGAGCCACTGGTTGTTCTGTGATGAGTGATGACCCGTGAGGAACATAGTGAGGAGCGTGTAAAAGGGCTTCATAATTCCTTCACTGAAAGTCAGCTCCTGCTCAAGGATTATCGATACCTTTCTATTTCTTCTCAATGGTGGTATCACCGTGCTGCTTAAAACCGTATTATTTTTAAACGCATGCCCAATTGTCCGTTGTGACCGGCAGCGTTACGCATATAATACTTTAGGTACTAAGAATGGATCGTCCACGAAGGTCCATCATCAAAATTATCTAATACTAGGAAATCGCCCTCGCTTCGCTTCGGAAAAAATAGTAAAAAAAAGAAAATATATAATATAGCCTATGTCACCCGGGGATAGTGTAGCTTCCCAACAGTGAAAGAATTTTTCAAATCGGTTCGGTAGTTTCGGAGTCTATTCAATGCAAACAATCAAATCTTTCCTCTTTATAATATTAGTATAGATAAACGAATTATTTAACCTACGGATATTTTTTGTGATATCATCAATACGACGTGGTGAATGGAAAATAAGGGATGACAAATCACGGCGAAACGTTTCAATGTAAAAACCGGGACAACAACAGGACGCCATCCATCATCCATCCAGCGGCCGCCGTCGCTCGCCTTCCACGACACATGATTACTGACCGCCGCGCGCCGATACACTCCCCGCCGCCGCCCGCCGCGCCGGTCACACATACATTCATTCATTCATCTCAATATAAAGGTTTATTATATGTGATATCACGGACATTTAATACGTCCTTAGAATTCTCGTCATGTTTATTGAATTGAACTTCGAAGAAAAATGAAGAATGGTTTACAAAAAGGAACCCCGTACGGCCTTCATCTTCGATAAATAGGGTCCGCGAAGACAAGCTGACGGAACGTCAACAGAGTATTCGCGGCTTGGAGACCAATAGCTCCATTAATCAGTAAAAATTAGTTCCACCTGGCACGGTGCACTGGTAGTTGGTACGCGTGGAAGCCGGCTCAACTCACCGTATCGTAATCGACTACTTTGCAAGTTGTTATCGCGGTCCTGCCAGATAAGAAGCTACGAGTACTAACCTGGCAGTAAAGTTTACAACTCTCATCGCTATTCACTCGCACAATTGTTACAGCAACATTACAATATTACAGCGTGGAGCAGACGGCGCACCAACTTTATAAACAGTTAATTTTATTGCGGGAGCGAAACGTTTAACATAAAACGGCTCTACGGTATTATGGAATAAAGCGTATAATTTCTTTGTTCCTTCGGATACTGTCTCTCTAGTAAAAATGTATATCTTTCCAGCTTCTGTTAGTTATGAATTATTACTTCTGAATTTTCTTCTATCGGATACCGTCGCCGTTTATTGAAAACAAGTCTAGTTTCACAATGTATGATATCCGAAGCTTCACATCTCGACTTCCTTTTCAGATCATGATCAGCCGGAGCCGGGGCCGTGAATGTGACAACAGCGGCCGTGGCCCGTGGGGAAGAGAGACGACCTGCGCCTTATCTGCGAGGTGGCCGCGCCCACGCCCACGCCCACTCCCACGCTCCCCGCTCGCCCAGTAGTCCCAAGTTCAATGTCACCTAACGTACACCTAACATTTTTAGTACAATAGAGTAGTAGTTCAGTTGCTATTTCGGTTTATATATTATAATACATTGTTGACTTTCATAAATTCAGTAATGTAGAACAAGTCTCTTTGATATCTTGTATAAACTTATACATCATCATTGTCTAATTATAGATGGATCATCTGTTATGGTGAGCGATGGCCTTCGCGCTACAGTATTCTACTTGTAGCAATACGTTTTATGACTAACATCTGGTGACATCCAATATTTATACTTAAAAATGCCGACTCGCGCATCATGTAGAATCGTATCAACTAGTCGAGTGCAAGTATGCACCGAGTGACGTAGTTAGCACGACGACGTAGCACGATGACGTAGCACGATGACGTAGCACAATGACGTAGCACAATGACGTAGCGGCTACGACGAGTCCACACTGATCACGACGCGGACGCTTCTTGTAGGTTATACAATTGACAAATAATTACAAAAATTACCTGAAGACAAGGTATTAGATATACATACATTGGACGAGAAAATTCTACAAAAAATCAAATAACTTCCATTTACCCTGTGTAAATGGTAGTGCTCAGTGAACAGTGAGTTAACATAAAGGCGTCAGTCAGCAGTCCGCGCGTCCCTCGCAGAACAAAAACACTCGTCTCCAGCGCAGAGCGAGGCGGCGGCGGTGCGGCCCATATGTTACGTCACGCTGATTCAGCACGAGGAAAACACATTCATCCAAATAAAACCTCAAATAGCTAGTTTTTGCATGTGAATATTTATCTAAAATTCACGTTTATCTCTGCGTACCCATTTTCAATTGTGTCAAACAGCTGAAAAAAATATGAACTATTATTAACGTGATAACGTTTATAAAGACGATGAGCCTGGGAGGCATTCACGAAAACCGAGTAACGTCACGGAAGCGCGCGCAGCATTAGAGAGAGAGGCACGCTAGACCGGCCGTCTCTCTCCCACTCAAGCGTAATCGGTCCGCTTGGAAGGTCACGAGCCACAACGCGCGCAAAGTATCGAGAAAGAGATACGCTGAATAATAATAAAACGAAATATATATCTGTAATTTAATATGTAAAATTGTAATTTTTATTTTATTTTACAATCTTTTGAAAAGAAATGATTTCTCGTAGCTCGTACGTATTATTATTATATGAAAACGAAAATCTACAATAGCGTCATCTCTGTTTATAGGTATGAACTACTTGAAAGAACTTTACACAGTACATCGACTCGGACTTTAGTTGTAGTCAAGAAAATCACAGATGTCGCGCAGCTCCTGATATTTAAAACGATTTAAACCAAATTTTCAACTCAAATATGTTTAAAATCGTATAGTTAGTATGAAATTTAATATTATAATCTAGCTAGATTCGCGGGTCGCGGTGGCGCGTCAAGCCATGTTCAAGCTGACACAACTGGCGAGTAGCACCGCGGCTCCGTGCGTAGGGCTTCCATTACGTTCTTACATTACATTATTTATATCATAAATTATTCTTCTACGAAATAGACGTTATCACGTAAAACCATTGTCCGTAAACCGACTTTACAGACAACCAATTTTATGATGAAGCGCTCATAGCCCGGCGGCTTGCGTCGATCCTAAGTGATCGACAAAGTTAAGCAACAGCGGGCGCGGTCGGTAGTTGGATGGGTGACCGCTAGTGACAAAAAAAAACATGAGAGGTGTCAAGGGACACCCGGATGGAACGAGGTTCCTTTCGATTTAAGTATTGTTTTGTTGTACAGTGCCAACTCTGTAAAACTCTCTGAATCACTTCAAAAAAAGTGTCGTCATTCGTAAGAATCAAAAAGTGTCGTAATTTTCCGTCTAGCCCCCTTTCACAACGCGCGATAAGGAATTTCGTTCCAAAATTCTTGAGTATTTCCGTTCTTCTTGATATAGAACAAATTTTCATACTACAAAAAAGGGCTGTTTGGGCTATTTATAAACTTAAGTGTTGGGAATCTTTGCGTGAAAAGTTCAAGGAAATAGGTATACTTACAGTAGCTTCCCAGTATATCTTTAATAATGTAGTTTTTATGCGAAAGAATACAAACGCGTGTAAATAAAATTTTGATATTACTAATTGCCAAACGAAAAGAATTCATCAATTAGTTACGCCTTAGTTCCGCCTAAGTAAAGTGCAGCGATCTTTCATAGGGCTTGGTATACATTTCTATAATAAAATCCCAAAATTAATACGTGACTTGCCAATAGAATGTCCCAAAAAACGGGGATTAAACAGGGATTAAATGACAAAGACGTATGGAAATGACCACCTCTGCAATCAGTTCCGCTCAGAATAGTAAATACTTTTGTATTTTGATACCTATATGAATAAATTATTGTGACTTTGACTTTGACTTTCGGAGGGCACGTTAAGCCGTCGGTCCCAGTTGTTATCATTCGTTAAGCCATGTCGGAGGCCCTCGAGCGGCAAGAAAACTTCCATCATTCGGGTTGGCCACTAACCCCTCCACCAATTCGCACTGGTGCAGCGTGGTGGAATATATATGGCTCTAGGCCTCCTCAAAGGTAGAGACCCGTGCTCAGTAGTGGGCCATTAATAGGTTGTAGCCACGTATGATTTATTTTCTAAATACGCTTTACAGTAATGAATCGATGACGCTCCAGTAAATTCCTACTATGACTAGGCCCCGAAGGTACTTCTATCGAAAATAGAAAACAATAATTACTACTCATTAAACTCAATTAATTCATTACTGCAATATACCATTAACTTTTGGCAATATTTTTAATATGTTTTTTGTTTATAAGTATTAAAATAATTAGGTTATTTAGGTTTTGCAGTAAATAAATACGCAAGTAATGACCGACTGAATGAATGATTTGTAATATGATTATGGTTGTTTTTCATCAAATTAACGCTCCTGCCGTCATCGGACGGGGCCGTAGCGCCCGTAGCACCAATATTACAGGAAGGAACATTATAATAATGAGATTTTGAGCACATGTGATCGATGGAAGCTGTCTCTTCAACAAATACAAATGACGTGTGAGCAGGTTGCCTTTCATTTCAGCGGTTATCAACGAACATAAATCAATGAGCGTGACGCGACATGATAGCGTGACGCCGCCGCGCCGCCACGCCGCGCCTTCGCCCCTCATGTTCTATGAATGGTAGTAGTAACGTTGCGGTGTGACATCTTCGCGCGAGTATAAGCCGTGCTCAATGATAAACAAGCCGCGCTAGCTATGTTTTACTAGTTCTGCCGTCGCGTCGCGCCGTCGCTAGCCGCGGCGTGTCTCGCTCCTCGGACGGCGGACCCCACGGTAAACGTGATATTCAAATAACGGACGATAACCGAACCTTAACAACATGTCATAGGTTTTTACTGCGCGTTCATAAAATATTATCCACGAGCGATGTAGGTGGGTAGGGAGGTACATCTCGGATGCGGCTTGGTAACAAGAACAGTCACAAGAATAGTCATCTTTTCTAACAATAAAATTTTAATATAGCCCTTGTCGTATGGCGACATGTTACATATTTTGTATGTCTGAAATAGTATAACGAGATATGTAACTACAGAGCTTTACAACTTTTTTATGAATATTTTGTAACCGGAAAATGGATTTGCTTGAATATTTGTACGCGGGTACGAATTCCAGAAGCGAAGATCACTCTCGACCTGAATTACAAGTTATTATGAAACAACTATTACGCTTCAAGCTGCGATTGCAAACCTTTTCAAGAATAATATTATGGAAACATTTTCACAAACTATTTATTCTTTATCCTTAAATAATGAAATGGTTCAAATACTTTAAGCATACGAAAATACAACAATGGGCTAATATAAAGGATGAATATATTTTCGGGCTCAAACTGAGAATGAAACACAATTCCCAAGAGATGCATTGTGTTTATTTAACATTCTGCACACTAGCGCCACTAGCGAGCACTCTCTGCGAGACACAATGACAGTCAGACAACTCAACTAAGTATTACAGTTACTTCAACCGAATGGAGCATTCTTCACTTTGAAATATTATAATACGTACGGAACGCGCGGCGGGAAGTGTATGTATGTGTTTGCTATAACACGTTCAGCCATAGCATGATGCGTAAATCAACTCGTCAATGTCAATGGCGAGGGAAAGCGATGGCCGCCGCTGGCCACGCTGGCAGGCGGCAGCTGCCAGCTCCATGTGACCTTTGCGTTGGTTCAATGGTGGCTCAATCAGCATTCAATAGGCTCATTGAACGGAACCGACGTTGCTCTGATTAATTACGACACTTCAGATCCAAAACTTATGGAAGATGTGTCGAACCTTAAATATTCAAACTAGAACCTAATAAGCTTTATTTAGTGATCAAAGATAGATAGTTTATCTAGGCGGAAATTTGGGATTTAGGGGATCTTCTTGCGGTGGAGCCAAACTCATCAGAGCGATCAAAATCAGTAAAACACTTACACCATGAATATGACTATCTACACCAACATCACAATATCTTGGTATATGAGTTGGGATTACAAATTCTAGGAATGAAATTCTAAAATAATATTTACGATGCAAATAATGTAAGAGTTCGAATTTATGTATTTCAATAAACAATAATATCTTGGATCTTCCCGTTAGTAGTAGGTACCAACTGAAGGCGGAAGATCACACACGAAGAAATAAGTATGTAATTCGGGGCTCTATTGAGTAAACAATTAGATACGTTTCTAAAGGAGGATTCACTATTCATCGGTAATGAATAGAACTTAATGATAATATTATAAGATGAATGTTCTCAACGTCCGGTCCTAATGATAATATAAAATCCTAATCAAACATGAGTTCGCAATCTATAGAGTCCCAGTCTATAGAGAGGACGATGAAGATCTCGCGAGGATAAACAAATAAAACGATGTAATATTCTTAAAAGATCCGTCTACCGGAATAATATTTTATGAGCAGGAAGTGTGCAGCTGTAACAACATTTCTATCATTCAACAAAAACTACACTACGTCGATCAACTATAATAATTACAATAATTTTAATTAACTACTAGGTACCGAAGTGTTTTAACAACAACTTTGGAACAATGAACTAACAGACAGCCGTGAGGAGCAATGTTTACATGATTGTGTGAAGCTACAAGTAACCTGGAACATTGTCGGCGATAATGTCACGACATTGAAATGAAAATGGAAATATTATTTATTATGAGGTATTAAGTACGACGCTCCTCTGACTTTTTGCAGAGCGCGAGTGGTAATGAGCCGGCGGCGGATCCCTTAAGCCCCGTAATGCCGCGTCTTGTAACTTGTCCTACCTTTGTGGGCCTGTCCTCGCTGACATTGATTTAAAGCCTAACAGATTAACTTAAGGACGAGACCTTTTTGGTATAATATTCACTTAATATTAAGAGAAAAAGTAAGGAAATTGCAAAATATGCTTGTCTTTTCTTTCTTGACCGTGTCCCCGTCAATGGCCGTCCATAGCACCGGGGCCTACACTGAGGCATTGCCGGCCAAGGAGGAAACGGGAGCACGGATGACGCTCGACATACACTTATGAGTTGTAACAGATAAACCTGTCCAGTATGTTAAGTAGGTACCGTATGACCGTACACGACGTTTAGCGAAGGCTGCATGTGTTTGCTGTGTGGACTGCGCACTGGTCAGCACCGTGTTCAATACAGTGTACATCTGCTGCGGTAGGTTTACTTATGTGTTCTTTTATAACTTGGAAGGTTGCTACTCAATTTGTTTGGAAGTTCATATTTAGATGACTAAAGGTCAGTTTTAAATTCCTGTTCTCGTTCTGGGTCTGTGTGTTCTTGTCTTCCATGCCATGGCACCCGCGACACCCGCGACTCCGGGAATCCTACAGTGGGCCTGTCAGTGTGTAGCGTTATAAAGGTTTTAATGTGATGAGAAGGAAGTCCTCATAATAATGATTTAATAGTCTTAATTTATTACTTACTTAATTATAATTAAGTTATTATATTATAATTAAGTAATTAATTATTTTGTATGCCTTTTAAGCGAAGTAAATCCATTCTGTTGAACCTATAATTAAGTCGAGGGTTTATTTTCGTTTCGTTGTAAGATTGTTACAATGTAGGCTAATAGTTAACTTCACCGCATTTCTTTCTTTTATGGTCCATCTTGATCTAACTTATACTTACCGTGAATGATAATGTACTTGCCGATAATGAGACATTATTTATTATAATAATTATCTCCTCTAAACCAGACTACCAAACGAACTTCTCGCATTCCGCGAGGAAACAGATTTGGTATTTCTTGTAAAGAAAAGCAAGAATGTTGACGTAGTTTAGAAATACGAAACAACACCAAGCATACAGTTAGTGGATGCACATTGGACACTATTTTTTTAATCGATCCAACTAACTATTATGAAATTATTATTATTGCGAGACTGAGGTGGTGGAGATGCACTCATTCTAACAAAAGGTTTATTGCAAAATAACTTGCAAATATCATATCGGAGCAATCGAAGCACGATTCCCTTGCAAATGAGTATCACGGAAGATTTATGTGAAAATAAATCTCTCCACCGACAGCGTAATGTATGAAAAACGGATATCGTGATTAATGGGCGCAGAACGCTCTGTATATTTAAGAATGACACAGAAACGTCGCACCGCGGTCACCCTGACGTCGGTCGCGGACGGTGTCGGCTGTCGGCTGTCGGCTGTCGGTTTGAATGTTGACAAGGAAATGAGGTCGGAGTATCCGAGGTTTTCTTTTCAAATGATCAATTAACGGAGGGTCGTCCAGTTGATGAGGGTCTAATGGGACCATCCGTCATCGCCGATAGATAGTACGCAGCATTATCGAGAAGAGAAGATTTTTAAAACAATGTTAATTCTTAACACACCTGGAGAGTAGTCCAACCGCGGAGGGCAGATGTTACTTGATCAATGAAGGCCTTCAGCCAGGTTAACTTATGTTCGGTTTACACGTATTAAGTAATTAAGTAGATAACTAAATAACTAAAACAAAAGGTGTGTGTGCGATTCACACACGATAGAAGTGAAACTAAACAAGATATAAAAATACTCACAAACACTCAGTTAAATAATAACACACCACGCTGACATCTTACTAAAAAGCTGTAATACGCAGCCGCATACAGTGTACAGTAGCTCACGTAGTTTTCACATACACTAACACACGTTAAATGCTCAAATACAAGCACGTATTAAGGCGCGTCCCCGAGCCAAGGAACTTGAGCGTTAGTTCCCTCTTTGCCGCGCAAACCCCTCGACAACAACACATAAATTATTAAGTGCCATCTAACAGCCGTCTTACACAAAATTACTGTAGCGCGCCATCTAGCGACTAACTAAGAAACAACAATCGGTCGGTCGATCGACAGATATTAAATAAGCAAGCTTGACAACGAAAATGAAATTCTTATTTTTTGTTGATAAATTCTTTGAAAATATTTAAAAGAGCATTTGAAAGTATTTAAAAACAGTATAAAAATAAAAGTACAACATAAGCAAGCTTGACAACAAAAATGAAATTCTTATTTTTTGTTGATAAATTCTTTGAAAATATTTAAAAGAGCATTTCAAAGTATTTAAAAACAGTATAAAAATAAAAGTACAACATAAGCAAGCTTGACAACAAAAATGAAATTCTTATTTTTTGTTGATAAATTCTTTGAAAATATTTAAAAGAGCATTTCAAAGTATTTAAAAACAGTATAAAAATAAAACTAAAAAAAAGAAATATTGAGAGACGCGAACCTGCGCATCAGGTATTGTGTATCTACGTCCTGACCATTGAGCTATGGAGAAGTTAGATTCAACGACGAAATTAGCAGTTATATTATATGCATGCTTATACTCGTAGTATGTATATTTCTGTCTCATTCTTTCCTACACATTTTTGTATTTGTGTCTCTTACCTGTCGTTTTTTTCCGTTGCATCCGGTCTGAAATCACAACGATTCTAAAGAAGTTTCACTTCAAAAGTTAGTAAATTGTCTGTTTACACGTATTAATTTAGTTAAAATTTAATTATCTACTTAACTACGTGTAAACTGGAGTTAAGGGTGATTTAGACTTCGTATGCATCATTTTTAAACAATTACTTGCAAATACTAATAAAATTATTTCAAATCAGGGACGGAAATATTTTGTGTGAATATAATGTATCAGTGGCGGAACTTAACTATCTAACGCGGACACGGGATGTGGAAAGTGGAGCCCCCCCCCCCCCCGCGATTCTTCACGGTCACGAAATATCATATCCCGAATTTAATTAATGTTGCGTCATTCCTACATCTCGCATTTCATCACATAAAGCTTTGTAGAATGCATGTTGATGATGTAAAAATGAACAGGGCTCCAAATAAGATAGCGTATATAATACAAAGACCTGAAAAAGATGAATGAATGACAATGATGTTATTTATAAATGCCATGGTAACAAAATAGGGTTGCGTATTTACAATAATATACAAATGTAGAGTCGCTACAACTTTATCAGAGTCATCCTTGTGTTACCAAGATTTATTTCTCCCGGTCGCGGTGGCGACAAATCGCTTCAGTGTGAAACAAAACCCAAGCGGTGTAAAGTTCGGTAAGTCGGGCGGCGGCCGAACAGCGGCTGTCTTCAGCCAGCTCGCTCCGTGCATAAATCCCGAACAACTTGTTTCTAATACTTTGAGCCTCTTATCTAACGTCTTAATATATTTTACAGTTGGAATCCCAATTCTTTCAACTGTAAAAATAATATACTTAACTTAGTTTTACTCGAAAGAGCGAAGCACAAAAAAATATCGCAATACTTGACCGATATCAAATCTGTAGCGCAATAAAGACTTCAATTTACTTACAGACTTCAGAAAGATTTATTCCAGTGATTGTTTAGTTAATTTTGTTTGACGCTGGTTAGCACTCGACAACGCACGAGCCAGTCGTCTTGTGGCGACGAATCTCGGAGTTGCTAATTATGAGCTAATTATGTTTTCCCGGGTACAAATATCCTACCTCTTCCCAAAGGTAGTCGGATAGTTTGGAAGATTTTCTCATTGTAACAAAAACAAACACGACGCAATCAACACCAGAACAACGATTGCAGCAAACTAAAAATGAAAACGAGTAAATCCAACATTACAAATGGCTGAAATGTCGTTTCACTCGCCTTTATTACGATTCCGATTTCCGACCCGCATCAGGCCCGAGGATCACGACACGCGGCATTATTGAAATCCCAATACATTGGCAAAAGATAACATAACATAGTGTACGCCAATAAATACGAGTAATGTGAAGGCGCGCGTCGAAAGCGAAAACAAATATAATTACATGAACGGTTGCACGAGCTGACAACTGTTTAATCCGGGCAGCGGGCTCCGGGTCCGATTTGAATGTTTCCACATGACGATCAACTTGCCCAATCTCTCCCCAGTTTCAACGATATTTAGTTGATGGGAGGGACTATTTTATTTATTTAAAGACTCATTTAAAAATCATATGAAACGAAAAGATATAACCAACGAGGCCTTATAATTAAATGGAATGCAATTTTAGTTGTAATATTTTTTTAAAAGATGTGCTGAGGAGTTTCTTTAGGCTTTTCTTCTCCTCCATGACAAAGCACCTTCCGAAAAGCCAAAAAATGACGTGTATATAGTGATACCTATATGAATAAAATATTTTGACTTTGACTTTGAATGAAATCAGCAAACTAATGAAGTGCAAAAACATTTTTCTTACATCGCAACATTACATTTATTTAATAAAAAATCAACTCACTCGTTCATAATATATCTACACGATGCAATATCACACCATCACCATAAACCATACCTTAATTTGTAAAAGGGGTAACGGACATAACCACCCACACATAACGGACTCTACACCATACAAAACGCGACAGCTTTACGTACGCCCTCCTAAGGATTTATAAAGTTGACTGCAGCTATGGAATAAAAGAATGACCCAAAGAAGTCCGCTACATACTAACATCTAATTAAAACCTGTGCTAATCATTGGTTCAAGTTACATTCGAGGAACTTTAACAGATAAGATGGGTATAAATTAGCACATTCGTGGAATCCCATGATAAGTTTGTTTCAAGGAAAATCGCAACTGGTGCCAAATTCAATGTGCAAGGATGTTCTTAGTGTAGTATGTCGTGATTTGAAAGAAAAACTATCGACACGGAAGGTAGACAGGCTTATCTGTCTGTATATTACAGTGAAGTCAGCAAGTACGACCATCCAGGAAGTCGGTAGTGTCGGCACGTCGTGTCCTTATTAATTTCCCCTTAATTAACCACACTGTCCACACTGTCCACACTGTCATCGAGCCAGTCCGACAGTCGAGCACCACAGCTATGACCCTGGTCGGTCGAGTTACACCGACTATGGAATTTAATTACGTGTCATCAATCTGTCCCTATTGTACAGACACGTCAGTCAAATGATTTATTGATTCAACAGAGCTACGATAATTAAATACGGCCGGTCCACTGCGTGTGTGGGACTCATACATCGGCGCGGTCTGTCTAACGTACGCGTACAATTTGGTGAAATACTAATTATCTAACGACTCCCTAAGAATTCGCACCGCAAACGAAAAATGTAACGTTCGTCCCATCCATCACAATGTTCCGCAGAGATGAAACAATCGACCTCCAGATATCACTGCCTTATGATATTACATCAAGATAAAGGTGATTTATGACGAATGTGGATAAAGGAGGAAGACAAAAAATACTCACATATTCCCGAAGTCATTCTGTTTGGCTTAGCTGGATCGCAGATCGCGGAGGATACCTGTGGAATTGCAATTACCCGGAACAGTTTCTCCGCCACTATACCACACCTGTCGGAGGTAGCAAACCCGTTTAGGATGCCGACGATACCGACAGACACGCAGGATGCAACGCGTTCCATTTCAGTTAATATGCGATTTGTGAAGTTTCGCATGTGTCGCGTTGGTTCACTATCAATAATTTACTGTTAAATGCAAAAAAAAACGAAATGTATAGAGTTTGTGCTACCTAATGTTAAAAAAGTCAGCAAATCTCTTAAACTAAATAACGAAACATTGCATATGGAGGAATCGACGGTATTTTTAGGGGTGACCTTAGATAGTAAACTTCAATGGGGCCCACATATAACAAATCTCGCGACAAAACTCGGTAGGGCTGCTTTTGCTGTTAGGAAAATAAGGCAGTATACAGACGTCGAAACTGCTAGGATAGTCTATTTTGCTTATTTCCACAGTGTTATGTCTTATGCCATCTTACTGTGGGGCAAAGCAGCCAATATAAAACAAATTTTCATACTCCAAAAACGGGCAGTTAGGGCTATTTATAAACTTAGGTCTCGGGAATCTTTGCGTGAAAAGTTCAAGGAAATAGGTATACTTACAGTAGCTTCCCAGTATATCTTTAACAATGTAGTTTTTATACGGAAGAATATAAACGCGTATAAACAAAATTTTGATATTAATAATCGCCATACGAAAAGAATGCATCAATTAGTTACGCCTTCGTTCCGCCTAAGTAAAGTGCAGCGATCTTTCATAGGGCTTGGCATACATTTCTATAATAAAATCCCAAAATTAATACGTGACTTGCCAATAGAAACTTTCAAAAAACGTGTAAAGACACAATTGTTAGGCAAGGGATATTATAGAGTAGACGAGTATTTAAATGACAAAGACGCATGGAAATGACCAGCTCTGCAACCAGTTCCGCTCAGAATAGTAAATACTTTTGTATTATTATCTTTTTTTGTAATATTTTTTTAAAAGATGTGCTGAGGAGTTTCTTTAGGCTTTTCTTCTCCTCCACGACAAAGCACCTTCCGAAAAGCCAAAAAATGACGTGCATAAGTGTATCAGTGATACCTATATGAATAAAATATTTTGACTTTGACTTTGGTATTTACGTAATAATGTTGGTTTTAAAATAATTTATTTAAGTGATCAGTGCAATGTTTAGTAAAAACAATTTTTTCATTTTTCAAATCTATAATAATGTTACAAATGTGATATTATGTTTGGGTGGTTGTTACTGTTTCACAGTAAACCTACTTAATGGATTTTAATGAAATTCAACACACGGCTGGAGCACGAGCTGCACATCACGAACAACACACGGGCACTGACACCGCGGTATTCCCGGTAAATGAGGGCGTTAGCTACTTAGTTAACTTTACTTATAAAAAACACGTATTTTTATTACTTCCTTCCTATTTAATTCACAACAAATTTCATTTATTTAAATAGAAAATATAATATTTACAATCACAAACCTAGTTAGAAACTCAAATACCCAATCAGATGAAATTAAGAATGTGCTTAAAGGTGGGTAGTCCTACCGCGCGTGTGCGCACCGCGCGTGTGCGCACCGCGCGGCTGCTGGTAACTTTTTCAAGGACAGGGCTGAGTTACATTACTGTACATTTCTTTACCGTGACAAAATGTAAATCTCAGATGTTCCTGAAATGAAGCCGGTATGTCAGGCTGAGCGCCAGAACAAAGTCCGGCTTCCTCTAGCCTTGTACCACTGAGGCTCGGTAAGAAAAATCTGATGAACCTAACATAAATTTTATTGTGTCCTTACAAACTGGCCGGACCGTTCTCGTCTCGGCTTTGCAACAGTTTCCGCTCGGTGGCACACTGACGTGGCCAACGACACGTACAACATGAAATATAGTGGTGCGGCGATGAGAGCGCTCGGACTCCGGGCCCGCCCCGCCCCGCCCCGCCGGGGACTCCCAGATTGAAACACTCCTACGAGATTAATAGGTCTGGTCAGCTTTTTAAATTGTCGGGATTTGAGGTTTGTTGTCAGAATATAAATATATTGTGAATCAACACTGCTTGCTATTTATTTTCAAGTCAACGACCTAACGATTTTTTTATTTTAATGTGTGGCCACAATATATTAATTTGTTTCGTTTTAATTGAATCCACCAATGTTTAGTTTCAGAATAAAGTACAAGAGGGTGAAAGTACGCACCATTTCCAATTTATTTACCTGTATTTGTTCTTCCGCAGATTTTCTATTGTGTCGGAAATTTGGAAATCATAAAAATATAAATGGAACCCAGACTTGACTTTGGCAGCCCTATTTCCCGACGATCACACGATCGTCAACTCTATCCTTCCATATTGCACCAACACCGATACTGGAAACAAAACTAACCACAGTTTAACAATTAGGATTTATTGATGTCCCCCTACAGTTGCAATAACATTAGTTTCATTTTAACCTTTTTAGGTTACATTTGCAGGTTATAATGAATAATTATTTTATAACAATTCACCCAGATAACTAACACGATCTATCACACCTTTCAACTGGAGTACGTTGCATTTCCGTCGCAAACAATAAGCAATTTGCTGTTGAAAATAAGCACTTATCGGTGAGGTCATGAATCTCCAGTGAAGGTCCAGGGACGGACCTCTTTATTCTACAGCGCTTGCCTGATGCAGAGGCTGGCATATAAGAAATGGCATGTCATATTTAGATTAGGGAATTGTCAAGAATGTAGAACAGATTATTATTGATCACGTAGTATTGAAGTACTTTGGAATATTGATGTGAATGTTAGGAGAACTGGAAATATATCATGGTGCAAAGTAAAAGGAATATCATTTCATAACCAACATCATAGAATACCTCCTTCTGCTACATCAGAAGTGATTGACGAAACATGCCCACAAATCGGAAAATAAATGAGGAATGACACTAGTTCGGATGACATTTGAAGAAAATTTTGCAATGAGAAATGAAACAATACAAAACGCGATGAAATGAGAATGTGGAAGTTCATAATATAATCGACGTGGACAATGCAAAACGTAGTGATGCGACTCAGTGGAGCTAGAGTTCATATAAACCAAGCCATCCAATGTGTCATGATGACCTAAGGAGTATGGATCGCAGATAAGTAGCCTTAGTCTAGCATCAAATGTGTTATCATACGAGTAACCTGATATCATACGAGTCAAATTAACTCTTTTTATTTTTCAGTTGCGGAAAATCGATAAGACATGAAATAATGATCTACCACGTGAAACCAAGAGACCCAGGAGCTAACACTGAAACCGATGGTTTGCTTGGAGACATGTCTGCTGCAGGTGTAAGTCACGTAGAGAAACTATGGTCGGTCTGGTAGTATAGTAAAAGAAGGTTTAATGATGATGATAAGATGATATCGATTTAATGTGTCGCAATAATGGCTATTGTAAAAAAAAGTGAGAAAAAATAAAGAGGAAAGTAAAAACAGAGGTAAAAAAAATAGTACCTAAAAAAAAGTGTAAAAAGGAGTGAAAAAAAGAGAAAAGTGAAAATGAAAGGTAAAAAAAATAGTACCTAAAAAAAAGTGTAAAAAAGAGTGAAAAAAGAGAAAAGTGAAAATGAAAGGTAAAAAAAAGAGTACCTAGTAACAAAATGGAATTACAAAAAAAATTGAGTAAAAAAAGGATGTAAAAAAAGGTGTCAAAAAAAATGAAAAAAAAGGAAAGAAGTGTGAATAGAGTCCGGGCCAGCATAGAACTGAAGGGGCGATGTACCTGAAGAGTCTTGGAGAGACTGGGCCAAGAGTCTGCAGGGTTTGAACCGGACCAGACGACAATGACATAATTGCGACGTTTCGTAGAGTTTTATGAACCAGATTGGTAACCAAATGGCCAGACCATAGTTCTCTCCACTATGTTTTAAGTGTCCACATTTAAAAGATATCAGACTTAATGAGCGAATTATTCTTGACTATAAATTAATAATGATGAATGATAAAAATGAATATGAGTGAGGTTAATGTAGTCAGAATAGCCGAGCAAGATACTGTTGAGACTATTTTTACAGAATTCTTATGATCGCACGAGGCCGTGCGGGTCGTCAGCGATGGCCGCGTGAGTGAACACAAAAACAACGTGTTTCGGACCCCGCAGTTAGAGCAGACCACATGCTTTGATCCAGTGATGACGTACCAAGATAAATTAATCCACGCACGAGGACGAGCGCACGTCAGGATAGCCGTATCGGTGAGGCCATGAATCTCCAGTGAAGGTCCAGGGACGGACCTCTTTATTCTACAGCGCTTGCCTGATGCAGAGGCTGGCATATAAGAAATGTCATGTCATATTTAGATTAGGGAATTGTCAAGAATGTAGAACAGATTATTATTGATCACGTAGTATTGAAGTACTTTGGAATATTGATGTGAATGTTAGGAGAACTGGAAATATATCATGGTGCAAAGTAAAAGGAATATCATTTCATAACCAACATCATAGAATACCTCCTTCTGCTACACACTTGTAATAAAACAATGAAGTTTAGATTTACATTAGCTTACGTTTTGAGTCGCCTTGTCGAGCGAGCAGCGTGACCGAGCCAATGAGCCCATTAGCCAGCGCTTGCGAGAGCAGCGAGCGATTCGTTTTTTATATGACTTCACGTATCCGCTCCCCAGTAATATGCCCAATTATATTGATCCCTTCTCTTTCTATGCTCCAAAGATGAAGTCAACCGCTCGCGGTGGAGCAATGATTCACTGCGGTAGAGCCGTAAGCCATCGTAAGTACTTGGCGACGCGACAGGCTGTCGTGTTCTCAATGATAACATAACTAATATCTCGGAGCCACAAATGCCAGAATTCATTCATTATACTCTACGGTACTTTGTTTGCAAACTTTGTTTCAGTGCTTAAGTTTAAAGCGGATATTATTACGGCGAAAAATTGTTACAATTTATTAACAGATTAGCTGTTGCCCGCAGATTCGCATACGAAAATTAAGTATTACCTTATTTGTACCTCTTACAGAAGAAAATTTGAAAAACGGTGAATTTATATCGAAGTACTTATATTTAGTAATTTATACACTGAAACCCACGATACAATAACAAAGGATTTATCTAGGAGCGGGTTTTGAAAAATAAGCAATATTCATATTAATTTGTATTTTTTTCTTTTTCTTGCAAAATTTTGACAAACTGAAATAAATGTATTCCATCAATAAAATTTAAGCAAGGAACATTTGTTGCAAATTTGAAGCAAATCGGTTGATGTTTTAAAAATTTTCCGTAATGTTTTCTTTAAAGTTTCCCAGGGAAACCTTTTAATTTTTCGGGACTAAAAGTGTCCTAAAATATGACCCGGAGTATTAGTAACAATTTCACCAATTTTCATAGAAATCCGTTCAAGGGTTTTCATGTGATGCCCGGACAGATAAATAGACAGACAGACAGACAATAATTCAAAAAAAATTTTTTATGCTCTAACAGGTTATTGAAGTGCCCCCTAATCGAAATATTTAAAAAATATTCAATGTACAGAAAATTTCCCTTCGAGTTTTATTATAGTAAGATAGATTATGATTTTAGGTATTTCATTCCCTTTAATTTTCTTTGGGCTACGCCTCGATCATCAAACAATCGAACTGACGAGCCACTCAATGATCTCCGTACCCCGTCGACATCAGCACCATTATAGGCAATGACGCGGAAAAGACAATGACGAAAAAGAAGCAGGAACCTTATCTCTGGCTTTGCGAGCATGGTTGCTGGCCAGGCGGGTAAAAAACCCTAGCAGTGTTCATGTACTCATGACGGTACTCCTGGGAGGCATACCGCTCAGCTACATCTGACGGCATATCGTTCACCACAGTCAGCAGCATGCCCCACAGGGAGGGGAGGTTGGGGGGGTCGGGGTTTAAATTTTTTGTTTACAGTTGGACTGAGACAGTCAATCGGCCTTCAGTGTCACAAATATTGATGATAGTCAATCACCTCAAGTGGCCGGCAACTCTTTAATCGTCTGTTAAAATAAAAAGGTAAAGCGGGAGAGTTCATAATTATGATTAATGAATGTTGAATGTGGCAAGCCAGGGCCCCACAGAAAGTCGAACGACGCGGCGACGCCTTCGGTCCGTTTTGTTCCGACAATCCTTATTTTAACGATTCAATTAGAAGCCCACAAAGGAGGCGCCCGGCGACGGATGGCGCTCCCATTGCTCAGTTGATTTCGGAAGAAGTGTCAGTCGCAGATGTCACCGAAAATAAAAAAAATACTTCTCCTCTTCGTGGAGTAGACATTGAGACACTCAGATACAAAAAAAAATTAAGTCGATGTAACTTGACTCTTACGCTTCTGCAATTTCTCCCATTTCCTTGCATGTTTATAAATAAGAGCAGCTTGCATCCTCGTTGGAGAACATGTGAACTAACAGAATATTTTTTGTACACTGATAAGGTTTAAAATTATGTAAATAGAAAAGATTATTACATTTTTTACACGCCTATTACACGATTATTATTGTTGCAAAATAAATGATATTATTATAATATCATTAAGCGTATACTCGTAAACTTTTACTTGACATTCAGTACAAAGGCAACACTAACTAGTAGGTGTCACCGGCAGCTAATGATGTCTGTGTGCACTGTGCAGTGTGCAGGGCCTGCGTCCAGCTATACATTGCATTCGTTCTGTTGATATTGTTTATTAACATTCTCGGCGCTGTATTCGGTCTCCTTCTCTTAGTCTCGGTATCGCAATAATTCAGCGCGAATATTGTACAAGCCGGTACAGCTTAGGGCGCCAATGGCGGTGGCGGTGGAGTCCTTTGTTGTGTATTATGTTAATGTGTCTGTTTATTATGAGAACATTTAGCTCACGTTAATGTATACAAATGAAAAACACAACTCACTTTTTTCTTACTCGCGTGAATGCTGAATAAATAACATAAATAGAGAATCTCTGATTAAGGTATTTGGCTACTACATTATTTTTATAGCTAAAAGCGGACAAAAAAGCAGTTGGACAATCTGCTGACATGAGTATCATCATTCAAGCTTCTATTCACACACCTATACCTAGAGGGTTTTATTAATATTATTGACATTATTGTCGGAGTCTGTCCTGCAATAGCCACAGTAGTTTTTCAATGGCTGACAGCCGCGAGCTCGACATAAATCCTCTACCCGCGGATATTTTGTTTGAAAGCATACAATACTGTACATACACACAGATAAATCGATCGACGATCTTATAGATATACCGCTCAGTAGCTCGGTAGGAGGGTTTTTGGTTTCGACTAACACAAATAGTTACATAGGCCCGAGACTTGAGATTTTTTATACCACTCATATAGCTAACAATGCTAGCATTCGCCCGGGCCTGTACCGGTTGATGCCGGCAAGGTTCCTTCAGTTTACAAAAAAATGACTTGATATTCTCAAGACGCGTGTAAAATTATGTATTACAGATCCATAAATTATTATGTAACTTGTCTCAGTTACCAAGACTAATCTAGATCTTAGGAGCCTTATTGTTCCCAACTCCTCACATTAAAGTTACTTTATGTTAAATTAATCGTTGCTTTTAGAACATGGAGTATCCACGCTCTTACATCATCGACAGTACTGTCACCGCTAATTTAAAGAAATCTTATTATACTTATCTATTAATATGAAAATAAAACTATAATCTATACATTAATATTTTTACGTATTTTAAAGTAATTTGTTACCTATACAGAGGCAAAAATATATTTTCTAGAATTTCTATTAGTTTGGTTAGCGACCTGTCTATCTGTCCAAATATTATACAAAAACCTCTAATTAGATTTATATTTAGATTATACTTGGAATAGAATGTATGCATACATTATGTATATTGTAGGTTTCCGTTACCTATGATACTTTGTATCCCGGTATATGGATCCTTTAAAAATTAATGATATCTAATTGTTTTCCCATGAAGGTATTTGTAAACAAGAAACAGACATTTTAACATATGTAGTGTACTATACATATAAGATAGGTAGTGACACCATTCCATGAGTGTCTTTCAACTGACTTCTTGGCGTATTATTACATTTATTACTTCCTTGAAGGGAACGCCGCGCCGCGCCGTCTCTGTAGACATTACCACTGACCTCCTTTATACAAAAGTTCTCTTGAAATACTTTGTTCCGTGAAACCACTTGCGTATAAAATAATCTCTGAAACTAGACGTAGTATAAGTGGCATTACAACTCTTCAAGTTCAAAGTATATCCGTCGTATATCTGAGAAGGCGGCTTTTAATTAAGGCTTCCGTTAAAATAGTATTACATGAATTAATAAAGAGATTCCATAGACTTCTAATATTGTTGTTATTCATACCGTCGTGAGTTTGCAATAACTTGTTGTAGAGGTGAAGTAAACATCATAGTGCAAAGGAATAGGCCGACACTAAATCACAACTGCTACAGTTTTAATGAATATTCCGAGAACAAAAACTGAAAGCACCGTGTGACAAAACCCAAATAAATCTGTCTCTGTTGTCAGCCTCGCCCCCTCGCCCCCTCGCCCCCTCGCCCCCTCGCCCCCTCGCCCCCTCGCCCCCTCGTAGTGGAACAATATTTAAAAACAGTTGTAGCAAATTGATTCATAAATAATAATAGCCGCAGCTGTCCCGCGGCTCTCCCGACAGTCCCGACGCGCGACGCCCGCTCTATTTGACACATTTCTATAATTATCTTTGGGAAAATCCATCAAGGTAAGGCCTTGACCGATCATTTATTTTACGCGACTCCATTCGATCAATCACGACACATTTAACAAGTTTAACAAAATTTTGACATAATGTTACACTGTCGCTTAATACTGCATCTGCTAATTCACAAGATTTTTTTCTTTTGCGAATTTTGTTCTGTTTATTACCACATGGAGCGTTCTCCAATCGATAAAATGTTTTTCTTTTCAGTTTAAGGTCCTCTGAATGGTGTGGGTGGCTCTCTCATCGACTAATCGGTAGCTTGTTTTCGTGTTTCACTAGCATTAATATTTTTCCCATACATATTTTATTAGCGATTCTCTTCTCTAACAAATTTTTATTTAAGTCGATGTGAAAAATGCACCGGGTGTTATGTCAGTACCCAGTATGTTCAACTATTTTGAATTAAACGTACAGAGCTACGTTCTAATAGCATGCAGATAGAATTATACCGCTTATGGCGGGTTCGCCCAAAAATGATAATTACCTCAGAGTACTTATAATTTTCATTTCTTTTTTGTGCATTTTTCCATCGATACCGTAAACCAAAATAGATGATGAATGAACTTGCTGTAGGTAATCCAACTAAAAATAAAATAGGTACAATGTTAATGTGCAATAAGACTTCATTTCGCTGATTGTAAAGCGGTCAATCGTCGATATTATGTCAACGTTCGAAATATGAATTATAAATGACAAACAACTGGTCGCCATTAATGGATGAAATCAAATCCAAGAATAGGGATGTTGACACTAATTATAAATTAATATAAATTTATGTCTAAAATATTAGTGGTAACATTTAAAGGCCTAAAATATGATTCTTTTATTGAAATCAATCACAATAAATTAAATATCCTTAATTTAAAATGTTAAAAATTGTATTCACTGTCACGTGACCTCAAACGCCATTTTGAGAATATGACGTCATTGGAACAATTTTATATGGAAATTCATCAAACTTAGTAGACAGATAGTATTGAATATCGTTTAATGACCTCACCTGACGTTTTTGGTGGGAAATTTGATAGTGATTTTTATTTATCAGTTTTTGTTTTTAAATTGATGATATTTATTTTTATAATATTTTTTTCGTGAATATTGAGGTTCTATCTTTATGTCGGAGATCATAAAATGTGTATTCGAATTGTGAAGATGGCAACACTATGCGAATTAACTACTGTCATCGTTGAAGTAAGATTATAAGAGTGAAACGTCATTGTCACTCTGGTTGAACGTCAAAAAGAGCAGTCATCTTGTGGCAACCATCAACTGGACCACGAGAGAACCGCTGGACGCCTAGACAAGAACGTAGTTACTTTTAAGACGGAACGCGACGTGTGAATTGTATTGTGATATCAGATTGACGAGTAACAGGATCAGACGATTATGCGAGGCATTGGGGTGGCTGTAAGGGGTGATGGGAGGCCACTGGGCCGTCGTGCCCTATTATTTGTTGGCTGTTACTCGGATAATTGAAGACAATCAGTTCTAATGGCGTGTTTAATTATAACCAGTGTAAAACCTGTGTTAAAATGAGTTTCTGACTAAAGTGATGTAAACGCCCACTGTTGTTATTATTTCCCGAACCACCACCCAACCAGTCTTTAATTGCGAAATATATAATAAAATTGAATCCTAAAATTAGTCAACATCCCTATTTTGGCGGTATAGCTATTTTTACATGATCAATAGTTGTATAGTTGGAAACAAAAAGTTCTGTACTAACTGTAATACTTAGTGAGTTTATTTGCATTATAAGACAAGTGAGATCGAATATTTCCTGAGTGAAGAAGAGGGAATAGTTATATCTTTTCGTACACAATATCAAATGCTCCCACAACAATTGGAACGGCTTTACGGAGTATCTCCTCGACAAAGCTAACAGAAATATGATATACTTAAAGTGGTCGCCCTATTGTCGGGGGCGTTTTTATCACAAAAAGACGTTTGTTATTGTTAGCCACGTATAACAATCAACAACGATATTTTAATCAGATTATAATTAGTAGCTTTACTGGTATCTTATCAGGTTCGGGAGCTTCTTCGGGTTTCTAAGTCAAACAGCCTGGGTCAATAAGTGTTCTGCGCGCTATGTCGCAACTATTGTTTAGTGTACCTACTCTGAGTTATGTAAATTCTCATGTAAGTAAATTTGTTAATTCTTATGAGAAATAAAGATTCTTTAACCACAGACCCAAATATACCTACATATAATTTGACATCGGCAAATCTTATTAATTTTCAATCTGAAGTCTAGTCTTAGTTTTCAGGCTTCTATTTAAGCTGATCAGATAGTATGTAGTGTATCAATGGGTTTTGCATAATTGAACTACTTGACATGATAATTTGTATTGTTATTACAATGTCGACCTCAGGATGGTGTCTCCTACACTCAGGATTGGCTCTAGAAGTCTAGATGAGGGAACTCATTGACG
Source organism: Thymelicus lineola (assembly GCA_963932265.1). Lineage (NCBI taxonomy): Eukaryota > Metazoa > Arthropoda > Insecta > Lepidoptera > Hesperiidae > Thymelicus > Thymelicus lineola. The sequence continues at coordinate 159,919 of OZ010685.1, forward strand.
AATAACAACACCAAATTAAGTTTTAACTACATACCCGTTCAATTATAAAAGTTCATTTTAAAATTCTTCAATTGTTTTTTTTATTATTTGTCTGGAACTGATCTCAACGACGCGTGGTATCAATGATTGACAGTTCTAAGTTCAACGATTTTTATGAAGTTCTTTTGTTCACATAGCCACAGTCTGTCGCCTGTCGACTGCCGTCCTCTGGTGAAGGTCGCGGCAGGATCCACGAATGTTTACAAGGACCACGTTTATTTATTAATCATTACATTTATTAATAATAATTTGGTGTTAATACCTATTATCAACTAAAATATTTAGCTCTCCCGCAATATCCAAATTAAGTTTCTGTCAAGGAAGCCAGGTGCCTATTACTCGTATTATTTAAATATTGCAGTTAAAATTATTTCCAGGAATAGGAAAGCAGTACGTAATATTGACCTGACAGTCCTAAATCCACAATTCATTGTTTTCTTTAATTCAGTTCATTAAGTCTCATCGATCACTAAAACAAATATTATTTTCGCTACATTTCCTTCATTCGTGCTCAAGCTTTTACCTACATACAAACTAAGTGTACAGGTACGGGAGTGGTAGACATTTTTCTTTAGTTTGGGACCGATTTAGACCCAGAAAAATTTAATGATCCTCCTTTAATTAACAAACAGCCTGCGAACGGAGTATAAAACCACACTGCGTAGGGACGGAACATCTTCCAAATAACCCGCGTCGCATATAGTGCGACGTGTGTAAAAGCTTTCCTTCGTACACATGGATGTTGGATAAGTAAGCCTTCCTTAATATAACAGAGCTTCTCACACACAGTCTTGACGAGAGTAATACGTGGGTAATGGTTGAGGGCACTTACAGTAATTGAATCATTTGTTTGTAGATGGAAACCAAATCCACGAATAAAATTTGCCTAAAATAGATATTTAATTTAGCAAAAATTGCCGGTAGAATGAAATTCATCGAACTCTGCGATCGAAGTGAAGAGCCTCACTTAGCGAGGACAGCTATCGAAAGCTTTATAAATTATGTTGATTCACATAATTACACGTAAAAAAACTTATCGGGAGACCCAATCACACTTGTCGCACAAGCAACAACAAGTAACAAGTATCAGTACTTGCTAAACATTGGTGAAATGGTAAACAGCAAAATTATTGTATGAAAATAAAGTGTCGATTGCTGTAATCTAATATTAGACACACAATTCGGAGTGCAGACGACGCGACGAGACGGGAGTGATGGAGGGCCCTCGAGACAGTGGAACCATTTAGAGGTGTTCGCGGCTCGAGGCTCGTGGCTCGTGGCGGCGTACCGTGTGTTAATATCATTGGTTAATATGATATATTATGCAATAACACTAATGTCTGAAATTGATATGATGACACTCGACGTGCGCGCCAATCCCAGACACCAACATATTAAATGAAGCAAAATTGCATGTTTGTTTATTTTATACAGAAGAGAATCTACACATTAGTCTGGTTTCAGTGATCAAGGGGATTTTAAAACGCGCGGAATCGGCAAATATTATACTGTCCACATTCTGCTATCATATGCTCACCGCACAATCTGCCTCCCTGTGTTCACATGTCCCATAGCATCTTCACAATTTATTTAATCATCGTTCTCGTTGTCTTTTTTTCATCAATGATGCTTTTGGTGTTGCTGCAGACCGCATGGGCGACTCGACGCCATTTATTATCAAATTCACCAGCAGCCCTATATTGTGAAGAACAATTATTATACATTGTACTAACGTACATATATACCTCAATTAGCCATTATTCAAAAGGTCTTGATAAAATTGAATGTTTCGCAAAATGACACGAACACAAACAACGCCACTTGATGCTACAACTACTCGCATGCCGCGCGCCTCCAAGTCCCAACCTGATATTAACAACTCCATATTTTTATTATTAGGTACATATATGTATTAACAACAGTTCTCGAATCAAATATAATAAAAATTCTCAAATAGTACAAGCAATTTTGGTTCGCAAAAAAGTTAGATAATTTTCGAGTCAGATGGCTCAACATTATTCGAATAATGACTTTACTGAACTTTTCTCGTCAAAGTGCAGGACTGAAAATGGATCTTCGAAAAGCGCTCTACACCAACTATGGAGTCAAATTTATCTTACCTATGATCTCCCCTTTCCAATCGTCCAATGATCGGACTTTGTCAGAAGGTCAAAGACTTCGACCAATCACCCTGCGGTGATCACGTTCCTGATAGCGATGGAAACAATCAAACACTTAACTGGAGAACTGAAAATTCCTCTGAAATTCGAAAACATCTTCAGTATATTCAACACATTATACTAGTGAGTACTGCGGGTCAGAGATTCTTGATCCCATTAATTGTGCACAAATTTTTAGAGAAGCTACGAGGCTGAACAGAGTGCCCTCGAGATATTGCTGGTTGTAAAACGTCGTGAAATGTGGAAAAGTTTCTGAAAATTAATTATGGAACCAGTAATTAAGATTATGTGTAATTAAGATGAAAATCATATTTACACAACATTGTCACAGATATTGGCAGAGTGAAGAGGAATGCATCCTGCTCTCTACCAGTTGTCGCTTTGAAAAGTTGGCATTATGCGATGATGATATATCGCTAGGGAGACCTAGTGTAGCAACAAATATAATAGTTTCATGTGTGTCCACATATTTTGAATTCACAAAATAAGTGTATCGGCGAGCAGAAATAAAATATATGTCAGCACATAATTCACGCGAAGGCCGACAATCAATCACACTCATTTAATTCCATACTATCAGATGGAACGGCGCGGTGACGGCGGCGGAGCGTTCATTCATTTGTCGAGCTCATTACAATAATACATATATTAATTTATACGAGTACAAAGTGTCGAGGCCCGAGGGCCGCGCGGCCGGTGCGGCCGGTACGGCCGGTGCGTGCGGCGTAACAATTGGCCGCCTGGCGAATGTATGTACAAGTTAAGCGATTTCCGAAGTACGTTAGTGAACGTTAGTAAATTATGAAGTTAAATCAGCTACCCTGCTATACCACCCCCATACTATTATAAAATACCATAATATCTGATATTGTTCACATAAGTTATGCATATAATACAATGTGTAGGTATAACACACACGTTTAATAAAATTATATCGGGATGTGGAACCAAATAAATAACATATTTTTCTCGATAAAATTTAAATACCTGCTTGTTGTGTGTGACCAGTTTAGGCGGTTCTTGGCTGAGTATATAATACCACAAAGACAATCTCCTAATCTTTGACGATTTATATTAAAGATGTTGTTCTTCATTGTCCGACACGGCAACGACACGACACCGGCAACTCACGGAGAACCCCAATTTTCGGCCTCGAACCATATGTAATCTGTGCTAGAACATCGGACTAGACAAGAGTAAACTATATACCAAAAAAATCGTCTTATTTATAAGATAAACATTATTTAAATCTTAGCTTCAGCTGCTGTTGCCAAATGAACTAAATAATGCAAAAAAGTTTTCACAGTATTTACCTCATTACATACGATTTTATAATCGATTGAATCGATTGATATTGATCGATTGATGGAACATAATAATATATTTTATGTATTATTTATTGATAATAATTATAATATTAATTTATTTTTTACATATTTTCGTATTCCATATAAATCAAAACTATGTAATATATTATAATTACCATTTAATCGTTACGCTAATTTTATTAAATTACATTTCGAATATTTTGACATCGATTAATCGATTGACAACAAAGATGATGTAATCCCTAATAATGTCATTTTGGTAACCATAGTATTTATAAATAACACCACTGTATTGTCATATTTCTCATCGATCTTTCATCTTTCTACGCGTGTTTTGTATATTTTTACTATCAAATATTTTCAGCGTATTTGGAGTCCTATTTACTATTGAAACTCATCGACACGCACACAGTGATTTTAATTTTCTATTGTATTCGCTTTCGTACTTGTGTTTTGGTGAATGTGTTTCGCAGTTTCGCTACAATTTCTTGCAAACTAATACTATATGAATATGGACTCCTTAATCGCCTGTTTTGTGACTGACAAAGGTTCAGAATAAGTCCTGAACACTGGATAACGTACCCTATACATCTTTAGAAGATCAGGAAGTTGCTGTGGCCATACTTACAATGAGTATATTATGGTATCTTGATTGGGCAAGGTACTAACGAAATATAACGCCTCCTGCACAACTACACGAAATATTAATATATTATAATGATAACTAATAAAATCTCTTGAAATATGCAATAGCTTTTATTATACAACCTTTTTATGACATTCGTTTTGGGTGAAAACCATTGAAGTAGTAGATATTATAATAGACACCCGCCAACGTAAATGTAACATACATATTATTAAATAGCACTGTGACACGAGTATGACATAATCATAACCTATAATTAAGGTGATTCATTCTAGGATTTCCTTAGTTGGCCATTGCTGACAGCCGTGAAAATTGGAGAAACCTTTTGCAATGATCTAATTGACAGCCAATTTCCAGTCTTGTCTACTTAGGCCTGAGTTTCTATGGAAACTGGGGTTCTCCTTTGTCATGTTTAACACTTCATGCGAACCGGCCGCGGCGCCGCGGTATTCAAATAATATCTTGAATTTATAATATCTAGATGGAAAATGAGATTCTTAAACTATTTTAGAATAACGCTCGCACGCCACTCCTCGCCTCATTTTTTTTTTTTTTTTTTTATTTATTAACCAATGAAGACTTACAAAAAAAAACAGAATTAAGTTCTGCCAAACTGTAAGCCAGTTTGTCGGCAGTTACGTTACAGTTCTCGTGGTCCTCATTATATATAATTAACCCATTTGTTACTATCGTTTGATATACGGATCAATATACAATAAAAAATATTGAACAAAATGTGGGCAGTTTATAATTGTATTTTTAATTGCATATATTAGGTACATGATTCCTTCATAACAAGATGTATTTGGTGTTCAAATTGGACGGTTAAATAAAATTTTACGAGCGTCGATATTTTGTGCTGTTTTGACATGAATTTTTCAAAGGGTATAAATAATAAAAATTTCCTGTTATTAAAAAAAATCTTCTGAAAACTTGTTGAATTAGATTGTCCTAATTATTTAAGTAATATATATCAATTAATTTTGTTTCAGAATATATCACTAAATTGACGATAAAATTAGTGTTCCGTTTATCAAACGCTAGTAATATAGACTACCATGTTTCGTCATTGAAGATCTAAATGCAATTATTACTTTTTGATATAAAAACTCTACAAATGAACAGATGAACCACCTGATAGTACGCAGTTATCATTGCTCATGAATATTAGAAACACCAAGGACATCACTGATGCGTTACTTGCCAAAATAGATACTTGGGACTCGTACATAACCTCTCCGGGTTCCAGGATGCTTCTCCTTCTAGGGTAATGCCTTGATATGCATGTTCAAAAAAACCACCAACACACTTGCAAGCCTTCCTGATTAACCTGGGTAGCACCAGGATGGAGCCCCGCAACCTTCAACATGAGGGACCTGACGCCATAACCACCATGAATATTGGATGTCCATTTGGAGTGAAGGATGGATAAAGCCCCTGAAGTATAGGAAGGCGAAAATGTGACATAAGAAAACCTGACAGGTAGTTACTAAGGTAGGGGTCGTCACCGTCACCAGCAGCATCAGAATAATGATGATGATGTTGCGGAAGATGTAATCTCACTAGTTCAGTTGTCTAGCGAGTAATAACAGATGAGATAAATCTGATGGAAATCCTAAGTAATTCACTCAGCAACAAGGTTTATACATAATATACTTATCAATTGGCATTGGTAATAAATAATATAATAGAATAAACTATATTCACATATTATGTATTGTATAATCTGACTAAAATGAACCTAAAACAGACTATAAATAAGTTTCTCATATAAACAATTCACAGTAGTACATATTACTAGCGTTCCGTATATCAAACACCATTTTCCAGCATTTCCACAAGAGTTTGAATTTTTTTATTATTTTTTTCTTGTTAATTATTTTATTATTATACGGCATACCAAAAATTGGCAAATTCCATCGAAAAAAGTTATATCCGTAACAAGTGGGTTAATGCTTACAAAACAAAATAACAATGATCATATTGTATCTATCTATATATGGCAACTACCTGTAAAATTAATATGAGTATATAATACCATTACACTATATTATACTACAACTATACCATATTACATATTATACGTTATTTATTACATATTATATATTATACGTTATATTTTTATCATATTATACTATATTGTAATCTAACTTATATCATATCATACAAGTGATAGTACACGTGTGTGTGACTGTCTTACTACTGGAACAGAACAATCAACAAATTTTATACCTTCAATTATTCGTAGAAGTCACAAGCACATGTACCACTGACTGATTTCATGGACACATAGACAGGTAGTGTTTGCGGAGAATGCTTTTTAATTGCGATTAAAATTTCTGAATATTCAAACGTCATCAGTCAACACTTTGTAATTAAGTAGTCCTATTTATTATAAAAAATACTTTAGTTATAACATGTTTATGATAGGATTTTAAACTTTCGGTTAAACAGGTTTATTACCTTTTGTAGATTTATGGCTAACATATACAGTTATTAATTAGCCAACGGTAGCTGGATGGTAGGAAGGTTCTTCGCTTTGGCATGAAACCACAACACAGCACCGCACCGTGTTCTCAACACTATCACTATTGTGATACACCTTCTAGTTTGAGTGGCAAATGGCCTCCCTCTTTACTGCGCCTCACGGGGGTTACTGATACGTATTTGTTTACACTTTATTGAAGGACGTCCAAAGTCGAACGAATGATTAATTGCTTTGTTAGCGTGGTGGCCTGGTCTCTCACACACAGTGGAGACCCGAACCCAGCCGTAGAGCAGGCCTGGGACTGGGTTGCGATGATGATACCGTTCGCCCACGAAGCTGTGATCGCTTGCAGTGTTATGGCGTACTGCTCGTTTGTAAATAATGGAATAACGATGTCTTAAATACCAAATGATAAACAAGAACATGTAAAATATTAGCGATTTATTTTTCGCTAATGGATGGCACTCGACGTTGATATAACTATCTGTGATTCACCAATTGCGAGCGCCTCCCGACACTCGAAGTACATAATACCGATGGCTCAAGTCATAAAGACACGCGGTGTCCTTACGCGGTGGCAATTAAGACCCTAATCTCTCCCGATCGGGCGCCGACCACAATGGATGGCGTTTTACCGCCATTGTGGTCCCCAAATATGAGTTAATGTGGCGCTGTCCCCAAATTTGTATACTGTTTGTTTGTATACTGTGGTGTTGACTTTATAATATTTTCCATAGCAAAAGTACCAATCAGTTCATATACACTAATATTATATATGAAATATTTGTATTTTTTGTAACGAATAAAGTCAAATCTACTGGGCAGATTCCAAAAATTATTTCTTCAATAAAAATATTATTTTTTTATTCTATTGCACATTATTCTTGAGTGGCATAGGCGATATTGGATTGTAATAATTAATATTTTTAACATCATCGCAAGTAACAGTGGGTGCGGTTCAGTCGGTATTTTAATAATGTAAAAGTTTGTATGTACATATTGATATTTGTTACTCTTTCACGCAAAAACTACTGAACTGATTTTCATGAAACTTAGCACACTAGTAGACCATGATCTAGAGTAACATAATGAGAACTTATTGTCCCGGAGAGTGCGAGCAGGGCCGCGGGCAGCGCACTAGTCGACACGTGATGGAGCCCGGATTGTGTCGGACCCGGCCAGCTCGCCGCCGCGCCGGGGAATAGTCCTGAAACTACACTAGTATAGAACACAGTCTCACTTAGTTATGGCATCACACTATACGTAAAACAAATAATATTTTGAAGTAATAAATCTGTTTGAGATTGTTGCTGTTTTGTGAACCGAGAGTGAAATTGGATTAACAGCGCTAATGGGCACTCCGAGCCGAGAGGGACGCAGGACGGAGGAGACGCGAGCGGAAGGGGGAGGGGCGGAGTGAACGGCTCAATGTAATTGTACTTCAGCTTACTGAAGCTAGATCATAGCTCGGACACTAGGTACTTGTTTTACTTGGTAACTAATAGCACTCGATTCTCTTTTATGTCCTGCCGGCACGTTCATGGTCAACAATCAAATAGGTTTTGAAGGTAAATCCATCAAAATAACAAAGGTTCTAAGCCAGTGTGTGTGTGCATCTGGATTGAGTGCCCATTTTTTCTTGGCGTAGCAAATAGGGACTTCTAGGGAATTCAGTTCAAATTGGTTAAAACTTAAAGCAAAGACTCATAAATTTTATAAACGTGAATCAAACCTGTTATAGGAAAATCTCTTGAACTCTCAGTTCAGACGTATGCATAGCATAAATCTCAGAAAGTACTACCTTTGTGTCAATAATTTTTATTTTTGAATTTAGTTAAGAATTTCTTAAATATATAAATGTTGAAGAGAAATGTTTAAAAAAATTCTCAACTGGCTAGAAAATAGCATTACAGAATTATCGCTGTTTTACTTGAGCCCTTACTCCAGACTTTTAAGAACTGAGAGCCCCACTTGAACATAGGTTTAAACGATTAAATACATAAATGTTCCATAAAAACCTTACAGTTGAACACCCATAGGTATGAATTAGTTAAAAAGAAATAATGATATTTAAAGTAACGACTGAAAGGTAAAAGTGATTCGAATTTTCATATACTGTCTTAACTGAAGGTCCGGTTTTTTCGAGTAGGTACAAAGTTTCAAATAAATTATTTGAAATGTTTACATATTAAATGACATGATTATAATTAGATATTAAATGTCGCCCGTGGATATCGACTTTTTACAAATTCCATTGAACCTTAAACTTTTCCGGTATTAAAAGTAGCCTTTGTATTAATACAGAGTATATGCTATCTCAATTCTAAATTTCAGCCAAATCGGTTTAGTAGTTGTGGCGTGATTGAGGAACAAACATCTAAATATCCAAACATGTTCATAAATATTAATAAAATATAATATAGTCAAAGTCAAAATATTTTATTCATATAGGTATCACTGATAAACTTATGCACGTCATTTTTTGGCTTTTCGGAAGGTGCTTTGTCATGGAGGAGAAGAAAAGCCTAAAAAAACTCCTCAGCACATCTTTTAAAATAATGAAAAGTTACATAATATGGTCTTACCTACGCGGAACTGGATGCGACACTAATTTCCAGGCGTCTTTGTCATTAATATATTTATTTATACCATAGTATCCCTTGCTTACTAGTTGGGATTTAACATATTTCTTAAACATTTGGTTCCATATTGTTCAAACAAAATGCCATATTTCATAAGAAAATGAACTTGAATTTTTTAATAAGAACCAATTTTGTAATCCTAAGCCTCAATTTGATACGCCAAGAAAAAAAAGGGGCCCTCAATCCAGATGCACACCCGATGTGCTGGTCCACTCTCCCCCTGGTCGAAGACATGTTGTCGACATCACTGATAATGCGCATGACGTCCACATACATCGGCGGCCATTTACGACAGGCGACGGCTGCATTACACGTCCAGAAAGATAGTTATAACGCGTCATCGAGCGTCGAACGAACTTTTTCAATTTCCCTACCGACCCCAAACTACAAGGAACAAACACCATCAATGTGAACAACACCGATTCGTTAAATTCAATTTGGAACGGTGACGCGATGGAAGTTATGGTTCCGTGATGAGATCGGAGCACTTATCTCTTTGTCCAGAACGTCCGTACGTCGCCGCGTCGCCGCGAAGCAAATATTCTACTCGGATATTATTGGCACATGAATTATGGAACATAATATTCGTAGTGGACCATTGCGAAACTATCGTAGAGTCAATCATAACTCATGGAATAGGGACGATACTTTAACTTCTAACTGAGGTATGAGAAGCACATCAATGATCACAAGCCAGCGCTGATATCCCAAACTGTATATTGCATACCAAGTGTGCCTAATCCAGACCAGGAAAGGTACAAAAGTAAGACTGGTGAAGCAGTACCGCTTTCCTTATTTAAAATTTAAAATTACTTTCTGGCAAAGATACATCTCGAATACTGGTCCGCTCATTAGAGTGCTTCTACGCCGCTAGATGGCGTTAGGAGTCCTAATTGGAATATAATTTGAAAGCCGCGCGCGGCGCTGCGATCGCGCCGATTGAGACGACAGTCTGAATGTGACGTCCGCCATAACTTTTACGACACACGAGTACGTGCTGCGAAATTAATTGATGTCTTGGTAAATAACAAGTTTTCCTCAAAATATAGTAAAGATTCGTGACTATAGGGTGCACCCTTCCATCTGATATAAAATAAAGTACGGGATTTGGTTTAGTGAAACAAGTAGCGACGGATTCCCTTCATCACGCCGGCCGGATTCATCGTCATCTCATCAATAGAATCTCGTGGACTGCGTGGGCGTTCCAGGACGAAGCAGGGTGAGTGGGATCCAGTTGTTATCTTTGCCCATAACCGTAACTTTGTACGCAAGTACACCGGCTATAGCTATTTACACGCTATATGCCACACCAAAGACGAAGAACTATTGCATTTTAAAAAGATATAGTATAAATAAACCTTTTTTACGGCCAGTAACATGATGTCTGCTGCTTTTTGATATACATGTGAAATGTAAGAAACAGCAAATACGATGAGGCATATGAATTTACAAATTTCTGCTCCCTAGCACCAAACCAGAAGATCTCGCTAGGCCGACAGGACTGACAAGACCAGTAATAAATTCCTAATTATAATGTTTATGCATGAGATGACAGCCGACACGGCGGTAATAACTTAACTAATTAATTAACTTAACTCGGAACTCGTTTAAACTTTGTTCAAAATACCGGTATATCTGGCTTATTATGATTCCTTCGTTCTGACGTGGCAAATTTTGATCTAAATTGATGTTAGGAGCAAGTATATTAATTAACTGAAGGACTATAATATTAACGCTAAGTCGTCATCTCGCAGGTTTAGCCTCGCCGATTCAGTGTTCGTCGCGGGCCTAGCACTATATAATTATATCGAAGAACGAAGAACAATGTCTTCCGATCTGCAGACCATGACTCAATAACTCATGATACTCAATTAATTTGATAGAATACATAATTGTTAGTATTCGAATCTGTATCTTTGAGTATTCTCTCTGATAGGTAATTTCTGAACGCATCCTATCCCCTCCTACATCCACCGTCCAATATCCCATACCTGGGGGTAGTAGTAAAAAAGTCGGCTTCTACAACCGCGAGCAGCAAGTCAGGTCGAACTACGTGTTCCCTTCGATTTATCTGCTAATTCATCATAAATACGCTAAAACCTTCAAGTTATCGTATCCCCGCGTCGCGCGAGTGGTAAACGGTATAATACAATCAAGAAAATCATCACATGAAGGATACTGGAAGAACGGAGTGCGCACGCGAACCCTACATCTAATCGCGGGAATATAATCGAACCAGGTATTCCTCAAACCCTTTCTTTCTTTATCCAACATTCCCTGGTCCTTCGAACCGCATTTCCTATAAAAAATCCCCATTTTCCTCAAAATCATTTCAAATATTTTACTTCAAATACGTAAAATCATCTCGTGACGTAGCGTATGACGTCACAGCATTGCCAACCTAATAGTCCAATTCAACTTCCATTTTATCTTCATATAACTCGTCATTCATTATCTGTCAATAACTGACAAGTAACATTCAGTCAATCCCTCTGAGTCAATCCTTCAGAGATTCTGTCAAAGTCAATACTTGTCAATATTGTCATCATTGTTTACAACTTACATTAATTTCTGTTTCAAAAGTTTGAAAACTTTATTTCATTATCAAATTACGATATTTATAATTATACTACGTAAAATATACCTTGAATTAGCTATACACAATGGCTGAAGTTAAAATTCAAAGTATTAAATACGAAATGGCCATGAACAACATGAAACAATTGTATGAATTAGCTGGGAGACTTAACATGAAAACACCTGGTAGTATGAACGATAAACAACAATTTCTTGTGCGTTATAAGGATATTGAACGGTATCGGCAGCAAATGGAAGAAGCTATATCCGTGTTATTCTCAAATAGTGAAACATTTTCTGAATGTCAAAAAAAGGACTTAGAAACTAATTTTGCATCCTTTAATGATATGTTCTATTCCATTCAAGTGTTACATGACAGTTTATTCAAAGATAGTACAGGTCCTGAAGGTGTATGTAAATCAAATTCCAGTGCTGAATTTCATCTGCCTAAAATTTCTCTGCCTAGATTTTCTGGTTCATACACTGATTGGCCAAACTTCATTTCTATTTTCAATAGTTTAATACATGAGAACTCAAACTTAAGTAACGTCGAAAAAATGCATTATTTATTGAGTGTTCTAGATAAAGAACCTTTATGTTTAGTGAAAAACTTAAAATTATCTAACACAAATTATAGTCATGCATATCAATTACTCACGGAGCGTTATGAGAACAAGAGGGTCATAGCGGACAAGCATATTGAGGCTATTTTAAATTTACAAAACTTGTCTCAAATGAACTTTAGGACTTTAAACAAATTCGTTAACACATATAAGGAGAACCTAAGCGCTTTAGATGCCCTAGATTTTGATGTCAACTCATGGAGCTTTCTTTTACTTCATATCATACTAAAAAAGTTATCAATAGAATTAAGAACTAAATTTGAGTCAGAAATTGATCCTATTAGTATACCTACTTTTGATCAACTTTCCAATTTTCTAGAAAAGCAACTCCGTGTGCTTGAAAATATTTCCACAACAAGTTCTAGCACAAAGGCATCCTCAAGCAATACATTAAGTATTACACATACAGATAGTACTTCAAATCCTAAGTTTAAATTAAATTATTCTTGCCCTTGCTGCAATGAAAATCATAATCTGTATCACTGCTCTAAATTTGATGCTATGACTCAGGAACAAAGAAAAGGTTTCGTAATGAAACAGAAACTTTGTTTCAATTGTTTGCGTTCACATCATATATCCAAATGCTCGTCAAGTAGTGTGTGTCAAGTCTGTCGAGGTCGTCACCACACAAAATTGCATGTATCAAACGCTACACAGTCTACTTCGGTCGCTGAAGCCTGTGATGAATCTGCCATGCCAGCTACTAGCTCTACGGTCCAGATTCAATCATTACATGGTGTCGACTCATCATCCACCATGGTGTTAGGCACAGCAATTGTTGAAATACAAGATGCAAGCGGGCACTTTCACCTTGCTCGTGCACTAATTGATTGTGGTTCACAGGTGTCCATTATGACAGACGCATTAGCTCAGCAACTTGGACTTCCACGAACTCGTGCTGGAGGCATATTTGGTTTAGGTGCTTCATCAGCTCAACGTTCACATGGTATTGTTGGTTGTAACATTAGGTCAGCAATAAACAAAAATCAAACTTTAAATTCAAATTTATTAATTTTAAAGAAAATTACAAATGACCTTCCTTCGGTACAAGTACATGAGACAGTTTTAAAACATTGTTCAAATTTGATCTTGGCTGACAAAAATTTTACTTCTCCAGGACAAATTGATCTTCTTTTTGGTATTGACCTATATGATCAAATTCTTGATGGTAGAAGGTTTAGTCTGGGTGATGGCATGCCCACTGCCTACTCTTCTATTTTTGGATGGATCATCATGGGTAAGGCTCCAGCAGCATCGGCTCATGACAACAATGTGTCAACGATGGCCTGCACTGTAGACCTCAATCTGGCTCTCACTCGGTTTTGGGAAGCGGAGCAGCCCCCCAATCAACCACTGTCAGATCCTGAGGACATTTTATGTGAGAAACACTTTTGTGACACTCATGCAAGGGATCCTGTGGGACGTTTTGTTGTTCGACTTCCGTTTAAGGTCAACCACAAGCCTCTAGGTGACACCTACATGATGGCACTAAAACGATTTTATAATTTAGAACGTCACCCACTCAAGCACGTCAAAGGTGTCTTGTATTTCAATGTAGTAATCAACAGCACAATAGCTTGGTGCGATTCCAATATTGTGCTTTCTTGGCTCAAAAAATCTCCTCGCGTGTTGCAAACAGACGAGGGAAATCGAGTATCTCAAATACAAGCTCTGACTTCCGACGTCAAATGGAGCCACGTACCTTCTGAACTTAACGCCGCTGATTATGCAAGTCGTGGTCTCTTGCCTTCAAAATTGGCGACCAACTCTTTTTGGTGGTCTCCACCATGGCTCAAGGAAGAACCTGTTTCTTGGCCTGAAGACACGGCGCTGCTGAGCGAAGAGGAGCTACCCGGTGTCAAATCGTCGGTAGTCATGTCGAACGCTGCAGTAGTGTTGGAAGATCTCTCGGTGTTAAACAAGTACAGCTCATCTTCCCAGTTGCAATCTGTAGTGGTGTGGAGCAATCAATTCGTGCATAATTTGCGCAATCCAGCAAAACGACTTACAGGCAATTTGTCAGTCGTTGAGCTATGTGGCAGTACTCGCACAATACTTACGCTAGTTCAGGCGAAGGAATTCGCTGAAGCTCTTCATTTACTGCGCAACGACAAACCTCTTAGATCCAGTCTTATTCGACTTAATCCTCTTCTCGACGCTGAGGGTCTACTCAGAGTTGGTGGCAGGATCGCCAATTCCGAGTTGGATTATGACGCCAAGCATCCGCTCCTACTTCCCAAGGACCATCACGTCACTAAGATCATAATTGATCACTATCATCGTACATTTTTACACCCTGGTGTTAATACCTTGCAAAATTTGCTTCAACGCAAATATTGGATCCTTTCTGCGCGGAGAGCCATTCGTCGACAGATATTCCAATGTCTTCGCTGCTATAGACTGCGGCCCAAATCTGTCGAACCGTTCATGGCTGATCTTCCCGTTCACAGAGTCACTTCCTGTCGACCCTTTCAAAGGGTTGGTGTTGACTTTGCCGGTCCCTTCCTTCAAAAGATTTCACGTGTACGCAATTCCCGCTCGTTAAAGTCATACCTGTGTATTTTCATATGTTTCGCGACGAAATGCGTACACTTGGAAATCGTTTCTGAGCTGTCAACTGAGGCATTCTTGGCTTGTTTGGATCGATTTGTTTCACGCAGAGGACTGCCCAGCGACATCTTTAGCGACTGTGGTACAAATTTTGTCGGTGCACGCAACCATTTGAGGGAAGTTTCTCAGTTTCACGCGAATTCAAATGATGCAGTGCAAAAATTTTTAGCTTGCAAACAAATTGTCTGGCATCTAAACCCTCCAGCCAGCCCGCATATGGGTGGTTTGTGGGAAAGCGCGGTAAGGTCCGCCAAATTAATTCTAGCTCGCGTTATCGGCGATCGTCCTCTTCTATTTGAAGAACTCGCCACTATATTTTCAAAAGTCGAAGCCGCGTTAAATTCTCGTCCGCTGTGTCCCTTGAGTAACGACCCGAACGATTTAGAAGCTTTAACGCCCGGCCATTTTCTGATAGGACAACCTCTATTAGCTCCGCCAGAACAAAATTTTGAAAACGAAAATCTTCCCATTTTAAAACGGTGGCAGCTACTCCGTCAAATCACTCAGCACTTTTGGAAGCGCTGGCAAGCCGAATACTTGCATACCTTGCAACAGCGACCAAAATGGCTTACTAAGCATATAAATCTCCAAGAGGGGGATCTAGTTCTCGTCAAGGATTCGAACTTGCCACCGCTTCTTTGGAGAAAGGCTAGAGTGATTCGGGCGTGCCCGGGTTCTGACGGTGTTGTTAGGGTGGTAGAGGTGAGAACTTCTACTGGAAACTTACTTCGACCAGTAGTCAAGCTCTGCCCTTTGTTGCCGAACCTTCAATAAAATTATTATAACCGCAACTTCCATCCTAAAATATTAGTAGGTTAATTTTCATTGTTTCATTTATCTATTTTTGTTTATTTCTAACAAATCATTTATTTTATCATATTTATTATTCTAGATTTTTTGCTAAAGAGCTAAGTCGCTCTTTGGGCGGCGGTATGATAGGTAATTTCTGAACGCATCCTATCCCCTCCTACATCCACCGTCCAATATCCCATACCTGGGGGTAGTAGTAAAAAAGTCGGCTTCTACAACCGCGAGCAGCAAGTCAGGTCGAACTACGTGTTCCCTTCGATTTATCTGCTAATTCATCATAAATACGCTAAAACCTTCAAGTTATCGTATCCCCGCGTCGCGCGAGTGGTAAACGGTATAATACAATCAAGAAAATCATCACATGAAGGATACTGGAAGAACGGAGTGCGCACGCGAACCCTACATCTAATCGCGGGAATATAATCGAACCAGGTATTCCTCAAACCCTTTCTTTCTTTATCCAACACTCTCGTTTAAAGATGTCAAGCCCCTATGTCGCATCATGAATTACTTTAAATCAATGTGTTAAACGTAACCTAACCTACTGCACGTGTTGTACGATCAGCCACACACGATGCACCGAACACACCAAGCAGTGGTATTAATACTATCAACGACATTGACGACTGCGTGGTTTCGTGATGCCGAACAGCAGATCCCGGGTTTGATTTCCGGATTCGATTGCAATGTTTGAAATTTGTTCTTTTTATACTAAACTTATAGCCGAAAAACAGCACGTTGCCTTGCACTCCAGGAATACTATATACCTACTCGGGTTGTGTGTTTGTGATGTCTTATTTGTGTACATATATTTATTTGGTTTCACTAACCATAGCCTACGCTACCGTAGAGGATGTGAGAACGTGGCTTTTTTTACTTTACGGCATACTTAAATTCCGAGCCGAATCGGCTTTAAAGTCGGTTTGAGAAAACTTTATTTCTATTAACGGCCGTATGTTTATTATTTATTCAAGGGGTAAAAGTTAAGTGTGGAGACGGACTACGGGACGATCTCGACGGCCACGCGGTCGCCGGTAGCCAATCAACATAAAGCGGGGAATACACTAGACAGACATGCCCCCGGGCAAGTCTGCGGACATGCCCGCCGGACCTCGCTACTATAGGTCTGTGCAATGTTTGCTAGTGTAGGACCGTTGCAGTCAGTCTGGCAGACTTGCCCATTGCACGTCCGCGCGATCTCATTTTGTCTGTGGGGGCACAGACATGTCATTATAATGTATACGCACAACACGACTAATCGGTAAGCCGCCCTAACACAAACTGATAAGTCTGTGTAGTGTATTGTGACGACAGACATGCCCGGCCAGACTGCCCGTGGGCAAGTCCGCGTAGTGTATTCCCCGCTTTAATTGTGAATAATATTGTGATACGCGATCCGCAGATTTCGTAGAGCATCGCAGGGTTTGGGGAGACCTTATTTTGTCACATTACGCGATTAATTTTATAATAAATTGGTGTTGGTTAGTTTTGTTATTTTAAGTATCGCTAATTACTGCCGCGAAGCGACTGCATGTGTCGGTTCCGCTAGTCAATATTGAATAACTAGTGAAATCGTGTAGTTGACGGAGAACGCTATCAAAGTGTCGCATGTCGCATGTATGACGCAACACGATACAAACACGACACGTCAGAACATTAACTCTCGGCCGGTGGTAATCACCGAAATGCGGGATAAACGAGATGTGGGGGCATTATGAAATCTCATTCCATCAACTATATTTTTAGCTGATATTTATTTTATATAATTATTACATATATTATTATAAATACCATATTAAGCAATATTACCTTATTACGCTTTACGTAGGGGCTTTGCTACGATCAAAATGTTAGAAAACCTGTGAAAAACCTTGCATATGTGGGAAGTCATAAGAAGGCTACACTCTCTAATAAATGTATCTAATATGTACTAAGTGCAGAAAACTACTTCAAACCTTCAACATATCATCTCAAAAAAAATGTAACAATAAAATAATTTTCAAAAACATAAAAAAACTTAAGAAAGTATCTGGGACTTACACACTAAATTACTATCTAGTAACTAAAGTTCTAAGTAACTAAAATAAGATTCATACAGTGATAATGCAGCATCACACACCACACACAGACACGCACATGCTACAGACACACACAAATACATAAACACACACACACACACACACACACGCACGCAGGCACGCACGCACACAAGAATGCATGCCGGACACAAACCGTAACTTAGTTTAGTATTTAAGTTTCTCATTTTAAGTGATGTAAAAATCTTATGGGAAATAAAGTTCTTTAAACCGAAACCTCTTTTACTTATAATATCATTGACTTCAAACAACATTTCGGTTTTATTGTGTTGGGACCAAAGGCTCATGAGAATTCTAAAATGAAACTTAACTGCCTGTAAACATTCGCTAATATCCAGTGGCAACATCACAACAATAATAATCATCATCATTTATTTCAGAATGAATGATCCATAATAATTATGATAATAGGCGTCACGAATGTTGGTAAACAACATAAAAATCGTTAAAAAAATCACTTTGCAAGAAACGATCCAAACAATCAAATTAAATTATGAATTCATTAATAATAATCTAAACTATACAACAATAATAATATAAGCAATAACTTTCAATGGATGCATGATTATAAATTTTCTCTAATCTAATTAATTTTAATTGACTACATACATTTAAATAATTCAACATTTAACTGGCATACATACCAATATCGTGAATAATAGAATATTAAAATTTGTAATAAACCGAAATGACCCCCCGCGCCCCCGCGCCCCCGCGCCCCCGCGCCCCCGCGCCGGTAGCCTCATTGCTAGTGGCCCCGACGTCGGCGAAGCGACGGCTCGCGGGTTCGATTCCTGGTCGGGGCAAATATTATATGTGGCAGATGTTTGTTCTCGGTTGCCGCTCGGGATATAAAATATCCAATTGAGAGGACATGTAAGCGTTTCTATTGTTTATCTTGTTATCTTTGTTTATTGTATTCTAACTTCGCTTTATCCTAGTGATAAAACTATTTTAAATCGATCAAAATAAATTTACATTATTCACTACAATTCCATTTGTACCGCACACAAGTGCGGTACGACGGATATTATCGCTGTCGGGGAACTCGTCAAGTTGATAACCGACAATTTAAATATAAAAAGTGAATGTGCAGAATGTGGCATTCAAAACAAATTAGGCCAGCAGCAGCCACGAGGCACCGAATTTCACTTTGATTATTTGATGACTCTCAAACAATTATATTTTTCCGGAGCAAAACAACAATGAAATTAGCAGCCAAGTGTGAGAAGTCTATTTTTATAATTATACACGAAAGTTTTTATAACAAGATACTCGAATTATTTCTCATCGAAAGCCGGGATTATTACCGGCTCAAATGATTCACTTCGGAAAACAACATTCATACTGCAAATGTCACCGCTGTAGTGCATTGTCGTCTGTCGCCCCAAATGCTAGAGCCGGCTGTTTCAGCTTTCCTTTTCATAATGTAGTTACTACGGTTTATAAAGATCAGGCACTTTATAAAGTTCCTGGGATCAGCTGAGCCGAAGCATCATCCCTGGTTTAGCCATACCGTGATCGGAATCATCAGAATTACTATTATACTGTCGAATACAATTTATTTATTTTGTGGAAAACGTTTTGTTGTTAATGACGATTATCTATGTTGAGATCCATTTGGGTTTATGATGTTTCTAAACGACATTATGCCGCGTTGATAGATTGCGACCAGCGGAGAGAGAAATCGATCTTACAATGATTTGTCGGACGACGCGACGGAGCCGTAAAAGCGTGCACTCGAGCGTTTGAGCGCTACTAACGATATTGTCGTGCGGCTGGACGAGGGCTGCTGCGATAAATGCTTGTGTGATCATGCCTTTTGTGTCAGGACACCAGGGTGTACAAGTAAGCAAGGTTAAATTTAAGGGCAGAAAATGTAATCAATTCGTGGAATTTATGTTGAAAAATATCAGCAAAAAAATTACCATTAAAATGTTGGTAATATAGCTAATTATCATGCAAGTTAACCTCACCGGCCTCACATGGCGGCGCCGGCCGCGCGCTGCTCGTCACCATAACTTCACTTTATTTTAAACAACAATAACAACGGGCACTGCCAAATTAACACATCGCCATGACACAGCAACATTAATGAGTTTGCGAATTTGATGTCCCGTGTTGAGGGGGAGGGGGAGGGGGAGGGGGAAGGAAACCAGAAGCTTAGATAAGAATAAGGATGACGGCTCGTCTCTGTGAGCAAAACAGTTTAATGACTAATGAGTACAATCGCGATATTCCGGACGATAAATTAAACACTCGATTACTTACCCTAAACGATACAATCGAGAACCTCTTACGACGACGTCATTTAATAAATTAATTATGTTACATTTTTTGTGACTTAAAAATATGATAATCAATGTGAAGTTCGAACTGCGCCTTGCTTGCGGATATGTAAACATATTATGCTCCATTTTTTACGTCGAGTCCTACTTAGTAAACAACCTAATACTGTCTTTTTATATTTATTTGTAATTTACAAATAAGCAAACAAAAAATGATAATAATTTATACATGAATAAACATTTAATGCTAAAACAAATTTCTGTTCACCATTAATATTTTTTAAATCAATTTAAATTACAATATATTTCCATACAAAAGTAGTGCTAAGTTTGTTTACCAAATATGTCTCTTCTAAAATAATGGAATATAGTGTTATTAAGACATTGAGACGGTAGAATAAAGTTATACGACCGACTTTTAATGGCTGTGACTTTAATTGTCCAGCCTTTGAACGAATGGAAGCATTCGGTCGGACGAGCGTCCAACGTAGTATCACTGTTTACTTCGTTGTTCTGTTCCGATCTGATTAGTTCCAGCGATTTCCAATAAATCTGCGAGCGAGAGGATATAACAAAAGTTTTCAATGTACGCGTTCACAGTTGGAGAATTATTTTCCCACAGTTGTTGAAAACTCGATGATCCAATTCAATCCTTCTACTTCCGTACCACACACCACACCATTCATCCCATTCTCAGACACCGTCATTATTAGCTCACATTCTGCGTCTACGTTGTTATTTCATTTTAAATGTTTATTCTTTCTGTACCATCTTTTCCCTTTAGTGCAATATTTCTATATTGTACCGTAACGTTACGACTTATGTTATCGTTATATATATTCTCTTATTTTTTTATAGATTAACAATTATAATAATTGAACTCAATCCTCATGACAAGGATCCGTGTGACTGATAGTCTAGCGTCCAGACTCCAGATTCTTGTAGATCTCACTAATCAGTAATCAGTAATCTAGTAGATCCAGGATCTACTAGAGTGTAAAGAGCTCCAGCCATCTTATTAAATCCAACGTTATATAGCTCGCTAGTTCTGAACCAGTAACTGAAATTCAGAAGCAGTCAAAGTCACGCACGTCATTTTGTTTAATCTACCCCCCTTTAGACATTTTCTTTCGTCCAGGGGGAGGAGAAAATGGTGAGAGAAACCACACAGCACATCTTTTAAAATAATGTAAAGTTACATAATAAATTTTAACCGAAGCGGAATTGAATGCGCATTTATTTCCTGTCGTCGTTGACATTAATATAATCAAAATATTAGTTTATACTACTCGTAATCCATTGCTGAGCTTTCATATGTCGCTTAAACATTTGAACAGGTATCATTAACGTAATTCTCCCAAAAACTAGTCCAACAACGAGGTCGACCGTGTCGTTCTTCCATACAATGTGCATATTGAGAATGCTAAACCGTTTCACATTAGCTATAACTCGACATGATCTTATCATCGACCGGCGAATACGATTCCTTACTCAGTTCTTACAATAGTCAGCCGTGAGCCGTCAGCTGTCGGATGTGTATACATGTTACGTAGTATCGCATACATGTTACGGGGATCGAGCTCGGCGCAGCTATTGGCAAGACACGTGTCGCCGCGAAAAATAGTTTAATTATAGCTCATTCCCTGTAAACATTGGCGTGACATTTCGGCCGGCGGCATACAGAGTACAGACCGAGTGGGCCGCTTCGGTGAAATGAGATAACAATAAAATATGGCTGTGTAAATCCTGTGTTTATCCTGGAATTAGGATAAAATTATTGTCATTTTATAAATATTTAAAATACAGTCAAATTTTGTACTGAATGGGCATAATGTAGATGTATGTTTATCTATGTCTATGTTTTACTCGTAAGTTCTTGAAATACTACGAGTATTGTAATAAAATGTCTATCTATCACTGTGCAAACAATAATGTTATCAAAATGGCCGATGGATATAAAACTAGCCGACTGAAAAATCTTGATCACTTATTAATAGATACTTATGAATATATTGACGACCCGTGTGGCGCAATGGTTACCATGCCGGATCGCCGCGCCAAGGGTCCTGGGTTCGATTCCCAGCGAGGCGGAAATTTGAATGATGAGTTTGAATTTCTGTTCTCGGTCTGGGTGTGAATGTCCTTGTCTTGTGTGTTGTCCATGGCACCCACGACACAGGGAATCCTAGTGTGGGGCTATGAGTGTGAAGCGTTATTTATTTATTTATACTTATGAATATTTTCTTTAATTAATCTCACAAATGACCTTCATACCTAAATCATTCTAAACCTTATAATTATCCACTAGGCACTAGTAGATACTCAATGACTAAGGTAACCGAGAGCGCTTCACCCATCATATGATCTAAAACAGGCAAACTCGACACTGCAGTAACCTAGGCGATGGAAGAAACCAGTTCGACGAACGAAAAGAAAACGTCAGAGAACCAACACAACACACCTGACATGAAACCGGGCTCAGCGCTCCATAGCGAACCTCTCCTAGACAGGAGAGCCGGAGAGCCGGTATGGATGCCGAGCAGACGCTCGGTTAGCAGCGTGTGACATCGCAAACAAGATGGTAAGAGGCTATCGTCGCCCATGGACATCAGCAACACCAAAGGCGTTGCTGGCCAAGAAAGAGAGAAGCAAAAGAAAGAAAGAACTGGCTGTCTAGCCCCCAGCTGGAATACGACGCGACGAGTCATTTGGCGGCTGATTTATGCTCAAGGGTACCACCCTTAAGCTACCCAGGTGAACCCCATGGAGAAATAATATTAGTAATAATGGTATTAATTAGCAATTAAAATCAATATTACCAATAATATAATCCTGCGAGGGGCCCTACCACCGGTGGGCCAGATTTAGTCGGCTCTTACGACACCCATCCGGCGTGGGATCGGGGTTAGTATTCTAAGCCGCCCCAATATGGCAAAGATGTTTTCTGGTGGGATTATAATGCAAAATTTCTACTATCAATTTCTCTAAATATAACAGTGACTGTATGGCCGGAGGTAATCGAACGCACAAGGTGATTACGAGGGCCAAATCGCACAAAACGCATCATCTGTTTTGAATCCGCAATCCGCATGCAATACTCGTACTGTAATTAGCGTATAGATTTACTCCTGTGGCACATGAATGACATTAGCCTAATCGACGTAGAATGAAATGTGTAATTATGATGAAAATATTAATTTATGTCAAATAATTTATTGTAATAATTTCAATTTGGATAATTCGACAAAATTTGCGATGATTTATACTTTATTTATTGATCCCATGCAATAGCAACAAAATTAAATAGAAAGTATATTTAAAGCGAACCGAAAGAAGTTAGCTAGTATTTACTACATTTGCTTTTTTTTGCTTTTTTTATTTATTTTGAGCAGCGGAGGGACGAGATCGTTCAGAGGGCCTATGCAACAGAAAAATAGTTGATTCTAGAATTCAATGTCGAGCGGGTTAGAAATTTTTCTAGTGAAGTAATTAAAATGTTTGAAATCAAGACGGCAATACCTAGTGTTTTATTAAAATTCATCCGCTGGTTTTACAAACACGGTAATTAGTGTCGGCTCCATGTTTTGGTCAGTGCGATTGTCTAAATGATTGTCATTATCATGTTCATCATCATCATGGAACCCTCAAAGCCCTCGGGGGTTTTAAATGACTGAACAGTTTACGTTGCACTAACAATTATTATAACATAATATTAATAAATAATTGAATTCAGCAGAACATTCGCTCAAAACACGACGTCATTAGCACACACGAGGTTAATTTCCCGAATTTAATGAAATTTCGCCGCCATTTTTGTGAATGCGAGTTATGGGCGTAATTTTTTTACTTTTTTACCTATAACATATACCGTGCTAGCTGAGATTGTTTTACCGTAGGTATATTATAATGTAACCATGAAATTTAATAAAAAATAATAGTAGGTAGGTACGAACTGGTATTGCAAAAATGGTATAATAAATAGTAATTAATAAGATACCGCTCTTAAGTTTAAAAATTGGTTGATATTGATATTCAATGTTTGCTATAATTATGGTGGTAAGTACTGTGGTGGTATACACATTATATTATACAATTCATTATTTGGTAAGTTTGACAACACAACAGAGCTGCGGACTGGCATGAGGTGTTGTCGTTGTGTTGTCGGTGACGCAGCTGGAGCAGGCCGACCACCAGCTGGGTTGTACTCGCCAAGTCGCCACTCATACCTGACTAAAATTGTCTCACGTGTATATTTATGATTATTTTTTATACGACAACCGGTATATAATTTGTTTACCACCGCAGTATGATAATTAAGTCAATAATCACTGTCCGTAAAAGTGAAGTCATGAGTTATTTAGTAAATAACTATTTCTCTTGCTTATTTTATTTGTGTTGGGCAAATTAGTTAAATGTTTATTACATTACACTTTGAAGAATTAAATTACGTTATAATTTTATTGTATGTAAGGTCTTAACCCAACTCCAAATATAGTTATTTCGACGTTATCTAAAAATTATTTAAATTGCATTCCGACCTCTTGCCACTCGGTGACCTTAATCTTAAATTATCTTAAATATAACAATATTTTTTATAACTCAATACCACAAATAAAATTCGTGAAAGTGCACAAATTAACGATACAAAACTGCGCGTTTGAGTCTGGTTTCAGCACTTGATGGAATATTTTATGGCGCAATTTAACAAAAAAAAATATTTACCAATTCTTTTAACGGACGTCAGCAGCAGCAGCGTCAGCACTGCAGCACTGCAGCAGTGGGCGGTTATCGGTAGCACTGCACTGTTCACTGTTATCACTGCTGCACACGTTGCGCGCGAACTAGCGAGAGTAGCGAGAGTAGCGAGAGTAGCGGGAGCAACGAGCGAACTTTACATTAGGGGCGGCCGGAGTCGCGGTCGGGCAAGCGGGCGCGGGCTGGCACTCGACTGAGCGCCGCTGAGCGCCGCCGAGCGCCCGGAGCCCCACGCGACGCCCGACGCCCGTCGCGCCGCCATCACACGTGCTTCGCCCCTCTCCCCGGTGCTGTGCCGCTGTGCTGGCAGCTGGTCCATCGTGGTCTTCGGCCAACGTCATTGAATTGGCTTTGAATTCAACTGACTTAACACCGCATGCCGTCTCATGTTCCAAATTTTAAATAACGAGACTTGTATTTTTTATTACACGGTTTTCGTTCATAATTTTCACTTTGAATTAAGATGAGTCAACAAAAAAATACTTTTAACGCGTCAGTGCTAACTACATTCAGCCGTAAATATATAAAATAAACAAATGAAATATAGAAAAGAATATTTCCGTTCAGGAGAGAAAATTAAAGAAACCTCATTATTGTTTTCGGGCATTACAATTTTTTAAATGTATTCAATTGCAGAGGGATTATTATAATAAAATAGACATATTGTTTCTTGATCGAAAATAATTTACAAGACGATTCAATTAAGATTCTTTCTGAAAACACTTGGGAAGTTAAATTGATCGCAAGTAGCAAATTGAACGCAGGAAGCGTGTTTTGAAGGATAATGTCCTCAAGCAGACGCCGGCACGCCGCCGATGTTATTATTAACCTAGATAGCAAATCTTATTGTGGTGGGCCTCAGGGGCCTCAGCCCTCCAGCCAAATTCAAACTTCTCGAACTCCTGTCACACGAAGGGTTGATCTCATAGAAATATTTCATAGAAACGGTTATATGTATAGTTCGAGGAAATTATTCAAGATACTTAATTCACCAGCCATAATTACTGGTTCTGTTATAAAATACTTTTGCGTGATAAATAAATGTGCATAAAATTATTGTAATTTAATTAGTGTTCATCTAGCAGTCGTAATTCAAGTAATTAAACATTGCTGAAATTTTCAGGAAAACATTTTTTCTATCCTTATACTTTCATTGCTTGAATATCTTAGGTAATACACTTTTTACCTTTTTTTAGAGTTACGTAGTCAAAACGGTATTCTTAAGGTTTCATCATGTCTGTTCGTCTATCCGTCCATCTGTTAATCCGTCCACAGCATAGAGCAGAGACTCTTAGTTCTAAAAATATGTAACTTGGCATGAGTACGAGTATACTCGTATATTACTTATTACGTCTACAAAGTGGTTGAGTAAAATCATAAAAAAAAAATTTCAAGACATAGGTACAGTGAGGTATATTTTTCGTCGTCTAACCCACGGTGTGGGTTTAAAATAAAATGATATTAATAAAATAAAATAAAACATACCTATGTACATACATATATCTATGTACATATAGATAATATTCTCGCTATCCTCTTGAGGAGGCCTAGAGCATACGCTGGTGGCGGCTGCTCCAGTGCCAATCGGTGGAAGGGTTAGTGGCCAACCGAAGTATCAAAAGTTTTCATGCCGCTCAAAAGCCTCTAACATGGTTTAAAGACTTACGTATGTTAAGATAGCAAAGGGACCAACGGCTGTATGTTATGCGTATAATGCCTTAATAATTTTACCTACAAATTACTTTATAATGTTTTGGATTTATCATCTCGCAGAATCTGCGAACAACATTCTACTAAATAAAACAGGCCACCAGTAACTCGCTAAACAACAAACTTCTTTCAATGTGTTTATGACCACGGTCAAGAATTAATAATTAATTATAAAAATGCAAATGATGGTCTAAAATTATCCAACGACGATGGTACATACCTACACTACAGTACAGCGGTCGGCCTCGAATGAAATCATTTATATTTACAAGTTTATTTATTTTTACAAGTCGCCGAGCGTTACCGGCTCGATGTCACCGTACTCGTATAGCACGAACGAACGAACACATATCGAGTTCGCGGCCGTCGAACCGTTTTCAAACTCACTCGGTTCAGAAAACAGAAATGGATTCACTCCGATATATACGCTTTACATACCAACTAGATTCACACACGACACCCGACACCCCTCGCGGACATGTTTCCCTATATCCGAGCAGAAGTTTATGGGACTCTATCATAGAAATCATCTAAGAAAATGTTCTTTGAAAGTAATTCGTAAGACAGAAAACATAATGATAGATACCGAAATGTTCGCCACAAAGAAATGGGTAAAATGAATGAAGTAAGTAGTCACTAATACCGCAGCTTTTAACTTATATGATATTCTGTGTTGATAGATCAATAAGTAACTGGTAGATAAAAATAATGGACTTGTAATGCTGTTATTGAATATTTTTTTTTTTTTTAAATAAGGGATCTAGCGAATTTGACTACTTTTAACAGCGACTGTTATCTATCTTTACCAATTTTTTTTAATTCAATAGGTATAAAATCTGTATATATAAGAAATGTGAATTTCAGCCGAAATACAACTAAGGCCACGGGCTACGAGTCTCGGGGCTGACGGGGCTGACGTAACCTTTGAATAAAAACTTTAATTACGAACATTCAGAGTTTAAGTAATAAAATTGCTGCAGCAAATTCCTACTAAACAATGCGTTATAATATGAAAATTATAATTATAAAAATACGCTAATGGTAGCGTAAAGTAGCAAATTCTACGTTAAATTCATTACATTCTAAAGTGACATAATTCTATTATTTCAAGAACCTCAATGAAACTCTGAGGGTGACTTCCGCGCGGTGTCTATTTTCGGGAGTAAACCGTACATTCCCCGGGAGGAAAATACGGCATCGGTAGGATAATGTGTGAGACGTTATTGAAATGACCCGGGGGCCCGGGGGCCCGGGTTCCAAGATTGCACTCTAAACTAATTATTTATTTGTAACTTTTTAAATCCTTCATAAATTGCCAGTTTAGTCCACTTTGTGGGCCAGTCAGTCCCGTTGGGGTTCGATCTCTATTTTATAATTAGTTGTTCTCAGATCTCAATCGTTTGTAATTTTTCAATATTCGTAGATTTCAAAAGGTATCACTCTCACCATCGCGGCATCGCGGCATCGCGGCATCGTGTCACATTATTGGAAAGCTATTTGTGGACTGAAATTATTGTTCGTTGATTTACTTAATGTTAAATAACTAAATGTTAAATATATAAATAGAGGGGAGTGTGCCAGCGGTGGGCCAATGCAAGTCCCTTCGGTGTCGACTGTTGATCTTCGTGATCGTTTCTTATTTATTCCACATTGGGACATTTCCAAACTATTTGCTGTACATATTCTTCTTTGTGTACGAATAATGCGTATAGTATGTGTTATTCGGTATTGTATGATTCACAACTGGCTGCAGCACGCAATGTAATAAACTGCGAGCTGTGACCGGCTGAGTGGCTGGCCCCGGCGGCCGGCGCGCGGCGCTGTCCGTGAGACGCGAGCGCCGGCAGCTGTCCAATATTTGTGCAGGAGTTGCATACTTTCTTTATCGCGAACTATTTTCGTTTTTGCACTCACTTCGTATGCATTCCTGTTATTTTATGATTAATGTGTTTTTGTGTAAGGTATTATTAATGGGATATATATTTACGACTGTTCTTTAAATATCTGAGAAGCTACCCTGAAGAGGTAGAAAATAATCAGTTGTAAAAATAAAGGGGCAGTTGTTTAATTTTTCGGCGATGCATAAATCAATGTGTCAGTAAAACACGAACACTAATAAACAGAAAATTGATGAGTTATTTCAATCAGGTCAAAAATCTCTCAGGCTGTGCAATAATTGAATCGGTGATAAAAATGATGGAATTGGCAGTTCGATATTCAATTCGGCAGTTCACAATATGTGGTAACATGAACATTAACACATTTTTCCAATTAACGTTAACAGGAACGAATCACTGCAAAATTGTCTCCATAGTCTTATCTGCCCTACCCCTAGATTATAATGTAAGCCCACGTAGGCTCGCAGAGGCAAGGCGGCCCGTGAGCTGAGGAGCAGGGGGTTTCAACGCTCATCGCAGTGGCTGAGGCTGTCCGGTAGCCGGCTAGTAAACCGAATCTACGGCGGTGAGCGTTGAAAGCATCTGCGACGATTAGTTTGCGTGGGACCACTGGCCTGCAGCGCCGAAGCCGTGACAGAAACCATGCTTGCTGCATGTTGCATGCTTGCTTGCATGCTTCAAAGTGCCAGATACTGCGTTATATTTTTTATAGAACTGCCTGTAAAGATTTGTTACCGATTAGTTTTGACTTTTGGTCTACCCACACGGAATTGCCGTTTATTTTACTTGCCAACAATTTTATTAACTTACCCGTTTAAATATTTTACGGCCCACATGTTACCGTCACACTTGTTAATAAACATGTATTTTTTAATTTTTAAAGTGCTAGAATACAATACACAACATTTTAAAAAATAGTAGAGTAAAATTAAATTAATGACATTAACTTATTTTAAGTAAAAAAAATATACTAATCTATTTTCCGCGCCGGCGGCATGCGGGCGCGCGGTGGGGCACTTTTCAGTGTACTTTGTGACTTGTGTAGACGAAGCGCTGGAGGGGGCGTGTCCGAAACATTTAACTTCGTTCACAATACAGCAAGTTTTAAATAAAACTAACTTACTATACGACATCTAAACGCTAACTTGATTGTTATAAATATTCCTAACCTGATGTCAAGAACGTCCTTTCGTCATTTGTTATTTACTCCCGTACGTAAACAACCGGCTTCGCACGTGAACCCGGCAGGAGGGGCAGGAGGGCAGGAAGAGCGGGTCTAGGTTAATGGAGCAGTTAAAAAATAACTTGGGATGTGCAAAAGCAATCCTGTCCGTATCGCTAATGTGAGCATATATCACTCGGCGGTCGGAACGCACTCGGTCGTCCGTGCGCTGTACTCGCGTATAAATAGCGCGCACTCAACATTGTTAATGTCTTACAACGTTGCGTAACCTATCACTCTGGTTACAATAAGAACGTTTCTATTGAACTGATAAAACCACAGGGTTGGCACACTGTTGTTTTCGGAGTTATAACAACACTCTCTTTTTTTGTTACGTTAAGAAAGAAAGAAACATGGTACAAAATTATAAAAAAAATATTAGCAATATGTAACCTTAAGAAAATTATTGCGTGACATAAAACATGATATCTAGTGGGTACCATGTCCCTCCCCCCCCCCCGGGTTGCCCGCCTTGTCGTGGCGGGGGGGCTTAGTAACAGTGGACTGGTCACCCACGGTGAAGCCAAGAGGCAACCAGGGCCGGCCTGTTTGGGTCGCCGGCTGGCCCGAGGAGGGCGCTCCCGGCCGCGGCGGGCTGAACAAGTCCGCTGCGGACGCGCTTGGAGGTGGGACCGCAGAAGAAGAGGAGTGCCGGTATTACGGTGCGTCGTTCTCCCTATTTTCTGCGGCCGTGGAGGGATCGCAGGGGGAGAGGCGTGTTGGTATTACGGTGCGCCACTCTCCCTACCCCCTGCGAGCTGGCGGGGCCGTTCCGCCGAAACGGCACTGGTGGGGCCACAGAGAAAGAGGCATGTCGGTATTACGGTGCGCCGCTTGCCCTATCCTCTGCGGCCGAGGTGTGGTTGGTGGAAGAACCACAGACCTAATCTTCCACCGGGTAGCAGTAATCTGGTATCCATGGCTTCCTAGTAGCATACTCGGGGGGAGTCTGCTACAGTACTGGTGGAGGCCGAGGAGGGAGGCGCACCTTACCATCTGGTGCGCCCATCGTGGAGGGCCTTCAGGCTTCCGCGATGGAGCCACTCGTGGGCGGCTGCCGCTGGCGGGGTCCCGGATGTGTGCGAAAGCGTTCCCGTAACCCCGTCACAAGGCGGCGAGGTGTAAGGTTTTTAGTGGATATACCGTGGGTCTCATTAGCCTATACGGGAGTCCCACATAACCACTCGGGTACCCCCTACGCCCGGGTGGTATGCGTAATGCATTTTCCCCCCCGGAAAAAAAAGGGTACCATGTCCCCAGAAGAAAAAGGACCCTCAGCCTTTACTATGGAGCGGCTAGGAACTACGGCTGCTGGTTTACAGTGTAGTCCCCTCTTTCGCGTAGTTCCACTTAAGTTGTATATCTTATTATATATTCTTGGAAATAAGGCGATCATTTTTTCAAGATGGCGTCACCACCCTATATAAGGAGCAACGATGGCGGTCCTCGGTCATTTTGCCGCTGGACACCTTAGTGGAAACTCTGCCCGAATAACTATTTGTTACTGCAATAGAATAATACCGTATTTCGTTAATTTATTAAAATCATTATTTAATTTTGTTATCGTGATTTTGTTAATTAAATCTTATTTTTATGTTTTCTGATCTTTTATTTCTAATATTATTTTAAAAGCAAAATAATCTAGTGTTGAAGATAATTTACATCTTAATAATTACGAATTTTATGTGTCTATTAATATATGAGGAATATGATATTATAAAGTGGTTAATAAGTAAGTATACAAATTATAAAACATATAGCAGTATAATATAAAACATGATAGAGAGGAGAAGAAACTACATTACAAAAAAGGTGAAAAATTTACGTTGCAGTAATACAATTTTAAAGTGAAATCTGTAGTCTGAGATAAACGAGGCCCCAATGTGGACAAAAAGGTGTATATTTGCCGGGTAAGCTACTAATTAAGTATAGTAATTTAAATGCCTCATTAAACAGTTATAACAAACATAATTTATAGTGTGTGTGTGAGTGTGTGTGTGTAGGTGCGCGTGTGTGTGTATGTGACCTTCATGCTTCCATTTTTTGGCTATTAAGGAGATGCATTACACGACACAGCCACGAACCCCATCCAACTGCAGAGAGGTGTCAGGCAAGGGGACGTTATATCCTGAACCTATTCACCGCTGCGTTGGAAGATGTGTTTAAGCTGATGGAGTGGAAATGACGTGACATTAACATCAATGGCGAATACATCACACACTTGCGATACGCCGATGATATAGTCATCCTGGCAGGATCCCTGGAGGAACTTGGTACAATACTTGGGGACTTAAACAGCGCCTCACAACGGGTGGGTCTTAAGATGAACATGGACAAGACGAAAATCATGATGTCCATGTTACACCCGTACCGGTTGTTGTTGTCAAAGTCAAAGTCAAAATATTTTATTCATATAACTAGGTATCACTGATACACTTATGCACGTCATTTTTTGGCTTTTCGGAAGGTGCTTTGTCGTGGAGGAGAAGAAAAGCCTAAAGAAACGTTGACGGCGCTGATCTCGAAGTTGTAGACGAATACAATTACCTGGGACAATTGATCCAGATAGGTAAGTCCAACTTCAAGAAAGAAGTCACTCGTAGAATCTAACTCGGATGGGCTGCGTTCGGGAAACTGCGTCATATCTTGTCGTCCAAAATATGTGTGTGTGTTGCCAGTGATGACATACGGATCCGAGACGTGGTGCTTTACTATTGGCCTAATCCACAAGCTCAGAGTAGCACAGCGAGCTATGGGCTATGCTCGGTATTTCTCTACGTGATCGCATCAGAAAAGAGTAGGTCCGTAGAAGAACAAGGGTAACCGACATAGCTCAAAGAATTAGCCGGCTGAAGTGGCAATGGGCTGGCCACATAGTGCAAAGGACCGATAACCGTTGGGGAAGAAAGCTCCTCGAATGGCGCGGTATTCGCCACCACGTGACTCGTCTGCTCGAACAGTGTTCTCTGCTTCGTTCTGGAATTTCGCTTTCAAGTAAACCGCTGAACTATTATTAAATTTTGTTTTGTCTGCCATATTGTCTATCGGGGATATAACATGCAATCGAAGGATATTTATTCAATAAAATATTTAGCTCGTTCAAAATTGAATTCGATATATTTCGGCGATCGGAGAGGGTTGTGCTACAAAAGAGATCGTAATGTACATCCAATATTGACAACCCTAGCTAGAAGTGCCGCCGGTGACCTTCCACTGATGTGGATTGATTCAAATTTAACATTATTTATTTGATACATTCGGTTGTCCTTGAATAAAACTTTTACAAATACATACTTAAGTAGGTACCTACTCTACTTTATTAATAAACTTTTTATGTAACAGCCGGTTAGAATAAATATAAATCTTTCAATGGGTTCTTTGATGGGTAATTCAATTGCAGTAGCCGATTACAATACTTATTCAAATAAAATGATTTTCATCTTTATTCATTCAGGAAATATCTTTACCTGTTTTAATTGAGAGTTGCTTAATGCACACAATACATTAACCTCGACCTAATGGTCATAATTGCCGGTAAAATACCAATATTAAAAAGTTATATTATTTAGCAGACATTGTTTAAATTTTGTCTTTTATTTTACTTCTTTCACATGTACACAATGAAGTAAATGGCTTTATTAATAAACCGATATTCATAACTATACTAGTATAAAGGCACTACTTATTTCAAAAAAAAATTGTTTTTGTTAACCACAGCAGACATAATAGCACATGGTAGAACTGGTATTTGAATAATTACATTTACGAGAGTCTAATTAATTATAATATTTATTGCTCTAACTTTTTTTTCTATGAACTCAATACATTAATTTATTGCAATGATATCTATATAATGAAAAGTTTTTTCAAGAAAGTCAGCAGTGTTTTTATACGGAGATTTTTAAGTCCATCCATGTGTTAGAAGAAAGGAAGCGGCGCAGTATCACGTAGAGGAAAATTTCCGGAGAATGGATAATTCCACATTTATTTAGAACGTAACAAGAAAAAGTGGATAAAACTCATAGCAAGTAAATAGGTACATATAATAGATAATACAACTGTGACGAAGCTAACTAAAATATCGGTCATCATCGAAACCAACCGGACAACGTGTCTCCGGTGAATGGATGGCGGCTCCAGCGGACTCGGACCGGCATCGCAGCAGACGGACCGGAACGGGCCCTGACCACACACAGCAGCGGTTTGCTAGCAATATTATCATCAATCATCGACAGCTGAAGCACCAGACATACATAGCCACCAGCACACTGCATAGTAGAACGGCAAGCGGCTTTTATTATTTATTATTATTATATATTGCGACATATTAAATGTAACCGTCTCTAAAACAAATTAATTCCACGCCTCTCACGCCTTCCTTCGCATAATTAAACTAGTCAACGTTACTTAGATGTTGAATGTCAGGTGTGCGAGCTGGGGGAGCTGGGGCTGGGGCTCCGGTAATAAGCTTTAAAGTTATTAAGTTTTATAAGGCAATCAGTTTAATTCGATTAACACCTTCACTGAAAAGCGGAACAGAGAGGGCAGGGAAAACAATAACCCCTCTCGCTCCCTCTACTCCTCCTACAGTAAATAACTGCCTCGTCTATCTGTGGCACTGTCACTAATTTTAGGTTTATTATTAATCGTTAATTCCTTTACTGATTTACCTACAACACTACCACTACAGGTAAATTATTTGTCAGATAAGTTTGAATCACCCCCGCCCAATGCCCGAAGTAATAATCATGTAGATAGTGAGCTCGTCTAGGTACTTGTATTACACGGACTCCGTAATGTCAGTCTTAATTCCGTAAAGTCAGTCTGTGAAAGTAAATCTTTACAAACTAAAAATAACCAGTCGTGATCTATAATATATCTATCGCATAAATCCTGGCTATGATCGGATGTCCACTCATAACAGCTTAACGGCTCCCCCCCCCCCCCTCTAACAGTTAAGTTATGACGTCTCTCCGCTTTATTATCCGCTGAGTCCGTCCTCGTGGCCACGACGCGGCGGCGTTGTCCTGTCGCAGGATACTCTACTCATGTGTCTTTTAATAAAAAAAAAACTTTTTTGTGAGTATGTTTGAAGGAAAAATTAATAAAACATACATACTTACATTATACAATGTTTTTTTTATTATCTTTATTGTATTTTGATTGTGATAGTGTCCACTTTGTTGGTGTAACCTGAAAAATAAATAAAATAAATTATAGGCTACTATTATGAAAGTAAGTAAATAATTTTATTTTCTTCTTTAAAGCTTGTCGTAGTGCGCCATTCTGATCGCGAGACAACGAGCTAATATAGTCGTTGGAACGAATGAGGCATTAATTATTGTTATGGCCGCTTTCGGGTTAACTCACGCTTTACGAGGGAACTTCCACCACTACAACATTATCTAAAATATTGTTACCATCGAAATATTGGCGAACACTACGCCAAATTAACACCATAAATCTTGACGAAATTGTTTCGAACAATGCTGTTTCTATTTTAAGATAAGAGTGTAGAAAAATACCGACAAAATTAGGTCTGTTCTAGTCGATTTCATTCACATTGTTTGTAACAACGGTTGGTTAATCTTTTGGAAGTTATGGTAATACAGAGTCGTCGCGCGGCGTCTAGGCTCTAGCACACGAGCAAGGTTTGAATTGGCAATGACAGAGAATGCGGTTAGAAATATAAAGATCTCTTTATACGACGGTCACCAGAGGAAGAGATAAGTAGTTTTGAAATGGATATGAAACAATGCAGGCTGGTTAGTAGTTACTGACTTTTATGGATTGATAAGGCCACTAGTGTTTAGTATTAGACAGGTTTGCAACTCACATTGCCCTTTTATCAATAACAAAGTATTTTATTATTATCTACATATATTTATATTAACTCATAATTATTATGTGAAATATATTGAAGTTGCTAATGTCGTCCAAATTGAATGAGATTTCGGAGATGCCCGGGATTTTATTACTCGTGAGGAATTACTTATTACTTTATTAGGCCAAGTTTGTATTTAATGTATAGGAGTCTTATTTCATTCAACATGTAGGCTTTGTCTGTTTATGTAGCGCCGTGTCTCAGACAGTATTTTTTTATAATTCTAACAAAAAATCAAATCCAAAAATAAATGTAACATAATTTCCCGTAGGCAGTTTGTAGGCGGTGAAAATCGCTCTCGCTATTGTGATTTACAAGTTTATTATCAGTTACTTTTGTACCCTATACAATGTAATTAGTACGCCAAATTCGCTATCGTTTACTTAGTTGTTAATTATGGAAACTTTTGGATCTCGGCATCGTCTACAACATTCCTTCATTACGTGGAATATGAAAATAGTATTGAAATAAGCAAGAAGCAGGCCCCCGCTGCAGGCTGCTGCATCAACAGTCTCGGGAATGGAATTTTTACTAGACGTTGTTTACGATACACATAAACCGAAGAAATAGTAAATAAAATCTACCAAATAAGTTGCCCTGTACGCGGCGTGTTTGCTCCGTCGTCGGATCGTCGCCGTCGGAGAGATGTCGCCAATATTTATTGACACAATCATCATTAAATGATAAAATATTGAGGTCGCGGTTTGGTTGAGCGGCGGGTACATCTGCCACGTATTTCTTTTCTCCGCCATACATAATTTAACGCGATAACGATAACACACAAATTGAACGCTGAGGGTCCCGCGGTGAAGCCTCTCTGTTCCTTTTACGCAGCGTCTCCCATTCATTAGTGAAACACAATTTTCATCGCTTTTCTTTATAAATTTGCGAAAAGCATTACAAGTTCTCATCTTTTCCCTCGTTCCGTGTTCGATACCAAAAGCTAACGATGCCAAAATAACGTCAATTGTTGGAAATCATGTAAAAGATGAGGGGGTTAGAGCTCCTCGATTTATCGAAGATTCCGTGGCACCTTCCCCACTCGTCAGACGACACGCTGCTTCTACATATCACCGGGATTTATACCGTCCAAATGAACTCAATTTGATAGTATTTGAGGTAGGTAAGAACCTTTAATATACTCCTGACGATAAAATACAAAGTTATAAATACGAGTATTATTTGTATATTTGTACTTAGTAGTCGCTCAAATAAATCATGTCTATTGCCGACAGAAAAATATTATTACGTAAATGACTTTAATCAAATTAAGTAAACTCCCAGTTGTCGCGGTATCTAAGTATTAAAAATAAATCCTGTCTTTATAAGATTTAATCCTTTTAAGGCTCACTTTCAACTAAATCCACTCGACGTACAATGTACACGGGGCTGGGTCGCTCAGCGCTACTCGCTCGCCGGCCTAATTGTGTGCGATTAACCTTGGAGAATGCTACATTCAGTATCACATACTAGGCTGCGATACTGAGTATATTTCCGAGTTAAATTATGGCCATAGCCGCACCGTAATAGATAACGATAAGCGCAGATCTACTTATTTTGCAAAGGAAGAAAGAAAACGCCATACCGGATTCCCGAGATAGAGTTCAAGAATAGTGTTTAGTCGGCCTGACTCCGCGGTGTGAACTATTTGGACGTAATTAAGTACGATGTAGAATTAAATAGTATTCGGTGAACCGTTTAGATTCATATGTTTAACCTATTTAAATATTCACATTGAATAAATGATTATTATTTATTTTACACTTAATTTACATTAGCTTAATAAATCAACCTTTTCATGTATTGTGGGCGGCCGGGCAGCCCACCGGTGTGTAAATATTTCGATACCATGGGCTGAAGGACGTTGTTCATGGTGGGCGGTACGTAGGTATACATCGTGGGACACAGGCTTACAAATATCTCACTATTAATAATAAATTATATTATGGCGCTGTTCTAATATCTAATCACAAGGTTGCGATTTTTGTCAAAATAATAATGTTTTTATGTATATTGTTGGAACGGTAGATCTTCGTCCCTAAGCGCTGAATGCCTTCAAAGAGTTTAGGCGGAGAGATGTGAAAGTGACCATATCTGATTGGTTACAAATCATCGCCGCTGTAGGTAATAATAATAATAATAATAATAAATTTTTATTTCGACCAACTTTGGATCATATTTTGTTGTTAGTAAGTACATACCTTAAAAACTAATGTTAGTATACTACAAACTACACTACTAAAACTAACCTAACCCGGTGCCTCTCTGACAGGCTCGATTTGTCAGCACATGCACCATACTACAATGGTTCATGTACTGACAATCCAGCCTACCAGCAAACGCCCTCAGGATGCCATTGGAACTGGCCCGAATCCTGCGCACCAGGGATGTGCACCGTTTGCGCATGGTTGTGTAGAAACAGTCTACATGCGCATCGGCGAACATACCCGAAGCGCTACAGAAACGAGGCAGTCCCATCAGCATCCTGAAAGCATTATTGTATTGGACACGCAGGGCATTGTACTGTTTCTGCGTGTAGTTGATCCACAGGCTGCTCGTGTAGAAAGATGTACAAAATGATCTGAAAAGAGTAACCTTGACTGGGACACTACAACGAGCAAACCTGCGCGCGATCATATTTGCCCTTACAGACAACGCCCTGCGTTCCCTCTCTATATCCGCATCATCTTTCAGGTCAAAGGATATCACATGCCCAAGGTATTTAAATTGGTAAACCCTCTTAAGTGGAGTACCAGACAGTTTTATGTCTGGTACACTAGCGGGCAGCGATTTCCCTTTGGCCTGAATCAATCAATCAATCAATCAATCAATCAATTTATTTGCTTGAATATGGGTTAGTTACATTGAGGTGTTAGTAGTAGATACAATTTGGTATGTTCGCCATATTCCGCCTTTATGGCATGCAAAAATTTTATCAAAATATCAATAAAATATAAATGTCAAATATAATATGTCTAATCTAATTATAAAATTTCTTACTAATTATTAAATTTAACCATGTCATAATTTATTGAAATGTTACTAATTACAATACAAATACAAAATGCAATTCACTATTATTTTTATATATTATTAATTATACAATACAATTCACTATTACCTATTATTATTATTGTTATTATTATTATCATTATTTATTGCACACGCCAACCCCATCCTCTAAGAAGTCCTTAACTGAATAATATGCCTTTTCAATTAAATAAGTTTTCAGATTTTGCTTAAATTTAAAATTATTCGATTCTCCTTTAACAACAGCAGGGAGATTATTATAGATTTTCG
The DNA here is from genome assembly GCA_963932265.1 of Thymelicus lineola. NCBI lineage: Eukaryota > Metazoa > Arthropoda > Insecta > Lepidoptera > Hesperiidae > Thymelicus > Thymelicus lineola. Next base: position 199,015 of record OZ010685.1, read on the forward strand.
GTCCCATACAAAAAACACTATTCTGATATAGTTTTGTCTTAGAGAATATAGTTCGAAGTTGGTGCGCATATCGTGCTGTTGTCAATGTCTCATATGTATCAATGTTGTACCTTACCATTAATGCTACTTCGTAAATATATATCGAAGGGACAGTTAATATTTTTAAATGTTTAAACCAAGGCTTACATGTGTCATTTTTGTGTAATTTACTTATAGCTCTTACACATTTCTTTTGCGCTTTAAGAACGCGGTTTATGCCAGTCGCATTGCCCCAGAACATAACCCCATACCTAAGAATGCTACCAACATAGCCATGATAAGCAGTGAGCGTTGCTGTTGTATTTGCTACCTTAGCCAGCATGTGTAAAGCAAATGAGAATTTATTAACTTTCCCGACAATGTGATCTATGTGTGTTTTCCAAGATAGGTTAGAGTCAATGTATATTCCTAAGAATTTCGTACATTTGGTTTCACTGATGATCTTGCCCTCATAGCAGATATTTATATTATTTAAATGTGTATTTTTATTAGCGAATCTCATCATGCAAGTCTTATCAAGATTAATTTTAAGATTGTTATTATTCAACCATTCAATTAGTGTTCTGAGTGAATCTTTAACATCTTTTTCATACGATAGTTGATTGTTATCAACAAATAAAGCTGTGCTATCGTCGGCAAATAAGACCATTGGTTCTTTTATTGCGCGAGGAAAATCATTTATGTATACAAGGAAAAGAAGTGGCCCTAATATGCTACCTTGAGGAACACCATAATTTACTTCTCGAGGCTCTGATGCATACTTTGTTTCAGTTTTATTTAAAGGATTTAATTTACTTACTTCCGTTATTTGTTTTCTGTCTGTTAAATATGATTTTATTAGATTTAAAGCATTGTTTCTTATTCCATAAGTTTCCAATTTGTCAATTAATATTCCGTGATCTACAAGGTCAAATGCTCTAGTCATGTCCATAAATATTGCCGTAACTTTTCTTTTACTGTCCATATTAGTCATAATCGTCTTTAAGAAATTAAATATAGCTATATTTGTTGATTTGTCTTTGCGAAATCCTACTTGCTCGTCTGCAAGGATACCATACTCGTATTTTTCAAAGTAAGAGTAAAACTTTTTGTAGATAACTTTCTCAAGTACTTTTGACAAAATAGGTACGAGTGCGATAGGTCGATAAAATTGCATGTCTTGTTTGTCATTTTTTTTGAAAATCGGTTTTACTATTGTGACTTTCATTTTATCTGGAAATGTACCATGTTCGAGACACAAGTTGACGATGTGACAGAGAACGGGTGCTATAATTTCGGCAACATCCTTAATTGTTTTAGTATTTAAACTATCATATCCGGTACTGTTAGTATTTTTCAGCTCCATTATTATATGTAAAATATCCTTTGTGCAGGTTAGTTTCAGAAAAAGAGAGTTAGGTTGATTGTATTTAATTTTGGACTTATGGATATGTCTATTTACATTACAGCTGGCATGAACTTGGTCAATGAAGAAGTTATTAAACTCTTGTGCAATTCTTTGGGGATCTGTAACATAGTCATCGCCTATTTTAATTATAGCTATATCCTGTCTGGGGTAATTATTAAGGGTGTTATTTATTATTTTCCATGTCGCTTTTGATTTATTTTGAGCAGTTTTTATTGTGTAGTTATTTTGTGATTTTTGGGTTAATTTAATAATATGTTTTAGTTTCTTTGAATATGTCCTAAATTTGATACTATTTAAGTTACTTTTTTTAAGTCTCGTTTCCCACAAAAGTTTCCTTTTATTTTTAGAGCATAACCTTATGCCTTTCGATAACCATTTGGGCCGCTTTGATGAGTACCTTTTTACTCTTATAATGGGAAAACATAAATTATAAAATAATAGCAGCAACTCAAGAAAATTATTATATGCTAAGTTAGGGTCATTTGTAGAGTATACTTCTTGAAATGTTAGATTTTTAAGGCACTCATAAAATTTACTGCTATTTTCAACATTGTATTGTCGTTTATGAATATACCAATGACTCATCATAATATTATTAATTTTGACTGGACAACTGAGGATCTGTGTGGTGTGGTCCGATAAAGCTAATTCAAATATTGCACTCTTGCATCCCCGTATATTATGTGCAATATTGTCAATACATGTCTGACTGCTAATTCGGGTTGGTACATTGATACATAGCTTAAGATTAAATGTATTTAATAATTGTTTAAAATTAAAAGATATATTATTCATTTTTAACGTGTCAATATTAAAATCACCACACAGAATTACTTTTTTATTTTTGAAGCATATGTTATTAAGAATGATATTAAGTTTATGAAAAAATATGTCAACATTTGATGAATCAGTTCTTGGGGGTCTGTATACACAAATTATTATTATTTTTGGTTCCACAAATTCAATTGCGCTGCATTCGATCACACACTCAATGCTACATGATTCTATATCCGGAAGTGCACGAAACTTATAACCCTTACGTACCAAAATACAAGATCCACCATGTCGGTTTTTCCTTACAAAACATGATGCTAAAACAAAGTTGGGGATGTTTAAAAATTTTTTGTCTGTAATTACCATGTTGTGTTCAGTGAAACATAGAATGTCAAATGATTCATTTAATGTTTTGGATAGGTCATAAAGTCCAACTATAAAATCATCGGTTTTAGTAATTAACCCATTAATGTTCTGATGGAGTATAGTCAAATTTTTAGTCAAGAAAAAACTTTGAATTCGATTTAGTTCCGAGAGTATCTGAATTAGAGATTTTATAAAGCTCGCTTTGTCCTGCTCCTACTGCTATATCAGTTTGCGTGCTTTTATGAATTTTATCTGAGGAAATATACTGTATATTTTTGTTTTGTTTGTATGTCGACGTATTGTTTTTATAACTTAGTTGCAACAGTTGTCTTAGCATAAATCTACACATAGATATAGTAAAGTATCGTCCCTTCGGTATATATTTCTGGTAGTCTAGGTCCAAATAGTATGCATTTTGAGTTACTGAACAAGCAGACTTTAACTTGTTATTTAGGTTTAGTACATTTAAATACTGACTATGAGGGATTTCACAGAAGATTATATTTGTGTTTTGAAGAGTTTTAATCATTTTATTTACATGCATCTGGACCTTGATAGGATTTTGATCGTTGCATCCACCAATAATAATGATATAATCATTTTTATCAAGCGTTAACAATTCATTATTATAGGAGGTAAGTATTTCAGAAAGAGGAGCTCCTGGTTTCCAGAAGCATGTAACAAAATACTTTTCACCCAAAAGTTTTTGAAGCATTTTTTGTACTCCTTGTCCCTGCTGATCTGCTAGAATTAACACTCTGCTCCTGTTGTATTTTACAGTTTTGTGTTTGGTAAAATTAAGTGGAGTTGTAATTTTGTCCTTTTGCGGGCTACAGGGTTTCTCATGACTTTTGTTTTTGGGGCTGCAGTGTTGTTGCTTCACAGTTTGACTTTCTCCTTGTTTAGCCACGGGTATTTCAGTACCTTGGTTTGGCGTTTCTTGATCGCATTTTTTTGTATTACTATTTTGTGTTGATATATTTTGTATTTTACCTACTTGCTGGTCCCCTGTCGCTATTTTAGATGTAATTTTAGATGTTATTGGAGTATTTCCTTGACTTAAACACATATTTCTCTGCATGTTTAGAGGCGATTTTGTAGCTGTTCTCATTTTAGTGTTAATAAGTTGGGATAAAGGCGTTGTCACTACGTCAGTAGGTTTACGGTTATAGCTTTGCGATAGTTTTTTCAAAAGTTCAATCTGTTTGTTTTGTTCTATTATTGTTCTTTTTAGTTGGTTATTTTCGCACGAAAGGTTGTCAATTTCATTTTCGGCTATCTTCAATTTCTCTTCAGCGTTCAGTAATTCTTGTTTCAATTCACATATGTACGAATTGTTGTGATCATTTTTCTGCAACAAACTTTGTGAACTCAAGTCAAGGCATGTATCATTCAGTGATTCGAAGCTGTTTGAAATTTCAAAGAGATTTATTTCCGATTTAGATTTACGGCTTTTATTACGGATAGTGACGTTCTCCATTTTGTTATGTTGTTGAATTTATAAAACCATATGTGACGAAAAAAGAAAAATAATAATAGCAATAAAAATCAAAAATTAATTTTCGTATCGACTCCGGGGGATTCGATCTTCCGACCTACTAAACACGCAGCGCGCACACGACCGCAACACCAAGCTAGCCATTGAGTCATCGACTGAAATTAGTCATTATGTTTTGTTCTGTAGAATGGAGTTGTCGATCAGCTGATAATTGCAAAGTGACGGTACTTTAAAAAAAAAAAGAGTTTATTTCTAATCACCGGCACATTTATCATCACACAAACATTATGTTATTTTTATTAATCACACTATTTGTTTGCTTCTTTATTAATACACTCTTTGTTGATATACGTAGTATTTACACGGTATTTAACTGTTTCCTTGCCAAATCTGTAGAGTATTTCATACACTTTGTGCAGTCACTTAAAAGCTTCAGAGTAATGATTTTAATGTACAATATTGTTTGCCAACACTTCCACGTATTTATCACAATATTAATGCACGTCTTCACTAGAGGTTTTGACTTTTTATTATGTTTACGAATTTTAAACTTAATTTTTACGCGATCAGACGTTCACTGAACGACAGTCGCGCCCTCTCTTCTGAAAGACCATGCACTCGCTTTTCTTCACGTTATAAATCAAGCCGTGACTGTGGGCATAGTTTTCACATATGCCCAACAGTTTCGTTAATCCACACACTGATGCACTCAGCAACGCCATGTCGTCTGCGTAACTAATATTATTGAGACACACTCCGTCAATATGACATCCGACACGAGCGCTGCTGAGCTCCTCTATCAGTGCATTGATATAGAGGTTAAAGAGTTTAGGGGAGGTCAACCCCCCCTGCCTCACCCCGCACTCCAATCTATATGGCACCGAGTATGTTTCTGACCACCGCACGACATTGACCTGGTTTTGATACCAGTATTTGAAGATCCTGATCACTACTTCAGGCATACCGGTATTTTTCAATTTCTGCCACAGGATATCATAATTAACCAGGTCAAATGCCTTGGAGAGGTCAAGAAAGCAGGCGTAAATAGGCGTTTTTCTTACAGAGTAGTACTTGACAGTTTGCTTTAAACATAATATTGCTGACTCCGTTGACAGACCCGCTCTAAAACCAAACTGATTGTCATGTAGACTTATATACCTGTCAAGCTGTATGTTAAGCAAACTGTCAAGCACTTTCGCAACAATAGTGGCAAGGGAAATCGGCCTGTAGTTAGATTTATCACAGATGTCCCCAGTTTTATTTTTCACAATTGGCACCACCACAGTTTTCATCAGCGCCGCAGGCAAATACGAATGTGCTATACAAATGTTGTAGAACATTGCAAGCACTCTAGGCAGATGAGGACCAGCATACCGCAGATGCTCAATGCTAAGCCCGTCGTGGCCAGGAGACTTGCCCCGTGACATAGAAGTGATGACTTTATTTACGTCTTTAGCTGTAAATCGGATACCAATCTTCTGACCACACGGCCCCTCACCCAGCCCGGACTGTGATGGTCCCAATGGTGATGTTACTGTAAAGTGGTCTTTAAACATGGCAGCTATAAGACTGTGGTCGCTAATACCATTCACACTTACTGGTAGACCAGGTCTACTGTTCGACTTCTTAGTAGCCTTCCAAAAATTACGAAAATCGTGTTTCGAATGGTGTGAAGCCAGTATATCCATTTTTATCTGGTCAGCATTGTTCTGACACCATTTTAAGCGCGACTTAAAAATACAGCGACTTAATACAGCTTAAAAATACAGCTTAAAAATACAGGTACATCGAACGCCGACAACTTGACACCACAACTCGCACCACGGCGGCGGCCCAGTATGCCTCTCTCGTAAAACACGAACCCGGTTAATGAATACGCCTGTCTATCCAAAGTAGCGTTTCCAAAGTTCACCGCAACGGAATCCATTTAATTAGGAGCTTTAAAACTTTGACAGCTCCTGTAAAACCTCTTAAATATTCCATTCCCTCTAAGTCAAGCTCGTCAAGTACACTATTAGGTGCTGCAAAAGATCCGTCACATTTTTATGTTATTATTATACAGTTTTGTGGTTTAATCGATACGATATTTTATATCAAAGATGTGACTGCCAAATTCAAATTAGGCAATTTGCCGCGGGCAAAAGCTAGTAATAGATATTAGATGATGTCCGTGGTGACTGGTGCTATCGAAATGAAGGTGATAGTTTGCTGCGGCGAACAGCGTGTACGAATCAATGGCGACCAGTGAAAAAGTTTAAAGCCATTGGAGTTATGAATGCTTTCTGTAGTATACTTTATAATTGTGGTATAATAATTGAATTTCAATGTTTCGAACAACTAGTAACAATGGTAGAGAGTTGTAACATGTCATAACTCGTGACCACGATATAAATAGATTGTTTCCGTGACAAAGATGGCTTTGTAACGAGCGCCGCCCTCGTGTCGGTTCGAAACGACTTTCAACATTTTGTTAGATTTTATTAACTAGTCGGTAACTTGCCTTATGAAAATAAATGTTGTTCTCGTAAAATTATTATTACTAGTTGTTCCCAGAATTGTTCAAAAGATTTCATAAATGTTATAAAATACATATTATTATAACGATGCTCATTAGAGGCAACGGAATATTAAAACTTCGCGTAAATCAATCATTTAGAAACAATATGAACATTGTAGTTCCCCCTCAATAGGCAATAAACTTCGTATTGGATCGTCGCACATTCCGGCGGCTATCAATAAATTAATTGAATGTATCCAAAATCATAGCCTTTGTCGCTATAAATGGAGCAATAAAGCCAATAATTGACCCCGTCCGCCGTCCGCCGAGCAGCGCCAACTTCACGGACGACGTACTGGAACTAGTGGATAGTTCATAGTTACTGGGACACGGGACACGGGACACGGGTCACGGGCGACACGGCACACGACGTGGAAAGGGCGACCTATCAAAACTTTGAACTAAATTTGCTTAAACTAATACATTTAAGGGAGAAAGGCGCCGGGCATTGAGTTTTAGTTGCATCGCTACCTGCTTTTACCACCTCATGTCTTCCCCAGGAGGAAGTAAAACATTCGGAGTCGATGTCAACGTTGATGTGAGGTCGGTTTGGGACAGTCCGACAAGTTAGACCGCTTGAATTCCTCAAGCAAAATCAGTTTATAAATCGTCCCAAATCTAAATCCGGCCAAACAACTAATGAATTCTGTTGTTTAAGGAATTCCGTGCCGTGATTTAGAAAATAAGGTTGAGCTAAATTGATCCAGAATATAAGGAGCAAAGGATACGTGATAGAGAGTAGTTTAAAAGTATTTTATACACGCTGACTCAAGCGAGCGGCCACTTTGAAATGTTTCGCAGGTGTTATGAAAACCAAATCACATAACTTCTTACGAAGTTATTTAGACCGATAATTTCCAGCCGTTTCCTGGGGAATGGATGAATACACTGATGCAGACGGTTTGACATTAAAACAAATATCTGCTAGCCACCAAAAACAAACTCCAACACCAGTTCTTCACAGAACCAACATATAATTAAATCAACAGAAATTTTATTATCTAATTGAATATAAAATTATTATTTGCTGTTTATTATATAATATGAAAACTATAATATTTTCAATAAATTTGTTAAAATAGATTCCTCACTTTGAGTAAGAGCAATCTGCCACACGACGCAACACCCTGAGCCCTGAGGTGACAGCCGCGACGCACAGGGAACCATGGTGGAGGACCCAGTGCTGGAATGTGTCCTACAACCGAGACTAAACATTACTGAGTACCCTCCGTACCGAGGAAATACTAATAAGTAACGTGAATCTATTATAACTAATATGATTGACTTAAATTGCGAGTTTAGTCAAGTAGAATTAACTATAGACCTCCTCAGTGCGAATGTGTGCTCTGCAGCTCTGGTTTGAACTCAGTTAATGAGGCGATGGTATAGAAAGTGGTTCAGAACTTAGAAGACTACTTAGAAGATACTAACGTGGTGCACACTCGGCGGTACTGCTGGCCTGCAATGTACTCCGTGTATAGTAAATATATCAGTATGACCGTGTGCATTTGTGCAAAGGCCAAAATAAATAAAGAAACGCTTACACAATCAAGCCCCTGCAGTAGGTTTTTACGTTTTTAGTGGCATGGACGAGACAACTAATACATGACTATAACACCCATGACCCGAGTACAAATATTTATCTGTCTGTCATCATAAATATCTGCCCCAGCCGGAAATCGAACCCGGGACCTCTCGCTTTGCAGGCAGGGTCGCTACCAACTAGGCTACATGGTCGTCGATATGCATAATGTGCTAATTATTGCAACTCAGCAGATTTGCAGATATGGATTGCTATTATTTTGTACAATATTTACATTTTATTAGTTCTCAAAAGTGTGTGAATTCTACCAATCTGCACTTGGCCAGCGTAATAGACTATGGCCTGTTCCCCTCACATTATGAGAGGAGACCCCGAGCCCAGCGGTGGGACAATTATGGGTTGTTGCTTTGTTTCTTAACATTTTATGATGCGAATACATTAATTAAATTTTATTGATGTTCGAATAGCAGTATGGACTTAACAATTTTCCTCTTTTGAAGATTTAAGTTATAGCGATAATATTATTCTGTTTACTTTCGAGATACGGCTCCCGAGTTGTTGCTTGAGCGTAAATAATTATCTATTTGGAAAATTTATACTCTCCGAAAAATTACTGATCAAGTGTTTGCCAAACTTATAAAAGTGGGTGAAGAACTTGCGGAAATCTGGGAAACTTAGTCTCTACGCTATCATTATGTACCTAATACTAAGTATTAAAAAAATTAAAAAAAGAAAACCCGACTGCATAAAAAGTAACCCAAGGACGATGGTACCCACGCTGCCCGCCGCCAGCTGTGTCCACAGACTTAAAAAACTGTACGGGTTCCTGACAGATGCAAAATAAAGTCACAAAAATATTATATAATCACGAGAAAGGACAGACAAAATTTCATACCGATGTTATAAATATGCATGAGGTATTTGACGCCTGATAAACACTGCGCTATCGAGTAAAGTTAAACACAATTTGAATAAGTTTGTGGATTTTAACGCAATTAAATAGAAATTAAGCTCTTCTTGAAACTGGGTTACAGTTGTATCTGTGGACAGCCGGCCAAGCGCGTGTCGGGCCACGCTCAGGGTTCCGTAGTTTTGTTTAGTTAGTAGTTCCATGAAAGGTTTTTTTAATATTATGCGATCCATATCAATTTACCGCTAACTAGTAGAGGCTCTAACCTAAACTGCGGACGGATGGACGGACGGACGTGGCGAATTTACAGGATATAACCTAATTGACTACAGAAAATTCAGGAAATATTAAGAACGATAACCTTCTGCGATATTTTCAAATTTTTTTTTCATATTTGAAAACTTTTTTCACTTTTAAACAAGAAAACGTTTTCCACCCTAAAACCCCTAAAGAGTTCCGTAGTCAATTAGGTGTATCCCGTATAATGTCTTATTGTTTAGTAGGGGCCCCCACACTACACCCGAGCCAAGCTCCACAGTAACACTTACCGTCTACTAATGTCGATGGGCGACCACAGCCATTACCGTCAAGTGGCTCATCTACTCATTTGTCAGCTATTTATACTCAGACAGACAACAAAACACGCATTCAGTACTAAAAATACTGTAAAAAATCCACGCATCCTCAACAATAAATCACCTAATCTTCGGTTATCTTTTATGTTAAAGTGTTGAGAAAATAGTACAGTCAATAAAGTAGTTGTAGAGTGCGTGAGCGGGAACCTAAGCGATTTCTTCAGAAACTTATTCAGGGTGCTTAGGGGGATAACATACTAAAAGTCCCCGCGTCTAGGGGGTGAGCCGGAGGGAGGGGGGGGTTACAAAGGTCTCAATTTTAGGTTTTTCACCAATATCTCAAAAACGGTGCGTTGTAGCGAAAAATGTTCTAGGATGAAATGAAAGCTTATAAAATTCTCTATAACTTTCATTCTGTACACTTTTTCTATATCTCCAACCGTTTTTGAACTACACGCTCCAGAAATGTTGAAATTAAAGTAATTCAGCGTGATAACCATTACCTGATGCGAAAATTATCTTAAAATTTATAGTAACCTAAGCTGGGAGTACCTCCACGTAGTAAAGGCAGTAACAGTAAGAAATCGCGTTTTTTATAACAGTGGATAACTGAGCAGAGGCGGGAAAACAATCATGATATTGATGAAGATTTCTTTTCGCTCAATATCTTTAATGCTCGCTGTAGGAAACGCGACCTTCTTGGCTAAAACTCCTATTGATATTGTATACTTGCCTTCGGGCTTATGTTATTATAGGTTTTCGCAATTTTATTTTGTCTGGCACGGTAGTCTAGCCGGTAATGCAGGGGGGCAGCCACAAAATATTCTTTTCAGATAAACATACACTGTTATTAGTAACACAATTGGGTTATCCAACATGAGCACTAATAAGAGTCCTGTATGCATTTTGTATGACGAGAATGTCGTTGAAGGAAGTAACGATGTCTCTGAGGGAAAGGAAATGGAATGCCGGGTCGTATTAAAGCTAGTAAGGAAAGGAAAGACGGCAAATATCGAAGTTTCCTTGACTTGACATCCCTTTTGATTTACATCAGCTGTCATAAAACTGACACCCGAATTGATACCATTAAAAAAGACGTTAGGCAGGCATCTTTATCTAATGAAGAGGCAGGGCAGTCGCAGCTCAGACCTTCTGCTCCACCATTTGCCTTCAAGAATAATTGTTTTTTATGTGCATGTTACCTTAATGAAGATATAAAAAAGCTTTTTAACTAAAACAAACAAAAAAAACGAGGATCTCATCGTGGGAAAGTAATCCATGTAAGCAAATATTTCTTCCATAGCCTCTACGACATGGGTATCTCTAGAGATCTAAGTTTTGTAGAGTTTTGGGTAACTGACAGGCTTCACAAGTGAGTAATAGTGTCTTCGTGATATTTTGCTCCTTCAGCAACAATATCGGTAATGCAGGAAAAAATATCAAGAACTTCGTTACCCCAGGCATCATTTCTCGAAGAACATACCTGCTTGATACAATATTTAGCAGCTAGAGTCTCAACTGAATGTACAACCCACCTTTTTTTCAAAGGCTTTTTTATATCTTCATTGAGGCAATATGTACATAAAAACAATAATTCTTGAAGTCAATTGGTGCAGCAGAAAATCTGAGCTGCAACGGAACTGCCTCTTCGTTATATAAAGATGCCTGCCTAACATCTTTTTAATGGTATCAGTTCAGGTGTCATTTTTACGACAGCTGATGTGAATCACGCTGTTATCACGCTGAACAACTTCAATTGCTACATTTCTGGACCGTATAGTTCAAAAACGATCGGAGATACGGAAAAAGTGTATAGAATTAAAGTTATAGAGAATTTTATAAGCTTTCATTTCATCTTAGAACATTTTTCGCTATAACGCACCGTTTTTGAGATATTGGCGAAAAACCTAAAATTGAGACCTTTGTAACCCCCCCCTCCCTCCGGCTCACCCCCTAGACGCGGGGACTTTTAGTATTTTATCACCCTAAGCACCCTGAACAAGTTTCTGAAGAAATCGCTTAGGTTCCCGCTCACGCACCCTATACCCTCTTTTGAGTCATTCCTTGACTGGACTAAAAGTGTTTTAAGCCTTTTCCATCCGCTTCTCTAGTGCGATACTCTGATCTGAATACGTGAAAGCCGTGGGTCCCGTGGCCCGCGAAACGGAGCGTGTCCGTGAAACGAATAATAAACGTTCATGGATCTGCTCATCCGCGGCCGAGCAGATCCCGGCTGTATACAGTGTACACGGGAACACAAGCCGGCTTCCGTACTCCACCTACCGTTCGACACCTACATATTGTTTTAGGAATATTTTGTTCCATTTATAATTTGTAAACATGTTATAATAAACTATTATAAAAACCTAAGATATTTTGTCAATGACTCTTCAGGGAAGTGCTATTAACAGATACATTTTTTAAATCAGTAAATCCCAATCAGTAGATTCTAAACTGGAATAAAGACAGAGAATGTTCTCAAGAAGGTCAAGGAAATATTCCAATTTGAGTACGAGTTTGGCGGTTATTAAAGCCGCTTTATGGGAGTTGTGATGGATGGCGTCGCAACGACCAAATTAAGGGTTCTGACACCGCTCCGATTAACTCAATTGAATAACCATCGTTGCCAGACCTCCGCCGAAATCAAAAGAATTCCTCTCAAATCTCCTAAATGTTCCCACGAGAACCCGTCATAAAAATCCACTATAAATTTAATTATATACCTTCGTGAGTTCGCGACCTTCGAAGACGATTTAACCTAGCGCTTGTCCCGCTGGTGTTTGAGCAAATATTATAAAAAGGTTAAATATTTCAGTACAAAGTTTAAAGCAAATATCGCCGAATATTTCTTAAAATAAAAATTTTCTAAATACCTCCATAGATAGAAGCGCGCTATGATTGCTAATATTGGTGAATATTAGCAAATTGAGAGCCAATTCCTTATGTCTATTATTTTGTTTCTTCATCATATCGTGTTACTAATGTCCAAATGGGTCCATTGTTCAAAATTGATTAAAAATAATAAGAATTAAAATACTGCGATCCTTAAATATCAACATTATAGTTATTATTCCTAGTATAATAGCCACTTGCGTGCTGGAGTGGGTGTGGTGGCTAGCGCTAAGCTAAAATAATGAAGAGTACAGCGGGAGTCAGTGGCCGAATAAACGAATATATTTTCTTTAAAAAATTGTGAGAAAATGACAAGCCAACACTTAGTAGCTGCTATCTTAATCGAAGATAAAATTAGTAAGATTTAAATATTGTTGGCGGGCCTGTGGAATTAAATTACCCCGTTAATGTTAACTTGAATCATCAAATTAACACAGTGAGAGAGATGCAAAGAGTTTTGTCCTTTTTCCCTAGCAACGCGACTGGATACGGAACAATGAAATAGTCCAGCAGCAACACTAATGTGAAATCAGAGAGAAGTTCAAAAAAAGAATTGAGTTCTAAAATGCCAAGTTCTGTGTAGAAAATCCTAGAAAGGAGAACCCCAGTTTCCATAGAAACTCAGGCCTAAGTAGACAAGACTGGAAATTGGTTGTTAATTAGATTATTGCAAAAAGTTCAATTTCTCCAATTTTCACGGCTGTCAGCAATGGCCAACTAAGGAAATCCTAGAACGAATCACCTTAATTATAGGTTATGATTATGTCATACTCGTGTCACAGTGCTATTTAATATGTATGTTACACTTACGTTGGCGGGTGTCTATTATAATATCTACTACTTCAATGGTTTTCACCCAAAACGAATGTCATAAAAAGGTTGTATAATAAAAGCTATTGCATATTTCAAGAGATTTTATTAGTTATCATTATAATATATTAATATTTCGTGTAGTTGTGCAGGAGGCGTTATATTTCGTTAGTACCTTGCCCAATCAAGATACCATAATATACTCATTGTAAGTATGGCCACAGCAACTTCCTGATCTTCTAAAGATGTATAGGGTACGTTATCCAGTGTTCAGGACTTATTCTGAACCTTTGTCAGTCACAAAACAGGCGATTAAGGAGTCCATATTCATATAGTATTGGTTTGCAAGAAATTGTAGCGAAACTGCGAAACACATTCACCAAAACACAAGTACGAAAGCGAATACAATAGAAAATTAAAATCACTGTGTACGTGTCGATGAGTTTCAATAGTAAATAGGACTCCAAATACGCTGAAAATATTTTATAGTAAAAATATACAAGAACACGCGTAGAAAGATGAAAGATCGATGACAATTATGACAATACAGAGGTGTTATTTATAAATACTATGGTTACCAAAATGACATTATTAGGGATTACATCATCATTGTTGTCAATCGATTAATCGATGTCAAAATATTCGAAATGTAATTTAATAAAATTAGCGTAACGATCGAATGGTAATTATAATATATTACATAGTTTTGATTTATATGGAATACAAAAATATGTAAAAAATAAATTAATATTTTAATTATAATCACTAAATAATACATAAAATATATTATTATGTTCCATCAATCGATCATTATCAATCGATTCAATCGATTATAAAATCGTATGTAATGAGGTAAATACTGTGAAAACTTTTTTGCATTATTTTGTTCATTTGGCAAGAGCAGCTGAAGCTAAGATTTAAATATGTTTATCTTATAAATAAGACGAATTTTTTGGTATATAGTTTACTCTTGTCTAGTCCGATGTTCTAGCACAGATTACATATGGTTCGAGGCCGAAAATTGGGGATCTCCTTTTAGTCACAAAAACATGTAACTGAAGCTCTACATTTGGGTTGTCATTTACACCATAACTTATGTATTCCAGTGCATAGCATAACCATAGTACGTGTCATATTTTATTATGGTTTTTTAAGCTCAAAAACAACGTTGTTCATTCCAAAAGGAATTATAGTAGGTCTGTGCACAATTTTAATTTAGCAAAGAGCTGCAGGAGTCGAAGTAAAACGTTGAATAACCTATACATTGTGAAGCAGCCAACAGCCAGCAGAATATCTGTGTCCCGCAACACTATCGTGAAACATAACATTGTTTCAAAAATTGTTACGTGACTTTAAAAAAGGAGGAGGTTCTCAATTCGACTGTATGTTTTATGTGTGTTACCTCATAACTTGTTACTGGGTGTAACGATTTTGTTGATTCTTTTTAGGTCCGTAGACAAAACGGCACGTAAAAAGTATTATTACTAGCGTATAGAACCGACACCGCGAATACCATGTATGTGCCAATCAGTTGGCACCAATGGGCTTCAATCTTCTATGGATTCGTTCGATTTTGAAAGCACAAAGGAGGCTCAATTTTTAAAACAGAACCTCCTTCGCCACACATATTTGGTTCAAGATGTCTGTTCAAGGGTTCACTCGTGCGTCTGGGCGACCGCCATTCACAGCCAATTGTCTCCGCAACTACTGGACCACATGAGTTGAAATTTAGTACTCGTGTGCTTTTTTGTGACCCAAACACGAAGGTATAAAGAAAACAAATGGATTTTGAAAAAATATAGTAAAAACAATTTTTACAATGGATAGTTTTAAAATTATTCAAGAAAGAACGAAAATTGACCTTTCCCCCTTATCTCCGTAATTACTATATCTTATAGATATTTATGGTCTTATAAAAGGTCAAAAAATATAATAGAAAAATTACGTTAAATTTCTACATAATCAACGTACAGTATTCTCTCTCCAAACGAGTATAACTCGCACTTGTCAAGTTTAATCGGGTGAGCCAGACCTGCTGTAGCCGTACGTAGATGTAATTTGTAATGCTCTACAAGCACAATATCGCGCGTAAATCTTTAGACAAAATACCTACTTAGGTATTTGATAAGATATTGGATCATCAAGTCCACGTCTGGAAAGTGCTCTTTAGGAATAATTTTCTGATTATCTGCAATATTATTGAATACGCTGCCGGTATAGTTGATCCCTATGTATGATGTGTGTGCGTGTGCGTGTGTGTATGTGTGTGTGTGTGTGTGTGTGTGTTTGCGTGTGTGTGTTCCACATCCTGACATATTGTGTGGTGTTTTCAGTGTACAACATATTAATGAACTAATAGAACTACGAAGTATCGAATGAATATCGAGCCAATTTGTTATCTTGTGTCTATGAATGTATGTTAATAAACCGCAGACGTAGCAACTGTGAAGAGGCTTGTCACGAACATGAATCTGGCAGCGATTCCTTTAGATCCAACTAGCCTCGATGTCTCCGTGTCATTGCCTCAATTTTCAATTCGCTGAATAATCTTAAGAATGTGTTCTCTTTGATGCCCGAAACGAGAATCTGTCAGCTTTATTAAAGTCGCGTGCCTAAAAAATAATTCTTGAGAAATATTTACTATTTGATGAGGTATTTGAACGATATTAAAAAGCGTCCTTAGACCTTCAAAGAACCTTGGGATAACGTAGGGCACGTGATTAAGCTGTGGACCGTCTGGGACACTCCTCGGTAGAAGGGACCACTGCCCTACTGAGTGCCATGTTCCTAGGGGTGTATACACATCACTGAGGTCACTACTTTTCTTTCTAGCAAACTTTTTTAACAGCGATCATGGAATTATATGATTTCAGCTACCACGTATAAGTATTTATTTTTAAAAGACGTGCTGAGGAGCTTCTTTACGGCTTGTCTCCTCCTATGACAAAGCACCTTTCCGAAAAGCCAAATATGACGTGCATAAGTGTAAGTATCAGTGATACCTACATGAATAAATTGTTTTGAATTTTGAACCAAATGATGTTATTCAACTGCCTAATAAATTCTTCAAATGATTTAAATTTCACTAATTCCATCTATACACTCATCTATACATACATACTCATCTATACATACATACTCATCTATGGGTAATCCCATAGCTTGCCAATGTATTCCCAAAGGGTTAAACAGATTCCTGTGGTTGTCTATCCCACCAAAAACATCAATGTAAAAAAGGAGAGCCAAGTTCAATACAAAAAATATGCTTGGCTGTGGGCTTCGCCGCAAAAAGAATGGAGATCTAAATGAGTGCCAACTTCTATGTAAAATCGAAATATGTATTTATAGGAACAAAACAACATTATGAACAACTGTTAAACTCTATTTCTTTGCTTTGTTGGATACCTATAACAACTGCTGTTATTTAAAAAAGTGAGATCTTAAAGTAGGTTAGATTTGACTTGGCCAGTTTTCATTACATCAGTCATTTTAATTCTGATAAAAACTGGCCAAGTCAAATCTAACCTACTTTAAGATGTCACTTTTTTAAATAACAGCAGTTGTTATAGAAATTCAACAAAGCAAAGAAATAGAGTTTAACAGTTGTTCATAATGTTGTTTTGTTCCTATAAATACATATTTCGATTTTACATAGAACTTGGCACTCATTTAGATCTCCATTCTTTTTGCGGCGAAGCCCACAGCCAAGCATATTTTTTGTATTGAACTTGGCTCTCCTTTTTTACATTGATGTTTTTGGTGGGATATCATTACTTTTTGTAAAGAAAAATATACCCTTTTCACAAATCTTAGAGACTAAATTGACGTTTCATGGGTCACCAGTTTCGGGTGTAAATTAAAGAGTGATGACCATAAACCGGAAATTGAACCGGAAAAACATTAGCTTTTACGGTGAGTCGAATATTTGTATGATTATTGAAGAGTCCCTAAAACTGGTATAAAAATAAGTTTAAGCAACCATATTATCATATATAATTATATTCATAATATATTTACCCTGATTAACTGAATACAAAAGTTATTCTGCTTAGAAGAACGAGTATTTGATTATGGTTATATTCGGTATACAGCTAATTTTATACTATTTAGCCGAGTACTAAATATCTAGATAAATATGACAAACAGGCGATTCTCACACTGCTCCACGCCCCGCCACACAGCGTAGATCTGCCTCACCGTGCATTGTTTTAATGGTGTACCAAAGTATATCAGCTTCTATGGAAAACACGCATGGTTTGTTGCGTTGAATGTGTGGTACATTACAACGACTTTCCGCGAGGGACAGCAAAGGGAAAAGTATCCGTAAAACGCGTAAAATTAAGGGTGGGGCTGCGGTGCGGTCTACAACAGCTATGTTCGAATAACTATTTGGCGGAAACTAGCGCCATTAATTAGGGTGGCATAACTCAGCAAACTTCACTCCGTTTACAACAGCCATGTTCATATATCTATTTGTCACAAACTAGCGCCATTTAGAAATGGCCATTATTGGAACCTCTATTTTCTGTAAACAGCTGGAAACTTTTTCTATTTTTCCTTCATATGAGATGGCCCTCGTTCTACCTCAATACTCCATGCGCTGAAGTATGCCATATTAAGCCCCACGTGCACAGAGGCCTTAGTGCGAGTTTTACGTGACATAACAGGCTCACTATGTAAATGCGAGTTTGCTAAGATTTGTATGGGACCGAAGCTTTTCTTTTCACTGCCGCTAGATGGCTCTGCTTTGGTCTCATACAAACTTTGTATGGGGACACCACTTATTTTTGGACTTTTTTTATTTTTTTGATTTTTTCCTACGCTTACACACAATTACCGAGCTGGATTCCAAATTTCATCCTTCTAGGTTATCTGGAAGTAGGTTAGATTTAGGTACTATATGTCAGTCAGTCAGTGCTAAAATTTACGACTTTTTGACCTTCATATCTTTGTAACCGTTTGAGCTAGCTTCATGAAATTTGGGCTTCTACATGACCTTATGGATATAATCAAACAAACGTAGTTTTATGTGTTTACGTTAAAGAGGTTTTGAGTTATAGAAGGGTCAAAAGTGGCACCAAGTGGTTCGTGTAATATTACACTCGGCGCTGGCTAGCCAGTTCCTTTGCTTGAACTTGGCTTGACACGCTGCCGCGTGTCTAGATGATCTTCTAATAATGTAGGTGTAGTGTGAAGCATTACCACATTTTTGAAATCTTTCTTGATTCTTATACTTCAGGTCAGCCGCTGTCGCAGGTTGACTAATCACTTATTCATTAATTTTTTGATACTAAAGACTAACATCACCTAAATAGTAGTGTTTAAATTGTACGTTCATAGCAATGAACATGACACATTTTTACAAACTTTAAATGAATTTAAATTTAAATGAACCTACAGTACGTGTACGAGTCTCGTACATTGTGCTTAGCGCAGCGTCCTAGTACCAAGCGCGTGGTAGCCTAGCTGGGCGCGCAGAGTCCGTAAACACGTACATACGTGACATAGCACTCATCTTACAACAATAAAAACATGTCGACTCGTAACTAAAATCAGTGCAATAAACATCTACGCTCAGCTTGGTCACGCGTTTTACTCCCGAACCCCCCGCTGACACACTCACGGTGGCCACGCTGCTCCTGCACTCACCATCATCCAGATTGTACGAGTTACGCCATACAGTACGTACGTAGATGATTTAGTTAAAGAAAAAAATCATAAAGTTCGTCGACTATTCCGTCGAGTGGCTACGTCGCGAGGTGAGAGGATACGCAGCCGTACAGAAATCCCAGCTCACAGCATTAAAATAGACGCTGACGCACGGACGATTATACAGCCTTTGTCGGGTATAGGTAGCTATCTTCCTCCAGTTTCCAAATATTAATACACGCGCCGGATGCATCGCAATCAGTCATCGCGACCATCAATTTGCATGTCTCATGCTGCGGACCCTAACACCCGCATTTGTCGTGCACTAACAGATCGATGAGGGCCCACTGTACATAATTATGACGTATTGTACCAGCGGATTGTACAATATGGGACCAGTGATGGACGCTACGAGTCTGGAGTTTCGATCTAGCTCTATGTGTTGTTCGACTCACTATGTCTCAGGAATCCCAGTGCTCCTAATTGTGTCGCAATCTCCTGAGAGTTGCCGTTTTCAGTGACATGTATACCACTTTAAGGTACTATTAAATTTCAATGTATGTATGCATATTGTGCACTGATTACATCTTAATTCGTAACATAAAGCTTAAACCCTTCATGTAATTGAATTAAATATGATAACAAAATGAGTACACCCTCATTAATGTAAACAAGCTCTCGGAAACAATTACTATAATCGTTAGCGGTGAAGGCGGCGGCGGCACGCTATTGATACGAGTACATTGAAATACAGTGGACGAGAATACCTAGGAATACGACAGTAATGATTTGACTTGGTGCCGATGGTGTCTGGCTTCAATTAATTGAGATAATAGCGAACCCAGGGCTCGTTTTGTGACCTTAACGTGTTGGTTGACAACTCTTACCAAAAGATTGTTACTAGCCAAAGACTTTGTGCATAGTTTAAACCCTGTATCGAAACCTGTGGACTATACGGAAAAGAGTTTGTCACTAGTGACCTCCCACCACCGACTGGACGACGATCATTTATCATCAGTATACGAACAGGCCGTAGGCGTACCACTATACAGGATCTACCGTCGCTTATTTGTCATACTTTAAATGGAAAATATATTCTTCGACGAACAACAACGTACTTATCCATGAGTGTTTCTTCCATTCTCTTGTTTTATTTTTGAGTAACCAAAGTGTCTCGCCTCTCATAAATATCATCTGAGCGCACGTCCCGTCGCGCTATACAACTGTGAAACAATTGAAACTATTCTCTTGTCACGAGTCGCAACGCGACTGCTGCGGGGATTATACTTATAACTAATATATAATATAATAACTGGAATGGTGAAATTTCGGCAAAAACTATACCGTAATTTTTTTTGCAATAATCTCGTAATCATACTCTTTTTATTTGGAGTTGACTTGATGGCATTTAACGCAATAAAAAACACCCTTTTCACCTAATAAGGAGCAAGCTACCCGCTTATGTTGACTTGGTGGCTCCTGTCTGCAGGTGACGAAAAATTTAAATTGCTTTTTCTCTTGAGAAAGTGATGCAATTAAAGTTGTTCCACTTCTCCCGGACGCAATCTCTGCCAGTGTGACTCGAGATCATGTCGGTACAAATTACACCGACTAATACTCCGAATATTTTGTACCGCACTCTTCCGAGAAGACGTCTAAAATGCGTAAAATAATAGACAGGGACTGCTGCTTAAATATAGGGAAATATTATCATATCATCATTATTCAGGCCAATTACGTCTACCAGTATGTAATATGACGTACGCGTATTCGTTCAGAAACAAAGGCACATGAATGTTCAAAGCATTCTCTACAACAATGTGAAATGCGACGGCGTCGGTACATTGCGACAGGATGGAACGATATACCGAAAATATATACACTGTAATGTTTTGGTGATTATCGTCCACTATTACCTGACTCCAATTGAATGGTGGCGAAATGAAAGTTCTCGTATTCGTATGTGCAATCGTATGTAATGCTTTATTCAGTGATATATTTATATCCCCGGCTACATTAAGTATTTATCGATAGTAATTAGTTTTATTACCACAGGCAAATTACGA
Organism: Thymelicus lineola; assembly: GCA_963932265.1. Classification (NCBI taxonomy): domain Eukaryota; kingdom Metazoa; phylum Arthropoda; class Insecta; order Lepidoptera; family Hesperiidae; genus Thymelicus; species Thymelicus lineola. The sequence continues at coordinate 220,102 of OZ010685.1, forward strand.
AACATAAATGACCAATAAAATTTAAATAATATTACATTATAATATTAGTGAAATATTCATAATTATCGTACACTAACAATTTTGCTGCTGTACTACTCGTACAATGGAAGAAAGATTCCAAAAACAAGTTGCATTCGCAGGGGAAATGCGATTGTGAATGTTGAGTATCGTACATCTCGCCCGCTGCCAGCCGCGAGCCGCGAGCAACCCGAGTGCCTAGTTGGAAACGAGCTTTTAGCGATTTAAACGGTGGTTTAAATATATCAATTATTTAGTGGCGCCAATTCCTTGTTGTGATGGACTTTGATATGATAGAATGTCAGTTCGCTTCTTCCCTAATAATTAAATAAAGTTTCGGCAAAGGTTAACAGAAGTTCACATAAGATTTATAGCCGCCGTTAACTTAGTCAAATGAAGTGTTTAAAAAATGAAACATCCTCTCCATGGAGACCTCACATAATACCAAAGACGCGACTCTAACTGAACCCGGTGGAAAGTTTGTACGATAGGTTGCTTCTGTTCCAATATAATTTCCATTTTACGGTCGCCGCTTATGAAACAAACAAGTTTCTCTCGCAGTTTGAAATCAGCGGAGGTGCAGGGAAAATTTTTGTATTCAGTCAACGGCTTGCTGGCTTGCTGCTGAAGTCGGTGCGCAATTTTCTGCTGCTTCTATAAATATGAAAGTTTGTGAAGATGTTTGGATGTTTGTTCCTCAATCACGCCACAACTACTTAACCGGTTTGGCTAAAATTTGGAATTAAGATATCCTATACTCTGGATTAACACATAGGCTAATTTTTATCCGATTCTATAAATCTAAACTAGTGAATTTAAAATTTCGTTTCGAAACCACCCTACCGCAGGCGAAGCCACGGGCAAAAACTAAGTAGTATAAAGTAAAGTAAAGATAGATACCTCAGTTTATTTTAACATTTTATAACTACAAAGAAAAATGCGCAGTGAACAATGAAAATTTATTATAAGACAGGAAGTTGATTCGCTTTGTATGTGTGTATAGTCTTCTGGTAAGCTAAGAGCCCCAAAGCTGGCAGCTTTGATGCCGATTATTGTGGGGTCCAGCCCCTTCACCACATCAGCACTCATCTAAAAACCAAATTTATATACAATATATTATGAGTAGTGTAAAAAGAGGAGGGTTCTGTTCAAAAATGACCTGAACGTTGCTCAATGACTTTTAATCTGACTTCAGAATAGTTCTTCACTGGAAAAATGTCCCTACCCTGAGAAATGTATCTAACTGAGGGCACATTTCTCTGGAGAGAACTAGCGTGCCAAATGTGTGATATTTCATGGAAATGATAAATGAGTGCAGGAGTAGTCGATTTCATTGAAAGCTATTACTTTTTCTTGTCAGCGCCACTCGCCTTAAGATTAATCGTGGGGCATCAAAAAAACTCAGCGATATCAAACGGTGACCCCGGGGTCCCGGGTCCCGGCTCGCGCGGGTCAGTCACTCGCTGGGGAATACTATGCTGTATTGTAACATACAATTATATACACTAACTGTAGGTATATCACCGAACATCTACAAGTTGTGGACGTGACACGTGTTCAGTAGTGAACTAAAAGTAGCCGCAGAATTGTTTTACTACCTTTCAACGGAACTTTCCAGTCGCCTCTAACAAGCCGGATGTCATGCAAATGAAGTGAATGCGACTTAACTCCAGGCTGAATGTTTACGCAAACGGTTCACCCCATTAGGTTTATTTCACAGGTTAATACTTGAGGATCGGCCGTGGTCGCGCTGGCCCCGCGCTGGCCCCGCGCCAGGATAATTGTTAAACAAGTGGCTCTCGAGAGGAACGAAGTAGTTTCCGATTCGTAAAGTACAATACTCACTTAACTTAATGTTTTTTGACAAGCGTATTACTTACACAGACATGCCCCATAATGGAGCTCGGAAAGAATTCCGTATAGATTGTTTTGTAGCACGCCTCCGCCTACTCAATAATGTAATGTAATACCAACTCAAACATCACATCTCTGTCTCGAATAACGTTACAGAATATCTAAATGCTAATTGTGATAGGGTGTAATTGATCGACACGTCAGTTTATTTATTCATTTGATGTGAACGTTTTGACATTCGTGTGAATTTATTATTGGTAAAATTATTAAATCTATGATGCTCTCACAAAATGTTCGTCGGAAACGTGTACTTGGACGACGTATGATATGTTAATATTATATAATCTTACCGATTCTTTTACGAGGTTTCGCGTCGAGGTGCACGTCTTTGAAGCACGGACCTGGATAATACATATATTGCACCACTAACATAATTCTGACAGGATTCAGGGGAGATTACGATATCTCTGGTGCCTCAATTCGACCATTGGACTGCGATATATGGCTGAAAAAAATTCGAATAACAAGAATAACTTTTTTCGTTTTGAGCCTTATTATTGGAATTACAGCGATTCGAAGAGCAAAAGATGTATTTTTTCGAATTTCGGTGTGAATCGAATTATCTGCGTGCTTTACATTCCTTCGTCGTACTTTGTCGTTGATTTAACGAAGTTGGCTGCAGATCATTATCGTTATCCAGAATACACCACGTGGAGGTAGTCTGCATTGGTATTCCTGAGCCCTGAAAAGGGCTTACCCCGCCACTTCGCCCCCCCCCCCCCTCCTGCCCCCCACTCTAAGACAAATATTAAGCAATTTTAACCTCAAAACAAAACAAAAAACTCAAAAACTATGTGTTTCCTCATTTACCCCACCCTCTCCGCCTCCACCCCTTCTCACGGAAAAATTGCGATATCGGTAGAGATATTGTAAACGTCAGTTTTAGAAGGGCGTTAGCGTCGACTTTGACAAAACTATGGAGAGTAGCGTTGAACGTCGCCGACTGCATCTCCGGCACCTGCGTCTGGTTCTATGGGTTTGTAGAACGAGCCTTGTACTACCTTTAACGCTCGCGAAACTGTGCGTAGCGGCAGATGGCTTTATATTTCCATGTATCCCAGTTTTCTTTACATTGCAATATTAAGCGGGGAACTTAGCCGTGCGAGTCCGTAAACTATTGTATTTTTTTATATCTTGTTAATGCTTATAAGTTAATGCTTGTAGGGTATGAATTTAGCGATTGGGACACAAGTGGAACTGAAAATAAACACTGCTTGGCTGACACTGGTCTTGTACTTTAATTTTACAATAATAACTATACATCGAACGATTGTTTTCCTTTTATCGATCCTTCACAACAACTTTGTTTTTCTACATGTATGTCAATTTGTTGAATAATATAAACAAGATTTATAATACGATATTTTTAACAGAAAACAATCACGCAAGATCGCGAAGGGGAAATACTTAGAACAGATTATAGCATAGTTACGGGAAATATTTTGAAGCACTCATAGACAGCCCCGCGTCTTGGTAGTTGGCAGCAATAGTGGGCAGCCGGTAGTTGGATGGGTGATCGATAGTGGCAAAGAAAATCTTGAGCGTTTCTGTGCTTTGAAGGACACGTAAGGTAAGTTTTCGTTGTAAGCCAGTGTGTAAGCTAACAGTCGTTAAGTCATGTCAAAGGCCTTTGAGCGGCATAAAAACATCGACACCTGGGTTGCCACTGACCCCTCCAACTAATCCGCATTGGAGCGGCGGAGTGTGATCTAGGCCTCCTTCAGCCCCGTCTTCCCGTGCTTAGTAGTGGGCCATTAATGGATTGAAGCCAAACTGGAAATATCAATGCAATGCTAATTTTCTTCTATAAAATTCTCGTAATCGTTAACAAAAGCAGTAGAAGACATCAAAAGTACAAACGACTGAAAATAATTTTGAATATAATAAGTACAATATTTCCCTGAGCATCTAAAATTAGCAGTGTGAAGTGTCGGCCGCGGCCTCCGGGAATAATTTCATTCATTGAGCAAACAGGGCTCCTTGCCGTCCTTTGGGATTCTTGTAACGAATTCAAGCATTTATTCCTTATAACAGAAGAACCTTTTTATGAGATGATTTCATCGGCCGTAGTAAATAGGTATCGCAAAATTCTTCGGTATTACGGGTACAACATTTGGAGAAATTCCATTTCATTCTAAAAATTATTCTTCTACCATGCGAATATTTATTATTATACGAGACGAAATGTCCGGAGTCAAGCGACATACGAGTAGCTGCGCTCCACGGTGCGCCATTACATCCATTAGATAGACTTAAGTGTGACATTTGAGTATTATCATTATCCTTTACTCGTTGCCAATAATTAAAGCAAGGTAGACAGATCCACCGGAACTGATATCATTAGCGCTCGTTCCCTCCACTCGGAAACTTACATTTGCGGCCGGAAGCCACCGAACTGCGGGGTTGTGGTAACACAACAGACGCTGTTGTTCCGGAAAGCTCCGTACGTAAATAAAATTTATTTTTTCATAAAACCCTCAATCAAAAACAACTATCGCAAGTAACCTCATAACGTAGCGTCCATAGAGCAGGATGCATTATGATATGATCTGTGATCCTCTTGTTGAATGACAACGAGTAGCGAAGTGGCAGGTGACTCAAGCATTGTCATTATTTATATGAAAATAAAAATTATTTTCAATACATTCAGTTCATTCTCCGCTGAAATATAAACAGCGGAAAAATATGTCGCTAGATATGAATTAGAAACGTGATATTCACTTAAAAACAAGTAGCAAGTTTATCGAAGTTTACTGATCGAATACTTACTGCTATGCTCGGAGGCCCTCGGGCGGTTTGAAAACTTCCGACACTCGAGTTGGTCACTAACCCCTCCACCAATCCGCACTGAAGTAGCGTGGTAGAGTATGCTCTAGGCCTCCTTAAGAGGAGAGACCCGTGCCCAGTAGTGGGCCATTAATGGGTTGATGCCATTTCGCAAACAGGCCCCTAATTGCAAAAATTTTCTTAAAAGACCCATAATATTTTTAGAAGGCGTTTTCAACGATACCTTACACTATATGATACGCGACGAATAAAAAAATCATCCTCACGTTACCTATGGGGGAGGTACCCTGAAAAAAAAATGTTTTTCAATATTTTATTCTACGATTTTGGAGTTTCAATGAATATGTATATTCATGCCAAATTACAGCTTTCTGGCACTAATTTTTAGGCGCTATGCTTCGGACAAACGGACGGATGGACATGACGAAACTATAACGTTTCCGATTTTCCTTCGGAACCCTAATGAGTCTGTTATACATACAAGCAGTTATGTTGTATGTCGATGGTTTAATCTAAAATCAGCGCAATCCGGGCGGGGCCGGGGGGGGGGGGCCGGGAGGAGGGCTCCGTGGGGCTGTTATCTGACGCGGAGTAGGAATCGTAATTGCTATTAAACACGATCCCCGCCGCTCGACAATGTAGGTTACCCGTTATTAGCCGTGTCGTGTCGTGTCGTGTCGTGTCGCTCGCCAATCGTCCTCGCTCGGCGGTGACACTGAAACGGTGAAATTAAAAAATTTAACCGAAGCAAGCCGCGGAGCCCCGCTCGTAATGGATGGCAATAATTCCTGGGCCACGCTAACTTGATAACCGAGACAAATGGCGACGTAACCTGCGTTCAAATTGCTTTCTACTTTTCACAAGATAACAATAAAACCTTTTAATTGTACAATTCTCATTACAATGTAGAACCAAAATATTTAAATTTTAATTCAATCTTTTCATTAATAAAATCCTTTAATTATTGAAGATAATTATTTGAGTGATTGTTAAAATTAAATGAAAAAGATTATAATTAAAAGAAAAGATAATGGGTGTTTAAGTTTTAAGGTGTTGACTGTTGAGCAACTTAAGTTATGTTGACACCATAAGATATTTTGTACTTACATAAGATATAACTGCAAGCACAATAGTTTACAGCAGTTATATTATTATACGTTACAACATTGTTCTAAACGAGAGCCCGGCTCGTATTTGAAACGAGTGCCGGTTGCCTGCTGCCGGCTGCCGGGTGTGAATCCCGTGAGGCGAAAAATTATTTAATTAAATTACAGTGCAGCTGGAATTGAGAGCACAAGAATAACAAGTTCTATTTACCCTCATGTGGCACCTCTGTTACATCTTTAAAAATTATTACCTTGTACAAAACTATATATAAGTGAGAATTTTTGTTTGTGTTCGAAAGAGATTCCATTTTCGATTAAAAACGTTCCTTTTGAATTGATTTTTAATATCTACAATAGCATAATTCACAAACACTTGCAAAGGTTTGCAATGCCGATCTGCTCCACCTGCCTTCACAATAAATGAAACCACGTACAGAACCACTATATGAAGCCATGCAGCGATCCATGTCCGCTGTAACCCTACTACTGTAACCCCCAAAACTCACGACTAATGGTCATAGCACACATATCAACTCGTAAACGGAACGTAAACGTATCAACTCTTGCATGTCAGTATTCTTTGTATGAAACTCCCTACTGTAAAGCACACTTATCGGATCCGTAACGTAATCGCCTCGCCTCGAGACAAGCTTACGGTGCGTGGACGACTTGCCGTACCCGCGCTTACGTCTCACCGTACGCTATCCGTCGACTTTCCGTTTCCTCGTGCGCGCGCCGCGCCGCGGCTACCGTTGCGTCGGCGAACTGCTGTCATTCATTCCGTCAACCAGCGGCCGGCGAGCCGTAAGCGCGGCGTCGCCTAGCCGTAGCCGAGCTTACGTTAGGTTGACGGCGAGGCGATCCGGTGCCGATCCCTTTCCGAGTTGATATGTGCGCTACGACCATAATAAGGGGAACGAATCACATGAATATATTAGAGAGTAATTGGCCTTTGGCCCAAACAAACATTTAGTTTCATTTGTACGGTTCCGAAGTAAATCGGAATCCTTATAGTTTCGTAATGTCCGTCCGTCCGTCTGTCCAAAGCAAAGCGCCGAGATCTTTAGTGCTAGAAAGCTGTAATTTGGCGTGGATATATACATTTATTAAAACTCCACAATCGTAGATTAAAATATTGAAAAATATAATTTTTTAGGGCACAGGTAACGTGAGGATGAAATTTTTTTTTGTTGCGTACCCTATACTGTGGGGTATCGTTAAATATATATCGTTAAGCTATGTTAGCATAAGTAGTTAGTAAGCAACGGTCGATTTTACTACTTCGGAACCCTTCATTGCGCGTGGCCTGACACGCACTTGCCTGTTTGTGTATGTATTTAGTAGTCCTAACGCCGGATACTAAGTGGTAGACGAGCTATAGCGTGCTGTACTTGTAGTAATAGTAGGCAGTAATTGTATTGATAGCGGAGTGGGTCCGGCGCCGCGGCGGGCAATGGATCTGTAGCTGTCGTATTTTATTGTCGGTGACACTGATGAATTGCTTCTGCTGAGGATCAAGATGAACGTCTACTCCGGTCAGCTGGAGCGTCACAATATAATGAAACAGTAAATTACCATTTTGTTCATACTATCTGCCCAATTTATTTTTAATTTGTACAACTTGTAAATAATTGAAATACAAGGCTGCTTGGACGTAAGTTTGATATAATTAGTAGTATTAGTCATAATAAGAGTCAAAATAACTGATCACATTAACAAAACTCTTATTACACTACAACTCGTTGCTGTACGAGTATATTGATTGTTGCCGTGTAGCCTCCGGCAGCGGGACTACTTCCGACACGTATTTGCTGAATCAAATGCGTGACTTGACTCTGTTAATATGTACAACTTTCAGCAAAAAATGGTTGTCTGTAAAGTTGGTTTACGGACGGTAGTTTAACGTGACAACGTCATGACAAAACATTGATGAAATGATTACATACTTTTATTATAGATAAAATTGAATCATTTTAATTAAATTACCTTTATTTTGTATAGGAAAAGGAGTGAAATGAAATCTACAATTTGATTCATAAATGAACTATGCGGCACGAACCGAGCGCTTCGGCCGATCGTAGCCGATCGTGCCTCTCTATCGCTTGTTCCGCGCTCTCGCTCGCGGAACGTGACATGACGTCACGAAACGTGACAGTGAGTCATGCTTTTTCGTGCGTACTAAGGCTTCCAATACGTACTTACGTAATTACGCAAATACGTAATTACGGACAGATTTTATGAGTCCCACAAATACGTAATTGAAGAGTTCAAATCCGTAATTACGGATAATAACGCAACGGATACTAAATAAACGTATAATAACGCAAGTACATAGATAGGATATAATTAATTTAAAAGAAAGAAGTTTAAGATTGTTTAAAACAATTTTAACAATTTTCATGCTGTAAAATTATAAAATGTGGTATGTCATTTGAAAGGTAATTTTATTGGATTTCAAATGCTAGTAAAAAAAAAAAATTTATATTTCCTACTTAAATTTTAGGAATTAGTGCAACAGGTCGAAATTGTGGACATCTAAACGAATAGAATAAAACGAAAAGATCTTAAAATTTTATTTCCAATTTTACTTTCTTCCCCCTCAATATTTTGTATTAATGACTCTAATGACTCCCTGGCTCTAATGACTGCTCGTAATCGGTTTGTCATCGACCGGATGAGTTTCCTGATGGAATCTTGTGAGATTTCCTGCCACTCTTCGACTAAAGCAGTTATTAGGTCCTCAATCGACGCTGGAGCTTGCCATCTTCCTCGTACCTACCTTTTCAACTCATCCCACAAAATTTCAATTGGATTCAAGTCAGGGCTACGGGCTGGCCAGTCTAGTGTGGGAATCCCGACTTCTTTCAGGTACTGTCTTGTCTCTGCAGTGGTGTTGCAGTGGACATTATCGTGCATTAACAGCATATCCTGCCCAATAAAACCAGCGTAGGGAAGCACATAGTCCAGCAGAATGTTGTTGATGTATCTTTCTGCGGTTAGCCCTCCTCCCCGACCTCCACCGGGTACGAATATCAGCTCCGTTTTGGCTTCGATAGAAATCCCTGCCCACATCATACAGGACCCACCCCCGTATGCCACGGTTTTCGCAGAACAGCATTGTGCAAATCGCTCCCCCGGTCTCCTGTAAACTCTTCTTCGACGGTCGCTACCATGCAGACACATTCTAGTTTCATCCGAGACTCCATTGCTCTATACCCCAGTCTAAGTGATCGCGGGCAAATTGAAGCCGGGCTTGTCTGAGCCGCTGCTGGACGTCAACTCCGGTCAGGTATCGATTCCGGAGTGAAGTGGAGACAATAAAACGGTCATTTCTCACAGAAGTGTATCGCTGACGGCCAGAACCTGGTCTTCGCACTAAGTTTCCAGTTTCCCTGAAACTTGCAAACCATATTTTGTTTTATTTTAAAAAGTAATGAGTTTTGTTTTTACGTACCATGATATAAGCTGACTAAGATTTGGTTATGATATCAAAAGAGGATGAAAGCCAATAATTACCTTTCAAATGATATACTACATTCTACAATTTCATTGCATGAAAATTGTTAAAATTGTTTTGAACAATCCCCGTTTAGGTGATTCCAGTATAAAGCTCGCAAGTGTAGATACACTAACTGCATAAATAACTTTGTAATCCCATATAAATATATAGGATAATAAAGTTACATTTGCAGTGAATGAATCAGTGTATATGTATAATATAATGGAATAATAGGTGTAGATAAGTACCTAGATATTATTATGTTCAAAGGTAACTTATAAAATGGTCAACGGAATAAAAAAGCAAGAATGGGAGGAGATATCTTATGAAGTTTTACCAAAATCCCGCAAAATATTAAGTAGACTAAATTGCCCGAAATTGTTAGTATTCAAGAAGTAGAAGGTACTGGAAGGGAAAAAAGTAGGACTAACTACAAAAAGAAATGAGATGCAATCAAAAACATAACTAAACTTGTAAAAAAAAAAAAGTCTTACAACTCAGTTCTACCGTAAAAATTTGTGAGATCCATGTAATACCAAGTTGGTTAATTTATTCAATCCCTACTTAAGGGTCCTTCTGTCTTAAGTTATTACGTAATTAGCTAACCTAACAACATCTTACAGTGACCATATCAATATTAAAAATATTTTATGTTCTAAATAAATAGATAGACTTGGCCATCATACATGGATCTCACAAATTTTTACGGTAGAAGAACTGAGTTGCGAGACTTGATTTTTTTTACAAGTTATGTTTTTGATGGCATCATATTATCAAGAACAAAAATTAAATAAATAAAACTTTGAGCCTATTCGTACGTAATTGATTTTAGATCTGGAGTTTAATTTTAAAATTATTATCTTCTGTAGTTTCTTGTTAATATAATAGGTAAATGTGAACATTTGAAGATGTTTGATTTTTTATTTCTATTCCTTCCTAAAATACAATGTATTTTATACGCAAAAAAATTGCGCCCTAAAAAACAAATCAGTTACGTAATTACGTAATTACGTATTTAGAGCAGCGAAATGCGTATCTAAATACGTAATTGGAAAATCCGTATTTTTGGAAGCCTTAGTGCGTACACCCGGCGTTCATCGTTTTAATAGACGTTTTCACGTCAAAAAAGTATCACTAATATTGTCTCGTGACTGCAGCCCGTCCATGAGTGCACATGTATCTCAAAATCCTCCCAGTAACAAGTTTCCCCTCGCACCGCCTACCGCGGTAGTAGCTATTAAACGTGGACAGTAAAATACGATCATAATGAATCCTCCCTGTAAACTCGCGGAACCCGTTCAAGTTGTTACAGTAATCTATACTAATATATAAAGAGGAAAGATTTGATTGTTTGCATTGAATAGGCTCCGAAACTACTGAACCGATTTGAAAAATTCTTACACTGTTGGAAAGCTACACTATCCCCGAGTAACATAGGCTATATTACATTTTCAAAAAAATTAGGCATCCTTAATAAAACTCCAATAATGTAACCCAAGGTGTAAAAAATAAAGAAAACCGAAGCAAAGCGAGGGCGGTTACTCGTAAAGTATACAAGGTAACGCAATTGTCTGCCGCGCGTCTAACAAATTGTGTTGTTGGCCGCAGCCGCAGGGGGCGCTACTGTCCACCGACGACGCCGCGACGGTAATTATTGTATGGCTAGCTTTTGCATGCAGCTTTGCATAAGGAAATTATGTTTTAACTCAAAGTTTTATCCTGTTTTCCCGGGAAACCTTTTCATTTTCCGGGATGAAAAATTGTCTTAAATATGACCCAACTTTACCAATTTTCATCGAAATCTGTTCAAGGGTTTTTATGTGATGCCCGGACAGACAAACAGACACTTTGATTTTTATTATAGTATGGATATTAGAGTGCAACAAAAATATAATAAGTATTATAACAAGTATTTTATGTTTTATTAATTAACAGGTACAATACTCTTTTCCAGAAGGTCTGGATTGCAATAATACCGATGATCGTATTGTTTTAACCACAGCAGTTGCAGAACCCTATCTCCTCTACTTTTCTCGATCTTTATAAACTCTGTCACTTCTGTTATTTCCTCTAACTTTCACCTCTACGCAGACGACCTGCAGCTTTACCATCACTTTAGTCCTGCTCATATTGATTCCGCCATTTCTGCTGTTAATGATGACTTACGCCGCATCAATGATTGGTCTAGGTCATTTGGCCTGCTGATCAATCCCAGTAAGTCGCAGGCTATTATTATTGGCAGCAGATATGTGCGCAATAAAATTGATATTACCTCAGTCTCACCTATTGTCTTGGATCGTATACCTATACCTTTCACTGAGACAGTAAAGGATTTGGGGGTCATTATTGACTCCAATCTCTCTTGGCTTCCTCACATCAATGATATTAGTCGCAGGGTTCATTATACATTCCACTTGCTGAAATGCCTCCAAGGATTCTTGCCCTTGAAAACTAAAATTTCTTTATCCCAAACTCTTATCCGACCGCTTATTGATTACGCCGATGCCTGCTACTTGGATGCTACGGAGGAGCTACTTAACAAACTTGAGCGGCTGCAAAATCTATGTATTCGTTTTATTTTTGGTATCGGCAAATTCGACCATGTTTCTCATCTTCGCAAAAGTCTCAAGTGGCTCCCCATCCGTTTTCGCAGGAACACCAGGACTTTATGTTTGCTATTTAATATCCTTCGCTGTCCAACGTCTCCTTCCTATCTACGTGAGCGTTTTTCATTCGCTCGTCCATCTATCGCTCCCTGTAGAACCCATCGGAAAACGATCCTTCATTTCCCTCCTCATAAAAGTTGCACCTATTCCAATTCCTTTACTGTTCATGCAGTTAGGTTATGGAACTCGCTTCCGCCCAACATACGAGACTCGAAAACAGTTTCAATTTTCAAGAAAAGAGTCAGAGAATATTACTTATCCTTGACAATGTAAATATTAGATATTATTTATGTAGGTATATATTTATATTTTGTAATATATGTATGTGTATATATAAATTATATGTATGTATTTAGTAGTATTGTATAGATATTTGTATTAATATTACCTAATTTATAACATATTATAATATTATTTATTCTTATATTTTGCTTTTATATTTGTGTGCGCGCTGAACCTACCTCTCGACATTATTTCTCCAGTCGTAGGTCTGCTGGAAGAAATTTCTTAAGAAATAAGCAGTGCCTTTGTACATAATTACCTATATGTTGTGTCCTCATTGTATATCCACTGTGTGTACATAAATAAATAAATAAATAAATAAATAAATAAATAAATAAATAAACCCTTATGTTTATTTGGTTTATTTATGAGCAACGCAACCGTTTCATTAGTAGTTCTGTAGCAGAGACTCATAATATGACGTTTCTGAAGATAACAACAACAAAGATTTCATAGAGAATAAAAACTGTAGTTGGAAAAATATAAACTTTCACTCATATACCTGGGAGTCACAGGGAGATGTCCAAAATTTCCATTTCAGACCGCGGCAGAGCTTTATTTTTACACGAATGCGCCAGAAGGAGGGTTATGTTTTTCGAGTTTATGTATGTATGTATGTATGTATATTTCTTTGGCACACTCTGTGTCTAAACGGCTTGACCGATTACATTGGGAAAACAAACAAGATTTGATTGGTTGAAGAAATGGGTCCCGACTGTTAATCCTTCTATGATGTTTACTATGATGACTTTTAACATTATTATAAACTACTGGGCTTATTTTTTTAGTTTTTGTACGCAGTCGGGTTTTTTTTTTTTAATTATATATTTTTTTGTCTGATATACTTGAGTATTATTATTTTTCAATATGTTATAAACTTTGAGACAAAGATATTTTATTGTAATAGATTTTGAGAAGATGTAAAGTCTTCATCTCGGTTTACGACGCAGCGTTTTCATTGCGGCATAAATCTGAGCGAAGGCGAACTTTGCCACGAGCGCGACACCCCACATTGTGTTTTGTTTATTTGACTGTCGCTACCTCTGTGACATTATAATAAACCTAAGCTTTAATTTAAAACTACTCTATACTACAGCCCGTTTGAGTACAAGGAAACTCAATATAAATATCCCGTAAGCAGCACAGATACATGCCATAACTTATGATATGTATATCAACATCCGCTTCGTCATTTGACCCACACCAAAAGCATCGCAGACGTAAGTATTTACGCCACAGAATGAAGCATGGCATCCGCTCGTCGCTGACTCAAATTCACGGCTGGTGACCGCAGGAGACGGTTTTAGACATTACAGGAATTACACAGTGAATACAATTCCACATCACATATTCCACTAACATAACAGCAAGACGCATCGTAGCAATCGAAAACTCTCGAATAGATAATTTCTTCACTATGCGTGACATTTAGCAACCGCCACGTGACACTGACATCCAATTAGCAATAGAAAGTAACGTTATCTCGGCATAAACTGGCAGCTTTCCATTTAATTTTCAGGAAACACTTAAAGCCGTTCTCAGCTGAATTATTCAACGATCCGCTGCGGCTGCGGCTCGCGGCTCGCGGCTCGCGGCTCGCGGCTCGCGGCGTGCGGTGGGCTGCGGGCGGGAGACGAGCGGCAATAGGAATGATTGATAGTATGTATTTTCGATACCCATAGATGAAGTTCTGACTGAATGACTGACACACACATCGACTAAGAGTCCAAATAAGCCTCGAATGTAAATATAAATGCATGTTATGCTACTATAATAATATAAACCACTTTCATGACATTTCGATATTTCCACCAGACAGAGAATAAAGAATAAAGTATTTTCACGTTTACTAAGACTTCATATTTGGCATTCGAAGCGAACTTCCCCCTGTGTTCCCCGCGAAAAGTCTGAAAACTGTGTTATTTATAGGCAAATGAATATATTGCGGCTGGACCAATATTTATTGAACAAACAAAATACCACAAATCATGGAATGACAACTGAATATTATTTTGCACAAAGGCAGAAGGTTTCTACGCCGGGAACGATGCAATAACTCCAGTCATGCATCACGTCACGTGTGCGGAATGGGCAATTTGCGGGTCATCCGCGACGCCGCACGCCGCACGCCGCACGCCGCACGCCGCACGCCGCATGACGCAACAGCACGCTGCAGCCGCGCTTATTTGCGCCGCTGTCTTAACAAATATAAAAAGAACAGTGTAAAGTGGTACCAAATAGTAACGGTAGTACCTACTCTATTGCTTATTGTACAATTCAGATTTCAGTTCCTAGTTCCGCTATTCTGCGATAAATCTTTACCCAGATTACTGAAGCGATCTGTTTAACTTTTTATGACCCTCCGCCGACACAATCACTACCAGCGTTCGACGAGCGATACGATGCGGCGGCGATACACCACGCGCCCGCCGCCACCGCCACCGCCGCGTCTCAATAGCTTTACACAGAACGAGCGTGAGGTATACGAGTATATTGTAATAAAATAAACCTCTCTCTGCTCGCGCTGTCTGTTCTTTTATTACACTCCGTAAACTCCGTACTGATTTCAGCACTACCCGAATATATAGTGTCGAGTGTATAATGTGACTCACAGCGGGGTACATCTTCGCTTATAGTTCTGAAAGCTCAACTTCGAGCGTAGTGTGTCATTCATACATCTGTGAATGGACGACCGATGTGTTGGAACGTCTGATGCCGCTCGCAGGCCTTCGACGTGGCTCATTGAATACTATTTAGCTGTGACAATCTGGTACGACGCAATGGGTGGGGATATATTATTATGAGGTTAGATACACATTTTTATTCCAAATCAAAACATGAAAGGTTATCTATTGGTTTTTACTTTTATTCCGTAACCATCGCTATCCCCTACCCGATATAAGATAACGCTATCCACGTCGGTACAACCTTTACATAAAATCCCGAAGTTTGAATCATCAAGTGCTGATACCCCGCGCCCCGCGCCCTCTGCCGAGCGCGCTGTCGATACATTCCGTTTGCCGAATATTAAACGACTTTATCGTATTGCATCGATTGAAATTTAAGGTATTCAACTTAATGTAATAAAACTCTGTCCTCGTCTGGCTGATTTATAAACGTAGAATCAACAACAGTCAGGAACAGCCACACATTTTGAAATTCACCCTGAACTGTTTGTCTCGTCACGTTTCACTAATTTAAGGATGAATAATTTCTTGCATTGTACATGAATCGAATGGTAAACAAAACTGTCATTTACCAGACTTCAGGCTTCAAGCTTTTGACGATACCCTTTACATATCGAGCAATGAGCTCATACCGATAAGATTTTCCATAAAACTCGATTGTCGACGGCCCACGACCGTGTGAAGGGGCACCGTAACGAGACGGGGTCACCGACGGGCTCGTCCACATGTCGCGATACTTGCGATTATCTTCAATTTGTTTATCGGTTGGATGGTTTCAGAGTCTATAGTTCTGGAGTATAGGACATCCGTACAAACATTTTGTGTTTTCGATATAAAGATTTTGGGATGAAACCGAAGTTGCTACTCCTTAAAAGGATCTCGTAGCCTGCGGCTCGATATGATGGTAAGCGATCTATCTATTAAGTAACCCACGTCGAAAAAATCTCGGCCTTTCAATAGCCGCCGTCACTCCCCGGGTCCGCCGCGTTCCGGCCGGCCGGCTGGAGCCCGCGGCCCGCGGTCCGGGTGTTCCGACCGGCAGGGTGCATGCCCTGTACTGGGACGCTAATGGGTTGTCGACAGCTTACGCACTCTATATCGATAGATGATGGTGCGGTTAAATATGACATTGATGTTTAAATAAATTCATTTTATGTTGTGCTTACTTTATATTTAACAAAATTTTAACAAAAAAAACTTCAAATTAAGTACATCGTTTCCAATAAAAAAGAGTCATCGAAATCGGTTGACGCGATATTGAGTTATTTGTCCATTTGTCGCGCACATACTTAATGCAAAGACTTATATGGTTTTCTCATGGATGCCAATTTCAGATCTCGCTCAAAGTGGGACCACATGATAAATACCAGCTTTCGTTTAAAAGAAGAATCATCAAAATCGGTTCACCCAGTCGAAAGTTCAGTAACAAACATAAAAAAATACAGACGAATTGAGAACCTTCTCCGTTTTTTGAAGTCGGTTATAAACAGTAAGGAAATGTTTTAAAAGTTCTTTTTGTGACAAAACGGTATGATTAGCACAGTTTCAGCGGCCAGACATAGGGTAGTAAAGCGACTTTTACTTGATGATGGCATTGTTCATTAATCATTCTGAGAAGTCGACCACCGCCGCGCCCGCGCCGCCCGGTCACACTGCACGCGGTGGGCGAAGAGATACCGATGTTGATAAACCCAAAATAATTAAACAATACTAATTATGCTATTCATGCTCATGAAAATGAAATTTACTCCAATTTTGTATTTTTTTATTCTGTTACTAGTTTTTTGGATCTTTTTTCTTAAAAATCCTGTTAAGTTTATCTTGTATCCCTGAATTCAAAAAATGATTTTGAATTAGAAGGATTACTCTAATGTACCATTGTAGATAGAACCATGCTGTCAATCGAACAGCTGTACACTTGACTTCAGAATGGATGTTTTCTACTGGGCTCGGGCTGCTAGCCTCTGGCCACGAGCAGGAAACCAGAGTACAATATTTTGGAAACGATTTGAATCTATGATTTTTTATTCTTAATAGATTATTACAACGGTTATTACGGTATGAAGGGGGACTGCTATGAAGATGGCCAGTCGTCGCTCGCGGTGGGTGGCGCTGGTGACCATCGCGGCGTTGGTGTCGCCAGTGTCAGCGACACGCGTCGGCCATACGACACCGGCACACGACACCTGCGAGTCACATTCAGCCACAGCCCCACAGCCCCACAGCCCCGCAGCCCCGCAGCCCCGCAGACCTGCAGCCGCACAGCCCCACAGCCCCACAACCCCACAGCCCCACAACCCCGCAGCCCCGCAGCCCCGCAGCCCCGCAGACCTGCATCCCCACAGCCCCACAGCCCCACAACCCCGCAGCCCCGCAGCCCCGCAGCCCCGCAGTCCGGGCACACTAATTACGAAGATAAAGTGCCCATTAATATTCATCGAAGGTGTCAGGAGCCGCCGATCCTTCTAACAACCTTTATAATCCTATAATTGCTTTATTGCCGGCGATTACTTTTATTCGTATCAAATTAAATACATATTATAGTCACTCGTTTCAATTAACCCCCCCCCCCCCTGGTGGTGGTTGTTGACCTCCGTGCCGCATTAATAAATCTCTCCTCGTGTTATACAATAATAAATTACCTATTCTGCAGGTCAAAATAAAACGAAATATCATTAAATTTTATCTATTATCTATTGAAGACACAGATTCAGTTTCAGACAACAGATTCCGTTTGATGATAGTGTTATTATGTATAATAAAATATGTCGTCGATTAATCGGAGACATCATAAGGGTAGGTACTCAATAACAATAATAGACTAATTCTATTATTAGGTATAATGCTAGCCGAATGGAGCGAGACACATGGAATTCACAATGTTCGGCGGAACACGGACAGAACCAACACGTTTGCCTTCGCGCCCCGCAAACACGGATAAGGACGAGGACCAATATTCCCGTGGTTTCGCTATAATCATAATAAAAGGTAAGAGCAATTCCTTGATATTATTATGGAATAACTTCGCCAGGAGTGCTAGAGTACTGTGATGTTACCTAATCACCTAACTCCAAAAGTATATCGTCGACATCATGTACCATTAGGTAGCTACAATCGATGCCTTATGGACTTAGCATCTCCCGAGATTTACAGTTTAAAGTTAAACACAACTATTAGCGCCTGCCGTCGCCCCGCGCCCCGCACCCCGCAGCTGGCCAGGCGGCTCCGGCCTCCAGCGGCGAGGGGGCTCCAACGCAGTCATTTGGAAGTTACATTAACGATTCTTCTTACATCACAAGTTCGCTAGTCCTGCGACCTCGGCCAGTTAATTATTCAAGTTTGTTTGTATCGCAAACATAAACAAAAAGTTCCTAAAGTTACAATATAATTCACCGTTCGATCGATCTACGAGTATCGTAACATACTCTGATACTTCAACTGAATAAAATGTGCTAATGATTTATTTTAGCCTTTTTACAGTAATATGTAAGATGTTTTAGTGCGGTCGTGTTCCGGCTGGGAACCACTGGGAGCTGCTGGGAGCCAGTAGGCAGTTCTATCGTCCTTTCCCTCTCTTCATTCTAGTTCAGCACCGCATGGGTGATGCCTCATGCCTGCTATGTTGTGATGTTACCGATTTCTGCGACTGATGGCGACGGTGTACAATTACTAACAGGTGGATCGTCATCTAATATATAAAATTCTCGTGTCACAGTTTTCGTTGCCATACTCCTCCAAAACGGCTTGACCGATTTTGATGAAATTTTTTGTGCTTATCCGGTATCTATGAGAATCGGCCAACATCTTTTTTTCATCCCCCTAAATGTTAGGGGTAGTCCACCCCTAAATTTTATTTTTTATTTTTTGGACAAAATTTTTAATTTCTATTTTTTTATGATACAACATACAAAAATACATACAATCCTCAATTTTCACCCTTCTACGATCAACCCTTATTTTTTAATAGCCATTTTAGTAATTTAATCATTTTTCCTCTCCGGTCGAAAACTGATCAATTGTTAGGCGATACGAAGTTCGCTGGGTCAGCTAGTTATATATAAAATGTCAGTTACATTATATAATAGTTATAATTATATACAAGAGAGGTTCAAAATGTGTGTGGTAGTACTGGAATTAACAAAAAATTACGTCGGTGTTACATTGGCGGATGGATTAGGGCGGTTGCTCTCATTAATTTTTTTCTGTGATTTAATGGCCTTGAGGATTGAAGTCTTCTATAATGAATTGATTCTTTTCTGTATTGGTTAAACATTTTCTCGTTTCCTCGTTATTTCAAACATGGCCCACCAACAATACCCTGATCCTGTTCAATTAAAAATTATGGAACTTTCCTTAAATCAATAAGAAAAAATAATATGTACATTTTACAATTAATTTAATGAAAAATAATAAATCAGCATCGTACATAATTATTGATTGATTGATAACTAAAGTGCTCTAGCGCCCGGTTTCACCACATATCACCACATATCACCACCACGTATCACCACATACCATCAGTCAAGCATCAACTTATATTGAAATACCTGCTCTGTTCTGTCCATTAATATAATTGTCGGAGATCATAAAATGGAACATCAAGCCGGGCCAGGCTTAGGTGTATTCGGATTGTGAAGATGGCAACACTATGTGAATTGACTACTGTCATTTGGTCACGCGGTGACGTGGCGGGAGAACCGAGGAAAGCTATTAACTTGCCAGCGACGAACGGATTCTGGATACAGCCTTCGAGCTGAGCAGACGCCTAGACAAGAACGTAGTTACTTTTAAGACGGAACGCGACGTATGAATTGTATTGTGATATTAGATTGACGAGTAACAGGATCAGACGATTATGCGAGGCATTGGGGTGGCTGTAAGGGGTGATGGGAGGCCACTGGGCCGTCGTGCCCTATTATTTGTTGGCTGTTACTCGGATAATTTGGATAAACGGATAAACTAATGGCGTGTTTAATTATAACCAGTGTAAAACCTGTGTTAAAATGAGTTTCTGACTAAAGTGATGTAAACGCCCACTGTTGTTATTATTTCCCGAACCACCACCCAACCAGGCATTATTTCCGTTATCAGAAGTGAGAAGGACCCACATGGTGAGAAAATTTCGCCCACATATGTCAGAAAATAAATGAAGAATGACGGTGGTTCGGATGATACTTGAAATGAATTGATTGCAATGAGAAACGTAACAACAGTAAACGCGAGTAAATGAGAACCGTGGAATTTTACAAAGAAAATATGTGAACCTACCCCCAGATACTCGCCTCACGCAAGATGTCGATATTAGTCGAGAAGCAATTATGATGGAAGTGAATAGTGGAACAGAGTATGTTACTACGAGTATTTGAACACAGAACACGAGGACGTGTTCATTTTGTCAAAGATGGCCGAGGGAGTAATAGCATCGAAGACACCAAACCAAAAAAAAAAATTAATTCCCTCAAAGACACGAGGAAAAGTACCATCTTTTCATTCGGATTGCAAGAATCCGCATTTCAGGTTTTTCAGATATGATGTTACAAATGGTGGACGGCAAGCATGTAAAATAAGAATTCTAAATTTCGAATACAAAGGATCGGAAAAATGTGATTAAGGTTTGAGGTTATAAGACAGCGATTTGGTATGGCATATTTTTTCATTATTCTTAACAAGATTGGATAATTCGATAGTGTTTTTGTGTAGTAGGTATACACTGGAAGTCAAGCAGTGTAAATGGTGCCGTCATCTTGAACTGTCAAAACACCTGACAGAATTTTCAGAGTTAAGATTTAAGATAAGATTTTGTAAATTTTATTTTGTGTAAGAATGTTGTGCTTCGAAAACCTAGAACATGCAAGGTTTTCCAGAAAATGAGATTGATTAGAAAGAACTGGTTAGAATGGTGGTTTGTGTAAACTACAAATCGTTTCGTCATATTTGTGCTTAATTCAACGAAGTATTATAAAGTCATTGTACAGTATCTTTCAACGTAATTAAGATTACCAAAGTTGTTCAAAATCAGTGCAAGTATATTGTTTTGTGACACCAGAAGCGTTGTGTAAATGATATCAAGAATTTTCAATTTTCAAACATCTTGATAATCTTTAATTATCGTCTGCCCTCAGTTCAGAAAAATAACAATTAGACATTTCGTGTTTTTGTCTTTTGCTTTTTGTGTGTTTCAGATAAACTAAGTGATGATGACAGTTGTATGGACATGTAACCTGTGAATATCTAAACGGTGATGAGAAGTTGCATCAATGCGAGATAACGAAGTCTGATGTCAACTACCTGCATTTAATTTTGTTGATAGTGACGGGAGCGCATCGCGGCTCCTTGTACCGTGGCTTACGATGAGCATAGTCGGTGATTGTATGGCGACATGATATAACAGGTGATCTGTATTGATACTTTTGTAGCTAATTTTGATTACTGCTCACTGACAGTAATAAAATTGTTCCTTGTTGAGTTTGTGCTGATATTACATAATGTCAACATATGACATTTGATGGTTACTTGAGTTTGTGTACTTGACGATTTTTGGTAATGAAGGCCACAGAGAGAATTTGGTGAGCGAAGTGAGCGAAAAATAACCTTTTTGTTATTTAAAAGTGACATGCAAAGATAATAATTCCTTTACTGATTTGTTGAACTGTTTTTGAGAATCTTTAAGACAGACGGGATAACACACTAAGAATTTCTTAAAATCTTCACAGTAAGTGAACCGATTGTCGATTGTTGTTGATGAGTAGTAAGTGGTATGCAAGTCGCTCAGATAGCATGCAACTCCAGTCATTCGTAGACGTAGGCGTAAGAACGGGCACTAGATATCCCGCCGCAGTGCGGCCACGACTGTGAGTGGCGTGCGTTTGGCTTGGAGCTGTAAGCAGTCGCTGTTGGAACTTCCGGAGGGAGGAAATGAGTTGTTGTTGTGATGTCGAACTGGGTACCGGATGGAGGTCACCCAAAGTACTGCCAGGTGGGCAGTAATGGTTATGTGAAGTATTGGGAGGTAGCCCACTTGATTGATGATGATGTTGATGATGATGATGATGATGACGATGATGATGATGTTGATGATGATGATGTTGATGATGATGATGATCAGAGTATTGCATACAAACTGCTGACTTATCTTTGAGTGCCATGAAGCCTTTTGTTGTAAAGTTAGATCGCGTTATCAGATTGTAGTTCTTGGTATTATCCCGTTCTGGCTGCTGTGTTTTCATTATGAAGCCTTGGGGCTTGTGGTCAGGGAGGCCGAGTGGGAAACTTTTACTTTGCGAAGGTTATGTCTTTTCCAGATGGTCCCCTGCTGCCTCACCGAGGACGGTGAGGTTGTCACGATGGCCGTGTCGGAGATCATAAAATGGAACATCAAGCCGGGCCAGGCTTAGGTGTATTCGGATTGTGAAGATGGCAACACTATGTGAATTGACTACTGTCATTTGGTCACGCGGTGACGTGGCGGGAGAACCGAGGAAAGCTATTAACTTGCCAGCGACGAACGGATTCTGGATACAGCCTTCGAGCTGAGCAGACGCCTAGACAAGAACGTAGTTACTTTTAAGACGGAACGCGACGTATGAATTGTATTGTGATATTAGATTGACGAGTAACAGGATCAGACGATTATGCGAGGCATTGGGGTGGCTGTAAGGGGTGATGGGAGGCCACTGGGCCGTCGTGCCCTATTATTTGTTGGCTGTTACTCGGATAATTTGGATAAACGGATAAACTAATGGCGTGTTTAATTATAACCAGTGTAAAACCTGTGTTAAAATGAGTTTCTGACTAAAGTGATGTAAACGCCCACTGTTGTTATTATTTCCCGAACCACCACCCAACCAGGCATTATTTCCGTTATAATAAATATAAGTAAACTTATTTTATACATAATTTAAACATATTTTGAGCACATTATAATATTACATCACAACGTAAACAATTTGAAACCATAATTGAAGCAATATCAAGTACATCAGCAGCCAACCGCAGTCTAGTTGTTGTACTTGATAGTCGATGGACAAGCCACCGGGTACCGCCCGCACCGCCTCACAATAATAATGATGTCACACCGCAACTGTCATCAGCTGCGGTGGCTGCGGTTTGACGGATACGGCCCCTCCTCCCTCTCCCTCCACCCGGTGTCGTCTTAAGCCGCCCATACATGTTGTTCAAGGTTTGCCGAGTGACGGGAAGTGCCAATGTGCATCAGGGGTGTGCGATGACTTGCCGGCGCGGTGACGTTTAGGATCGCTGGCCACGCGGCCTTGCTCTCCTCACTTTGTGCACAAATGAAAGGCTCTCGCCTCCACTCAGCCAACGCAAACCACACGTTGGTTTATCACTCGCCATTATGCACTTGCCTCTTGATTTAGGCTCAGCCAACATGTATGGGCTTTAGCAATTCGTGGGCCACACTCGGAATATATTTATGGAACTTAATTTCCGCGGTTTCAAAAAAAAACCTCGTCCATACGGGAGATCTTAAGTCAATATAACAGAACGGCTTTAACTATAAGAATAGTTTAGAGGTAAAAATTAGTTCCGAAATAAATGTACGAATGAACCTGAGATTACTGACAGTGTTGCGAGAAATCATAGAAGATGTCTCGATGTTGAGGTGGTGGCCAGATGCAGCTGGCAGTGACCGCGGCTGTGGGACCACCGCCCAGTGGTCGCGTGCTCGGTCCCCGGACGAACCGTGCCGGTACACTAGAACAAACTCGTATAAAAATGTATTATATAAGTGTATGATGGTATGTTAATACGTGAGGCAAAAAATTGAATTTGACAGTTACGGTATAATTTTTACCGCCGAACGGTTTTCTAATGGAATTCTATACATTTTTATACGTACTAGGTGGCGGAGATAAAAAAATCTTTTAAGGAATTCATAAGCGTAAGGAATTCATAAGCGTGTACGAAGACCTTGATCACTCATAAAAATAATATTATACATATATTTCTTCCATTTCAATTGAAAGGAATCCAATTAACCGATGCCACTGGGTTTCCCTCACGACGTCGAATGCGAAGCTTTAAGTTAATTTAAATATTGTTTTTGTTTAGTATGTAATTGCTCCTTTGAACGGAGAAATAACGCGGTGGCCGATTGCGAGGTCGTGTAATTGAGTTTGTACTCTGTTCGCAGGAAGTCTACAGTTAAATAAACAACAATCGTACCTACATGGAGTTACACCTAGTTGGTATTTACCAACACGCCGGCCACCGGGCTCACCGCACACACAAATACATGCAATGCCGTCTCTGCGTATTTCGCCGCTGGCTGTTAGCGAGCTGTCTGCGGCCTGTACCACCGGTTAAAACCAAAATAAACTTCATTATCGATTACTTTCACACAGGCTTCATTTAATGATAAGTATTATAAAATCAGCGTACATTTTCTAGACATTTTCTAGTCAAAACAGAACCCTTAAAGTTTCGTTCCGCGGCTATATAATGTGTGTATAGGATAAGTATCTTTTGTGCCAGCTAAATGTTTCATTTTGGACATTAAAACAAATCATAGGAGTATTATATAATATTGAAATTAAAAGAAGGACGAAAATTTTAGTCGGTCAATTTAAAACTACGGAACCATACATTGCGCGTGGCCTGGCAGTGGGCCAGCAGTGTGTATAATAGCCAATTTTTGTTTAATGTTTTTGCATCGGAGTCGTATCTGATGACCACGTTAATGCCTGGCTGGCTGGCTGACTGGCTGGATGGCTGGATGGCTGACTGGCCGTGACATGTGAACCAGTCAACTGGCAACTATTCTCCTTTGTTGTTGCCTGTCAACGCGTCAATAACTGATGTTATCACAGACATGTGTCTAGAATGTTATCAACATACATAATAGTACATCATCATTATGGCAACAATCTCATCGTTACAAATAAGTTATTATAATCGTGATGAGACTTCTATATGAAATACACACACACATACACAAATTTCAAAGGAATTTGTGAGACAATTTGAATTTACCGTGAATGTAAATATCATAGCAATATTTTGCATCGTCGAAGTGATAATGAATAACTTTGATTCGAATTAATTTTGATCGAGTTCATCGTTGATTTGTAGATGTTGATTTATTGGTTGTAATTACTCCATTACGCCACCACCCCCTACCACCCGCCATCAGCCGTCAGCCGTCAGCCATCAGCCGTCAGCCGTCAGCCGCCGTCCCAGTTCGCGGAACTGATTGTGAATAATTGTGGTCTAGATTTTTGTGGTTTTAGACTTAATGTGATTGAAGTGTGGCCAAAGCTTTCGATGGTCAAGAACCAGCTATAGATTATATAAGTTGCTGCAGTAAAAACTGTATGGGTATCTATACAAATTATGAACTGCAGTTCATTTCATACAACGATTGTAGAACAAATTGATGCCAATAATCTAAATTTCAGTAAAAAAAAACCGACTTCAAATGAAGTACATCCAATAAAAAAAGTATCATTGAAATCGGTTGGCGTGATATTGAGTTGTTCGTCCATTTATCGCGCACATACTTAATGCAAATTTAGGACTTATATGCTTTTGACATGGTTGCCATTCTCAGATCTCGCTCTTTATGTGGGACCACACGACAAGCACCAGCTTTCGAAAACAACTCGAAACTTCGAAACTCCAATATCCAAAATCGCCATCACTTTCAACCTTCAGTCAAACTGTGTCCTTCGATCACTCCCTACGTTTTCCTTATCGGAAGATATAAGGAAGAGCGAGGCGCTGCGAGTCGATCACTCGGTCATCAAATGGGCTCAAAGCGCCGTAATGTGCCGTTATCGCCGCCAGGTGGCGCAGCTTCGTCGCATTACGTCTTCCCGAATGACGGCTCGCTGATCACTTTAACCGACATTTCTCTGTAACATCGTAACGATTTTAATAAAATGTTGTCCACGTCTAACCAAACGTGGACAGGACTGAACAGTAACTGGACCTAGTCGTAATCAACGAGTTGCGACATGTTGTATGAATAACTAAGATATTTGAGTGCTAAAGAGTGGTTTTAGTTGCCAGTTGCGATTTAACACCAGGGCCCCAAGTCAGCTATTACAATAGTGTCAGAATAGTCTATCATTGATTTCATAATTGTTGATTTTGACAAGTTTGGTAATCTACTAATATAATGGCGTCATTATGACTTTCCAATGGTCAGCCACTGACACTCCATTGAAAGAAATGGCGTCTATGGGTAATCTCGTACATAATGACAAATGAATGACGGACCTATGCAGTAATCTGCTAAGGCAGTTCCTTTGATCAGTGACATACCATTAGAACGTCATTGTGCAGTCATTGCTTTCTTTACCATTTATTTGCTTTATATTGCTTTCTTATTGCAATTTACCATTTATAAGATAGATAGATAAGAAGCAAGATATTCCGGTCCAACGTAAAAACCGTGTTGTTGTACGGATGTGAGACGTGGAAGGTCACAAAAGACATCTCCCGCCAACTCCAGGTTTTTATCAACCGCTGTCTTCGCCGTATACTCGAAGTTTACTGGCCCGAGAAAATCTCCAATCTAGAGCTGTGGGAACGTTGCGGTGAGACTCCGATCGACCAGCAGATCAAACGCCGAAAATGGAACTGGATCGGCCACACGCTCCGAAGGGATCCTGAACATATTCCGAAGCAAGCCTTAGACTGGTATCCCCAAGGAAAGCGTAAACGTGGTCGTCCTAAGCAGACCTGGCGGCGGACGATCATCGCAGAGGCGAAAACAATAGGGAAGACTTGGAGCGAAGTTAAGCGAGAAGCTCAAGACCGTACGGGATGGCGACGCACTGTGGACGACCTCTGCCCCATCTAGGGGACACAGGAAAATAAGAAGAATTTACCATTTACGATTTATAACCAACATTATATTTTCCAATTTATCTTGAAAAAAATAGTTCTATTGATCTGAGTCTCCTTCGAAACGAACTCCTAAAAAACAAAACAGTATAAAATATAAATTTTCTCATATACCAACCTATAAAATTTAAAATTCTCTCCTCTTGAGGAGGCCTAGAGCATACTCCACCACGCTGCTCTGGTGCGGATTGGTGGAGGGGTTAGTAGCCAACCCGAGTGTCGGAAGTTTTCAAACCACCCGAGGGCCTCCGATATGGCTTAACGACTGTTGTTATCATGTGATAACAACCCGGACCAACGACTTTACGTGCCCTCCGAAGCACGGAATCGCTCAAGAATTTTTGCCACTAGCGGTCATCATCTAACTACCGACCGCGCCCGCTGTTGCTTAACTTTGTCGATCACTTAAGATCGACGCAAGCCGCAGGACTATGAACGATGAACCTAATGTAATAATAGTATCTAATCAGAATCAGTTGATATAAAATAAAAAGATCTTCAATATTTTAATCATCATTTGAATAACAAATCACAAATATCACTTACCTTAAATAATAAAAATAATATCGTCGTAAAAATATTATTGCGTTGTGAGTTTTTTGCTATTTACGAACTTCCTACTCCTTCAGATTGCTTTTAACACTAATAAATAATATGTAAAAATATATATAAATGTAATCTGGCATGAATAAATGTTCAAATTTAGTAGTAGTTTTTCGAAAATCATTTCTGGCAATACCACAATGCCATTATAACACAATTCTATTACGAGACCATTGTCCGACCAATGATCGACCATTATGAATTAGCAGATTACGAACTTTTAGCAAAATGACAATGGGATCGTGTTGGAATGACGAATATTATAAAAATAGCAGACTTGGGACCCAGGTGGGCTGCACAATATGCGTTTTTTACTTCCCGCCGTGTCAGCTACGTAGAATGCTACGGCGTAGCACGCGGCGTAGCTCGCGGCGTAGCGCCACGTGTACGCGGCGAGGCGGCGCGAACGTTGGTCACGAAAAACTTTGAAGTGCACAGGGAGCTGTAAAATAATATATCGCAATAATAAATAATTTTGGTAAACACCAAAATGTAATTGAAGAATTGGGCATTTTTTAATATTTATTGGTGCATAGAATATGTTTTTATGACGTTCAATGAATAAAAGTCATTTTCTTAAAAATTTTTAGATAAACCACTTCAATTCCAAAGGTGCGATATGATACTCGTGATGTAAGTACTCTATCATTGCACGATGCTAACGAACATTTTACGCACCGTATCGTAATGTTATACCCCTTTTTCATTAAAATAATTGATAAAAAAAAGTTCTATATTCACAGTGACAGTACCAATCGACTCACTAGTTTTGAGTGCTCGAGTGAGATCAATCGTGTGGTATCAGGCGCGTGACGCGAGACGCGCGCGATCCAACAAATCGAGTCTCATTTTGATTTGCTTCCTTACCCATTTATAGTGGCTTTTAGCGGAGAATATTCTCCATTCGCACTTCCTATTCAGTTTCTCAGAACGATTTTCTCAAGTGATTGCGTTTGGGATTTAGTCACTGTATTTGTTGCTTCATATAATACAAGTACTCGTTATTATAGATTTAAGGTTATATTGAATAATGCGATGATTTATTTGGTTATTTTTAAACTTACCACACACAAATTACATTATAATAGCTAAAATCCGGGATCGACAAAAACAAGTTCAAAGGAGGGTATTAAAAGTTTGCCAACATTACAAGTTGCTACAACAACAATTTAGTTGTGTACCTAAAATTTAAGGAAGGGTAATTCACTTACTGAATTTACACAATGTTGATATCCATATGACAGACCGTGCGTATATATTATTAACAGTTATTTGGAATAGTCAAATACAATTTATAAGTAATTTAAACACCAGTAAAAAGGAAAACCAGGGACGATTCGACCAACACTATCGTCTGATCCGAGTCGAACTAGCTTGGAGCTTGCAGCCAATTTTACCTACTGGTAAGAATATATCGACATTAGAAAAATAATATTCAAGAAGCAACTCCATATAACCTGGCTATAAAAGATAAAATTTTATTTGAAAATATTAAGTGAATGAGATAAATAACTAAAAGTAGTACTTCTGATACACTATGAGTTCCGGCAGTCGACCGCTCCACTCCCTGTCGACCTGGCGACTGCGGTCCGGTGCAGTGGCCGCCAGCGACACGGATGTGGCCACTATGAGTGACACCTAAATCACTATCTGTAACATATCATACTGTCAGCTATCAAGATCTTCCTTACTGAACAAACAATGCAAACGTTTTGACAATAAATGTCGCGGAAAACTGCAACTTCCCAAATATATTGTCAGACTGACTTGAGATAAAACAACGCTGCAGCTCAGCATCAATTACCGAGGATCGCGTCGAGAATATATTGCAGCGCGTCGCCTTCCGGGAGGAGACGATAGTAGATAATAGTTGTCGTTATTAGTTACAAATCTCACTCACTTTGGTTGACTGGATGATCTTCCATTCAATAAATAAAACAATGCAGCGAGATTCACAAGATAGGTACTCGCTCAAAATGAACAATCAGCGTTTCACCTTAATATCGTGACTTTAAATTTTATTGTTTCATCATTCATCGTTCACAGTCAGAATACATAACAACCTTCCTTGCACGTGCACCAGCGGGAATTAGTGCGGAAAATAAGAATACGATTTTAATATCCATTTTTGTTTCGCTGAGAAAATGTTCATTCTGACGGCCGCAATTCTCGTGAAGCACGCGCACTGTAGGAAGGCCGCAGCTAACAAAAACAATAACATTTTCCTAAAGTTTAAGCCCGGCCGGCTGCCATGGATGTGTGAGAGCCTCATTCCTCTAACGGGGAGGGCAGCGGGGCGGGAGGGGGGTTGACGCCGCATCAGTTACACTAGGATTGATTCGTTTCCCGAGTCCTCACGATGCTGTCAGCTTGCCACTAGAGCGGATTTGATCGTTAACTAGTGGTGAGTGTCAGAGCTAACGATCGGTTATATTGAAACTTCAATAGAGTTAGCGCTGTAGAAAGCACTGCAAATGAGGTAATACGAACTACAAGTAGAATAAAGTCGGTGGATACTTCTATTATAATATGTACAACGGTGAATCATCATCAATCACCGTCCACACGCCGCAACTGTCTACTTTGTCATTATTGGTCTGGGTGTTTCTTCAAAAAATATTTATTCTTTACATTTTCTTGAAGCCTGTACAAAGAACGTATTATTTAAATTAAATCTGAAACTTGAAACAGTCGAAGTAGTTTAATAAGGTGCGAAGTGTCGATACGAGGAGCGGCTCCGAGCGGCTGAACTTCGGACAAGTTTAATGAAGGGAACGGTGGCAGCTGGGGGGGGGCAGCGGGATGGGGGGACGATGACCGAGACACTTGTAGCCTATTTTCACCATTATAAGTAAAATAAAGTAAAATAGCTAGAAAGAGTAAAAACTGTATTTAATGCGGGTAAATATAAGCAATAGGTTTTCCGAAGCGAGGGCACCTTACTTTGTCATAAATATTATAAAAGTGAGTAACGGTTGAGAGACGTCTGGCGTGGTTCTAGTTTTAATCTGGGAGATGGCTGCTGTCTGCCGCCCCGACCACCGCCGCCGGCCGACCGCCGCGAGAGACGCTCCAAATACAAACTGACTGATTTATAGCGTTAAGCATTCTGCGGCCGCTTAAGAGTTGCTAACCGACAGAACAGATCGGACCATGTTTGACCCATCGGCTGTGTTGCCCACAAGCACGTACCCAGGATTTTTTGTCGGGGGGGGGGGGGTCCATTTGGGTAAATGATTAAGGTACCTAAATGACACGTAAAAGCTTCTCGGAAATAAATAGCAAATCAATTTTCACACAATAATTATTGGAACGAAGTTCCTTATCGCGCGTTGTGAAAAGGGGCTAGACGGAAAATTACGACACTTTTTGATTTTACGAATGACGACACTTTTTTTGAAGTGATTCAGTGAGTTTTACAAAGATGGCGCTGTACTGTACAACTTTCTGAATCACGCTAGCGTAATTAATTAAGTTTTACAGAGATGGCGATGTACAACAAAACAATACTTAATCGAAAGGAACTTCGTTCCATCCGGGTGTCCCTTGACACCTCTCATGTTTTTTAATAGATATTTTTAACGGTACCTTTTTAGTCGGTAGTTTTTAACGGTATATTTTTAGTCGGTACCTATCTGTAAAATGGGACACTTTTCAAGGGGGGGGGGGATGCGGATGGGGGAGGGAGGGGAGACTTGTTGTTTTTAATGTCTTTTAATTTTAATAATTTAATGTTGAGTTTTAATAAAAATGTATATTCATGTCAAATTACAGCTTATTAGCACTAAGGGTCACGGCGCTTTGCTTCGGACAAACGGACAGACGGACATGGCAAAACTATAAGGGTTCCGATTTTTCTTCGGAACCCTAAAAAGGCAATTTTAATGTCTTAATAACTCTAACGTTAATTTCAGTCTTAATAATTGCTTTGTTTATTTCTTTTAATAACACACAGATTCACTTTTAAGCAGTTAATTCTTATATTTAGTTATAAAATGAACTTAGCTAAAAATCATAATAATTCTTAAAAAAAGCAAAGCAATAACCCTTAAGTGTCCCACTGCTGGGCTCGGGGTCTCCTCTCACAATGTGAGGGGTACAGGCCATAGTCTACCACGCTGGCCAAGTGCGGATTGGTAGACTTCACACACCTTTGAAAGCTATATGGAAACTCTCAGGTGTGCAGGTTTCCTCACGATGAAGGAAACTTCACCGAAGCAAGTGATAATTAACTTATAATACGCACATAATATTTTGAAAATTAGAGGGGCGGCCAGGATTTTAATTCTTAATAACTTTACTATTATCTAGTAATAATTCTACTATCTAATCATTAGTTACATACTTAGTAGTTACGTAGTAGACCAAGTAATTATTCATTAAACTAAGAGATGGGGCTCCTTAAATTATTTGAAAATAAAAATGATTACATAACAATTTCGACAATCTTGTCTCGTCTTGAGTCTCGACCCGAAAGTCCCGGGACTCGAGACAACTAAAATTACGAAAAGTCTCGGGACTTCGAGACACGAGATGTCCCGGGAACCAAACCCTAGACTGTAGGTATAACACTTTCGGGGGGGGGGGGGGGTTTGGACCCCTCGGACCCCCCCCTGGGTACGTCCTTGTTTGCCCATATCACTACGTATTTTTGCTCGAAGTCAGAAATCATACAAATAAAAATGTGTGTTGTAAGTGAATTAGCCTGTCATACAGTAATGCGGTGTCGAGCTGATGCAAATGAGGCAGCTATGGTATTACTCCGAAATGTGTTTCTCATTACGAATTCAGTTCGTATTCAAATTCAAATTCAAAAATCTTTTATTCATGTAGGTAACACTGATGCTTACATATGCACGTAATTTTTTTTCAGTTCAGCTTTCCAGAAAGGTGCTTTGTCATGGAGGAGAAGAAAAGTCGAAAAGAAACTTCTCAGCACATCTTTTAAAATAATAAAAAGTTAAACAATATAGACCTACGTGGAATGGGTGAGGCATTAATTTCCAGGCGTCCTTGTCATTAATATATTCATTCATACTATGGCATCCTTTTCTATACACATTAAAAATTAAAAATAAAACAAATTGTTCAAGAAAAATAGTAATTTTGCTTGAACATTTTGTTTTATTTTTATGAATATTTAAACATTACTGTGAATAAATTGAGAGGCTACTGTTTCTTTAAATTTCTCCGGCAGAGATTCGTGCTATTTTAATTTATAAATCGCAAAACAAATATCGCGTCAGTGTTAGCCGCTGAACCCCATATCAATATACCATAGGACATGAGGCTATGAAAGTATGCAATATAAACAAGTTTAGCAGTTTCTATAAACCGATAAGACGCTCTATTTCCGAACATAAGTGAAACAAGTAAAGTACGGTGTCGTACCTTAAGTACCGTAAAATAAGACGCCGGACAGAAATAGAAGCTGGCACCATACGGCTCAGGCCACAGAGTCGAGTGGCAGACGTGGCGAACAGTGCAGAAACCAAACGAATTTAGTTGTTTTCGCCGCGAAAAAATGTACGCTTAAACTTTTATTGCCGAAATATGCTGTAGTTAGGCCAGCTATTTGGAACTCTAGCCATCCACAGCATAAATACTTATAAATACGTATTGAAGAGATTGTGGGAAGATATAAAAATAATTTCTATTAAAATCGCTTTAAGTTTTTCTCACTACTTCGATTGTTTTATGTGGCTAGGTGAACGCATGACCTTTCCGCAGCCCGCGGCACGCTCGATGAGGCAGCTTGTTACGAGGCTGCTCAACTGGACACGCAGCTTTATAGTTCTATCATCAAACTATAATTCGTTCGACTGTAAAACTAAATAATTAATTGAAATATATTCTACTCAAATAGGTAGTGTCGCCGCTAAATTCCAAACTCATTTTGAGTCGCCGTGTGGTACAAACAGGACTTTAGTATGAAACCGAATGCACATGACTCATTTTTCGCGACTCACAGCTAAAAATATGCTCCTTTGGCGTCTACGGTGGCTGGTTTAATTCATATTTGGAAATAACGCAATATTTTAAACTTGTGATTTGGAATTATAAAAGAAATGTCAATTATTTAAGGTCGAAATTCAATATAGACAGAACTGAGATAATATGCAAGAAAGTATATTGTATTCGATGGCATCCGGTGTCATTTCTGTCCGTGCCTCGGACTTCGAGGCTGTTCCATTATTTACACGCACAAGTAAACATTTCTCTTTGCTCTAGTTGGTGGCCGCAACCATGCAATAATATTACTGCTCGCCTCATTTTAAAAATATTTTATTTCTGTATTAATAACCGTTTTACGTAATGTTTTCTACGTAATCTTATTTAAAATGAAATTACTATCGTTTAATAGTAAATAATTTATATTGAATTATGTTCTTAGTCTTGCTATATCAGTTATTTTTTATACACCTTCGTTCTTTTTTGACTATAGTAATATCATAAAACTTTAAATCATTATTTCCTTCCAACGATGCACCACTTGATTGCGGGCTGTAGCTTGTGACAGTTCGGAGCTACTTTATTTGACACACCGGCATCAAGTCGTATTTGTCGTCCTCGTAGATATCAATTATTAGATGAATAGAATAGAATAAAAGATGCTGAAATATAATGTTACAAGTTTAAGTAGTGATCCTAAATAATATTAAAATAGTATTGTAGGAATGTGGATGTCCTCCCCGCTGTCCCCACTTGCATGCGGATTACCGCATTGTTCACTTACGCGGCTCTCTCGCCAATCGCGTTGCTAATAACTTCATTTTATTGAGAGCTGTGCACCCCGTCTGTGTGCGGAATACCCTTGTTGTCGCTTAATGTATCCTATGAAAATTACATCAATACACAATATAGAACTCCAGTAGCAACGTTATTGTATTAATAAGATATTAGGTCACGATATATTTCCATAATAAATAGCCGACACACGAGCCTTAATATAATAACTATATAGACATAATATTTATGTAGTTATATATTAATAATTTAACTATTAAAAACGCTTAGCAAATAAAAGTCGTTTTGTGAGATAAAATTTTTAAATGACACAAATCGATATTGTGAGTTAACCTAAAAAGATATATAATATATGCTTTTATTTAGAGGAAAACATTATGGCATACATTATTTTTTTGTATTGTTACGGACCACGGAACCTCGTGCGGAGAAACGGAACCCCATATTGTCCGAAGACGCACGTTAATCGTTTTATTGCCGACCGCGCTATTGTATTCCGGGCGAATGACCTTGTGCTATTGTTATAATTGTGTTTCGATATTTATCTGGGCTAATGTGGAATATTCTAGAGATCCCGCGAATTGAGTTCGGTCACATATAAAAGGACGCGAATTAATCGTCGCGAGTCATTCCAGTTCGGGATACCAGTTCGGAACGATCGAAGCGATAAGTGTTAAGCGATATTGTTAGTTTGTAGTAACATTGTACAACCTTCTTACTGTAATAAAGTACCCATCGGTGACATCAGTGGTATTATTCGAACCCATCTACGAGTAGGACGTAACAATTGGTGTCAGAAATAAGGATGCCACTGACCCCGAGGGAGGCTGAAGAAGGTGTACGTACGCGACGCCAGGCGGCGGTTGACGCGGAGCGACTCCTGGACACTCGTCTGAACATGGGACAAAGTGTCCCAGAAGCCACCACCGCGCCGACGACTGCAAGAACAACGACCACGACGGCAGCGGGAACGACGACCACCACGGCTGCGGAATCGGAGACCATAGCAGCCGCACGAGTGGTGACGGCAACGGTTCCTGCCCCTATTTCTGCTAGTGTGACTGCTCCAGGAGGACTGGACCTGTCAGTTCTACTGGGGGCTATCCAGTCCCTGAAGGACGACCAGCGTGCAGCCATGGAGAAGCAGCGTGCAGCCATGGAGAAGCAGCGTGCAGCCATGGATGCAGCCATGGAAAAGCAGCGTACAACCGTCCAGTCCCTGAAGGACGACATATTAGGAGCTATAAACGTCAAGTTAGAGGGAGTTGGAACAGCAGTCGAGAAGCTTCGCGAGGAGTTCGAGGACCACAAACAGCGGACTGACGAACGCGAGGCTACCTTGAAAGCGCTAGAAATGTCCGTGAGCGCCCACGATCGGAAGTTTGAAGAAATGGAAAACAAACTCCAGAAGGTCAAAGCTCTTGGGTGTGTGACCACCCCCGGACCTGTTGGTGCCCCGAAGTTTAAGGTGCCGTCATTTGATGGAACCACGTCATGGACGGCGTTCAAGCACCAATTTGAGATGGTGTCAATGGGCAACGGTTGGGAAGAAGAGCACTCTCTCGCGGCACTCACTCTTGCTCTCCGTGGCGATGCACTTCTTATTTTAGAAAACCTACCGGCTGATCGACGTAGTCTGGACACCCTGCTGAAGGCATTGGAGGCGCGGTATGGCGACAAACATCTGGAGCATGTTTACCGAGCACAATTGAAGGACCGCATGCAGAAATTGAGCGAGGGGCTCCAACAGTGGGCCACAGAGATTGAACGTCTTGTGCGCCGCGCCTACTCATCCAGCTCGACACCGATAGACGCCACGATTGTCCAGGCCTTTGTGGATGGAATCCGGGACCCTGAAGTTAGGGCGACCGTAAGACTAGCTCACCACCCAACCTTAGAGGCAGCGCTAGCACATGCTCTCGAGGTAGAAGCGGTACGTAACGACTACCGAACTCATAGAGTCCGAGAGGTCGTGGCGGCAGTCCGAGTTCGAGGTGGACCAGTGTGCTACGGCTGTGGTGAACGTGGGCATATCCGTGTCAACTGCCCGGTTCACAGGAAGAATAGAGCGGTGTCGACCGCTCCGACGATCGATGAACCGTTAAACTAAATGGAACCAGCGCCGCGGGGCGGGCACTGGTTGGACTTCGTCGAGCCCCCACTTTACAAATAGCACAGGCATGCGATGGAAATAGTCTCGTGGCTGAGGGTCAAATAAATGGCCAATCATGTCGCTTCACCATCGATACGGGAGCATCAAAATCCATCGTGCGACCAGAGCTGTTGAAGAGGACCATCAATTGGGAAAGTGCACGGCCATCTTGCAACCTGCAAACGGCGACAGGCCAGCCAGTGACCGTCCTCGGAGTTACGGAAGTTGCCATGAAGCTAGGAGATAAGACCTATAAGCAAACTGTGCTGGTGGCTAACATCACAGACGACTGCATCATCGGATTGGACTTTTTACGGGCACAACAAAGTGTCGTCGATGTTGGTAGGGGAGTATTGACATTTCCGGATCAAGAAGTCTTTTTGGAGGGATCTTCATCAATGACAGTGTATAATCTTAAGACGGTCACACTTGCCCCACGATCCGAAACCTTAGTCAACATCAGATTTCCTGGAAGCATGAGATCCGACAGATGCGTCATAGTAGAGGATAGTGGAAATCATTCAGGTTGGATAACGGCGAGGACATTAGTTATGACTAAACCAGGCACTAAAGTGAAACTCATTAATCTGAGTAACTCTACGATACGACTACAGAAAGACACAGTTATCGGTCGTTGTGATGCTGTGCAATATCTGAGGAAAACGCAAGAACGTCTTAGCGAACACTTACCCGTAGACCACATGAATCCTTTAATTGAGAAAGTAAAGGTGAATTTGCGAACGTCTGAATATACGGAAGCGGCAAAGCTATTGATTGACTTCAGGGATATTTTCACGAAAGGAGAAGATGATCTTGGAAGAACAGGCCTAGTGACACATCCAATAAACACTGGTGATACTCAGCCTATTAAGCAAAGGCCCAGACGGGTACCACTAGCGAAGGAACATGAAGTAACAGAGATGATCTCGAATATGGCACGCAACAAGATTATTGAACCTTCTACCAGCCCGTGGTCTTCACCGGTGGTTCTCGTGAAGAAGAAAGATGGAAGCACGAGGTTTTGTGTGGACTACAGAATGTTGAACAACGTTACCAAAAAGGATAGTTACCCACTGCCCCGTATCGACGATACACTAGATATGCTTGGGGGTATGAAATGGTTTTCTACGGTCGACTTGAAGAGTGGTTATTGGCAAGTGGAACTTCGCCCTGAGGACAAAGAGAAGACCGCTTTTACAACCGGTACTGGGAATGGCCTCTGGCACTTCCGGGTAATGCCATTCGGGTTATGCAACGCACCAGCTACCTTCGAGCGCCTTATGGAACGTGTATTAGTAGGGCTGCTGGGAGATGCTTGTCTGGTTTACCTCGATGACGTTATAGTCATGGGACGAACGTTTAAGGAACATCTGAAGAACCTAGAGCGAGTCTTCAGAAGATTCCGGGAATCAAATCTGAAACTGAACCCAAAGAAATGTGATTTCTTCAAGAAGGAAGTTTCGTTCTTGGGCCACGTTATATCGGCTGAGGGTGTTCGGACCGACCCAAACAAAATAAAAGCCGTACAGGAATGGCCTACACCGAAGAATAAGACGGACGTGAGAGCTTTTCTGGGATTGTGTGCGTATTATAGGCGGTTTGTGAAGAACTTTTCTGAGACGGCTAAACCATTACACCGTCTTACAGAAGAAAAGCGGAATTTTGTTTGGGACCCTGATTGCGAGAAGTCATTTAGCCATCTGAAAGAGTTACTTTGTTCGGCTCCGATCCTGGGTTACCCTAACAGGGTTGGAAGGTTTATAGTGGATACCGATGCCAGTAATACAGGGATCGGAGGGGTGATATCCCAAGAACAAAATGGACAACACGTAGTCATCGCATACTTCAGTAAGTCCTTGTCGAAGCCTGAAAGAAATTATTGCGTAACTCGACGTGAATTATTGGCTGTTGTGAAAACCCTACAGCACTTCAACAAGTACTTACTTGGAAGAGAATTCACTCTACGTACCGACCATGCTGCTTTGAAATGGCTTCTGCAGTTCAAGAACCCTGAAGGCCAAGTTGCAAGGTGGATTGAACAACTCCAGGAGTTCAACTTCACTATTGAACATCGTAGTGGAAGAACTCACTCCAACGCCGATGCCTTGTCACGAAGACCATGTGCCTTCGATTGCCGACACTGTGTGAAACAGGAATCGAAGGAAGAAATTAAGTTGATAAGGATTCAAGACCTGGACGAATCTTGGAGCAAAGAGGAGGTTAGCAAGGCTCAGAATAAAGACCGAGACTTGAGACTTATAATGGAATGGAAAGAGCGCGGACAGAGACCACGCTGGAGTGATGTTTCGGCAGCAAGCCCGATCACCAAAGCATATTGGGTGCAATGGGACAGTTTAGTTTTACAAGATGGAGTTTTGCACAGAAGATGGGAATGCCTCAACAACAAACAACCATCTTTGCAAATAGTTGTCCCTCGAAGCAAGGTGCCCTCGTTATTGAAACATGTGCATGATGGTACATCTGGGGGACACCTCGGCGTAAAGAAGACCCTAGTTAAGGTGAGAGAGCGTTTCTACTGGGTACGCTGCCGAGAGGATATCGAAGAATGGTGCCGAAGGTGCACAACGTGCGCATCAGTGAAAGGACCTCGAACAAGATCTAGAGGAAAATTACAACTTTATAACGTCGGGGCTCCTTGGGAAAGGATTGCAATTGACGTAGCTG
The DNA here is from genome assembly GCA_963932265.1 of Thymelicus lineola. Classification (NCBI taxonomy): domain Eukaryota; kingdom Metazoa; phylum Arthropoda; class Insecta; order Lepidoptera; family Hesperiidae; genus Thymelicus; species Thymelicus lineola. Next base: position 259,119 of record OZ010685.1, read on the forward strand.
GACCATTTCCACAAACGGAAGACGGAAACCGTTACATTCTGGTGTTTCAAGACTATTTCACCAAATGGCAATGACTATTTGCAACGCCAAATCAGGAGGCTAAGACCGTTGCGAAAAAGCTTGTTGAAGAAGTAGTGTGTCGATTTGGTGTGCCTTTGGAATTACATAGTGACCAAGGTAGGAATTTCGAGTCAGCATTATTCCAGGAGATGTGTAACCTGTTAGGGATACACAAGACTCGGACCACCCCGGCACATCCTCAATCAGACGGCATGGTGGAGAGATTCAACCAGACGTTGGAAAATCACTTGGCCAAGGTCGTCGAGGAACATCAACGAGATTGGGACCGGTACATCCCTCTATTCTTGATGGCCTATCGCTCCGCGGTCCACGACACTACGGGTTTTACCCCCGCTCGAATAAACTTCGGAAAGGAAATGCGTCTACCGCTGGATCTACTAACTGGAACTCCTCCTGATTCTCCAAAGTCGGCTGTTGAATACGTCGCAGAATTGCAGAAACAGTTGGATGAGACACAGGAACTTGTTCGGGAACGTAGTCTTCATACCAGCGAGAAGATGAAAACTCGTTACGACCGAAATGCTAACACCCACGGCTTCGATGAAGGCACTTTAGTGTGGTTACATAATCCTTTAAGAAAAAAGGGAAAATCACCGAAGCTTCAAGCTCGTTGGGAGGGCCCATACACGGTTGTGACGAAGATTAACGACGTTACTTACCGAATCAAGCAAGGAGAAAGAAGGAAGCCGAAGATTGTTCACGTTGATCGGTTGGCTCCGTATCATGGGTCGAATGATGCTCGGGACGAGCATGATTAAGGAGGGGGCAGTGTTACGGACCACGGAATTTCGTGCGGAGAAACGGAACCCCATATTGTCCGAAGACGCACGTTAATCGTTTTATTGCCGACCGCGCTATTGTATTCCGGGCGAATGACCTTGTGCTATTGTTATAATTGTGTTTCGATATTTATCTGGGCTAATGTGGAATATTCTAGAGATCCCGCGAATTGAGTTCGGTCACATATAAAAGGACGCGAATTAATCGTCGCGAGTCATTCCAGTTCGGGATACCAGTTCGGAACGATCGAAGCGATAAGTGTTAAGCGATATTGTTAGTTTGTAGTAACATTGTACAACCTTCTTACTGTAATAAAGTACCCATCGGTGACATCAGTGGTATTATTCGAACCCATCTACGAGTAGGACGTAACAGTATAATCAACTAATCACGCAGCGCACAGCGTGAAAGCTCTCAAAATGCACGCAGTTTTCGACCTACTCTACAAATATCGTCTTGACTATAGCTAACTTATACATATACGGCATAATATTTAGCCTATAGCAATCTCGAATTATGTACCTGTCAAATAGTGAAATAATTCTTCAAATACATGCCGTAGTTCTGAAGATCCTTCTCCACGAAATTTTGCTCACATAATTCTTCTTCTCTCTTTGTAGTATAAGTATAGACAATAATATTTCACAACGTTTAAACGTGTCGTACGTTGTGAACCTACTTTAGTAAATTAATTTATTAGTGTTTTGTATATACGAAACCTGAAAGTATTTTGTTCTGAATCAGTAATTGAATCGATCGCAATAATTTCTACACCGTGTTATATTTTGTCCTAAAAATATTTAAAAAATGTTACAAGTTGGACACTCAATACAAAACATCGAAATTTTGAACAATTAATTATTAATTTATGTGCGAGTGATTGACACCTCTGAAATTGTTTATGTTTATTGTTTAGACGAAAATATTTAACACAGTATGTCGGTTTCTATATATACAAAGAATAACGTATAAATTAATGCGGAGTCGTCGTAATTACGTGAAATATGTAATTTCCACTCGGGCAGTCGGTTTTAGTTATTGCGGCATAATTACACTGTAACGATGCGGTTTGCTCGTGAAGAACGCACACGACGCAAGCCGCGCTCCGTGCGCCGTACGCCGCGCGACTCTTGTAAACACATTCGAGGGATTTTATTACACTTTTAATTTATATTTCGATCAGTAGTCTCCAGACACATCAGGAAGTTTGCCAGCAATAAACCAATTAAATACGCAGAGCTGCGTAATAAACCCACACCTATTACTGATAGAGCTATGAGTAATAGGTAAGTTTTCAGGATCCTAAGTTTGACACGTTTTTCGTCCCTCTTGCTTCCCTCTTAAAAATACACATTTATATCTTGAAAAGGAATATTTGTTTGTCACAAACTGTTGATCAGTATAATAATATATTTTAGTACAGGGCTTCATCCCGAGCCTTCGCGTTTCACATCTTAGACATAAGCTTATTAATCTAGACGTACAAACATTAGTCGTATGTACAATGTACATGTATGAACACAGAGTAGATTAAAATTCGTTAAGTGTGTTTGTACAAAATATAATATTTTCAGGCAAAAGTGGTATACACAAAAAGACCTTTTGACCCTCTACAACCGTGGTCATACATTTTATGTGAGAGAATAGATATTAGATCGCCTCGGCGGACCCAGACTCCCTCTGAAAGGACTCTGTAAAAGTATCTCAATGACTGAAATAAAGGATTATTGCCTCTTATCTGCGCTCAGAACACTTATTGTAAAAATAAAAATAAAAATAGACGTGTCAAATTGAGAACCTCCTACTTTTTTTCGTCGATTAAAAATTTATAAACCGATTCGTTGAGCGGGTGGAGATACACATTCTGCACTCACTCTTGTGATTGTGACATAACCTATACGAGTAGTGCTAAGCCGTACGTATACCACGTATTTAATGGTTATTATAGCCAATTAACACGTGTAAGTAACTCCAAACTAGATAGTTTTAATTAGTGCATGGCTGACTGACGCTTTTCTATCTAAAGCTAATCAAAATGCTGTGCTGTACCTATTATATAGTAAAATAGCTCGTTCATAAGTGAATCCAGCCCGGACTAAACATTTCAATTATAATTATTTTGTGAAAAGGAAATCGATCATGTACCTATAAAAGTTTAAAATTATTTCTCCCAGTTTCTTCCTACAACTCTGTGGATGCGTTGAATCGAAGGTCACGCACGAAGCAGATTAACCCCTTAAACCGCTTTCATATAACCTCATGTGAAGTGCGTAGAAATACGATGGCGTGTTAGATTTAACCTTTCAGAAGCCCCTAATTCCCTGACCTGTACACACTGACTTGTGACTTCCCAAGTATATTAATTAGAAAGTTGTAGCACTTGGGTAAGTCGTTAGTTAGTTGATAATGTTTCGATTAATGTTTCGCGCAGGCTAGTTAGTACCCACCGATTCGTATACGATAGAAAGCATCGTAATTATCAGTATTGATAAAATGGAGGAAACAGTTAGATATTAAGACCCAATTTTTTGAGCGATGATTGATGGTGATTCGGAGAGCACGTTAAGACGTGCGGCCTCGTTGTTATCGGTAGACAGTGGTAGTTGAGTTTAGGTGCAGAAGACAAGAACTTAAAATGCCCTCTTCAACTGCCGTTGCACTGTTGTAGTGCGTGGTCCGTGCGTCATGCAAGCCGCTACTACACATTCCATTTGGATCAGTTCCAATACAGCTTGAAACATTTTATAACCGTTTGTAAACAAAGTAAAGAAATGATTATACAAATGCTCAGTTGCCACTGAGCGGCGACTTAGTTTTACGATCTCGCATCTCGGTACACTTCTCTCGAGTGTTCTCGTCCTCTGTACCAAACACTTTAACTTATTCCCTTCTCCGCGACGAGATTCTAAAAACTCAAGTAAAATGTAAATTATATGACTTTAAACAACAGGTGAATTGATGTGCTTTATACTGAAATGAACCCTAGACGCTCGATAGACAAACTTATTTAGTTAATTTCCTTTCGAGCGAGGGGCGTCGTCAATAGGTTGTAGCTTCTATATACTGGGACACGGCGCCTGCGGAGAGTCTAGAGGAAATTAAGTCAATAATATTAAATATAAAATGTAAAGAACGGCCAGTTATGTACGAAGCGCTACAAAATTTTCTCATTGTATGCGCGCGTACAGCGGGAAGATTAAGTTGCATCTCCGGGAAACTTACACAAGCTTTAGATGTACACTGGTACCCGGCGTCGCGCGTCGCTTCGTTTCGGAAGCCACGATCCCAAATTATATCCCCAGACTAGACAAATACTAATCGTTCTTATCAACGCCTCATTTTCATTGCTCACCTGTCGAACATAAACTTTGGTCGTTAATCACAGTATCATTCGGTAAACAACACGAAACACAAAAGAATGTGCTGAAAGAAAACACTGCTGAGAGCACAATGACGCATAAACTGACCTGTACAATATTAAGTTGATAGTTATTGTTTACAAATTGTTAACACTTCATGCAATACAATTAATTAGCTCGTCAAATGACATGCGGAAATGTATGGAAATTATAAATAGGTCGCGTTAATTTATCGAAGCGAATGTATCTGCCACGAATAAATTTATGTTCTGGTTACTTTTTATTCATAACCTTAATTGTTAAACAAATTTTATTCAAATCGTAATTTTGAAAATTAATTTTACTGACGTTAACTGGATGGGCCCACCTGTCTACGTGAAGCTGTACTACCAGGCCACTAGGGCCAACAGCAAGTGTCCATTCGAAAAATGGGTGGTCAAGCCCATAGTCATGTAGATATCACGCAGAACAAAGTAATAACGTTGCTCAATGGAGCGTGGTGGAGCGGTCCTCGACTACATTCCCACATACTTTATTAGCAATAACGGGTTAAATGGCCATAACCCGGCGCGGCCCGAGTGCGTGTCATGTGTATTTAATAGCTGCCCACAATGACGTCGGGCGGACGTACGGGCGGTGAGAAGTGAGAAGTGGCAAGTCGACCTCCATTTGTAGTTGATTCCGCTCGAGTGGTACGCCGCAGCTTGATACCCGGGATAATCCGAAAAGCTCATAGTTATGCCAAAATGCGATACGTTGTGATTTAATGGGCAATAGTGCGGGAACATTGATATTTTACGTGATAAATGAAATATCCCGTGTTAGCACATTGTATCCATTCCCCGAGCACACACACACAAAACAATACGAAGCTGTGTCGATCATTAATTAACACGCACGCACTCATCTTAGTGAGATGTAGTTACGAGTATTGAACTCAATGATGCTACACGCATCACGCACCAATGTTACGCTGTTATTAGTATTTTTATGAAATCTTTAATTTAGGTAATATTGGGCACTCAAAATATGTAGCCAAAGCTGTTGTTTCTATGATCCTAATTGATATTTGAGCAGCCGCGAGCGCCATGGATTACCGCGCCCATGAATATTCATGGCGGGTCCCGTCACTCCCGACACCTCCGACTCACCGCTCACGTGGCGGTATATTTTTGAACACCAATTTAGTACTAATTGTAAATTAACCCTAACTAGATATTGGTAAAACTTCAATGTTCAAATCAATCAATCAATCAATGCTTTATTTGCAGGATAAGGTTACATGCATACAATGTTACATAGGTGTTTATGTGTTCTTAGACCTCCTATCCTAGCCTGTTAGGCGTGCAAATTTAATTCGGTAACATGCATTATTAAACAGAAATTCATTAAATAAGCATTAAATATTAATTACAAAATATAAATCAATAACAATAAATTCTAAAAATTAACATTAAAATAAAAAGAGCAATTACATTGTCGGATTAAATTAATTTGTATTTAAATTGTCAAATTGATATAATTATGATTTATCTACGTCATTTGTTTTATGCTTAGTTTTATGTCATGTCAGTAAGAAATTCATTAATGTTATAATAGCATTTTTTTATTAAATATTCATTTACATTTTTTTTAAATAAGTGAGCGTCTTCGATGTTTCGTATTGCCTTTGGAAGTTTATTATATAATATTGGAGCTTTACATATGAAACTTTGTTGGAGAATGCGCTTTTTACCCGGGACCATTTGTAACTTATCTCGATGGCGCGCTCCCTCACGAAATTTAAATAGTTCAGTATTCCGTTTTATGAATGTTGTACACTCTAGGATGTACAAACATGGCACTGTTAATATCTTTAGTTTAATGAAGTAAGGTTTACACGATTCTGTTGGCTTTAATTTGCACATAGCCCTGATGCATCTTTTTTGCGCTTTTAATATCACATCTCTTTGAGCTGAATTACCCCAAAATATAATGCCATAGCGTATAGTTGATGCAATATATCCGTGGTAAGCCGTCGTTAGCGTTTCTTCGTTAACAAGGTTATATAGTTTGCGAAGAAGAAAAGAGAATTTATTTAGTTGTTTGCATATGTAGTCCGTGTGTGCCTTCCAATCTATTTGTTTATCGATATACAAACCTAAGAATTCATTCAGTAAGAATGAATCAAAGTTTAAAATTCTATTCATGTCAAATATGTCACGTAATGAGCTCTAATGGTGAACGCACATTTATCGGCATCGTAAGCGCTGTCATGCCGACGCATATGTCATCAGCATCGGGCTCTCATATGATTTCATACAAATGCGATGCTGACAGCGCTTACGATGCCGATAAATGTGCGTTCACCATAAATAGCGATTTCTTCCAGATAACCTTTGGAAAGAGAAGCATTTTCAGATTGAATTATCTGTGGACTGGCGTGACATACATAGATAGATAGAAAATTTAATAAATAAATATTTACCTATTGCCGTTAATTATTATCTGTAGTACAGACACTTATAAACGTACTTGTAGTTGATACACGAGCTTGCAAAGTACAAAGCTTTATTTACGTGCATGGAATAGATTTCCGCAACATCCCTGGTCTACATTCAAGAACAAAGGGACACTGTCAGCCCCATAAGCGTGGCTCAGAAACTTTGTAAGCGGTGGGTTTAACAAGTTGTTTGATGCACCGCTCGGGCCGGTCAAATTGCTTCCTCTATAGGCATAAAAGCAACCGAGCGCTTGAATTGATAATTGTAATACACTCAGTTTTGAACATTTCTAGTTAGCAAGGACAATCGATGTTACATATTTGTGTATTACATTATGTAACTACTACGAGTATTATGTCTTCTGGTATTACCTATAAAGTGTAAAATGACGTGCATCTATGTCGTTGAGCTGTCTCATCGTTGGACAGGGGGAGTCCGACTGTGACGACGCGACGCGATGGTATCGTGTTGGTACGGTGCTACGATGTTAAAACTCACGTATTGCTCACGTCACCTATACTTTTTGGCACGAGGCACGGACATACAAAAATCTCGAAACCCCAAAAACCCTTTTGACGTCGGTCGTATAACCCGGGATGCCTCTCAGCTGACAGAAATGACAAACAAGAACTCTGAGACACGTGATAACACTTGAGATCTATACATACGAATATTTGTGAATGAATATTATTGTCAGTTGTATCTAATAAATTAACATATTGAAGTGCAAGTCAGCTCCAGGTTTAAAAATGCTAAATAAACACTCGTTTGGTGAAGTGGTCCCGTCTCATCCCGTCCCATTTCTGAATAAATTTACATTTGTACGACACTACTTTCCTTTAAGATACTACATTTGATAAAATTGCTGATACTATTTTCGTGGCAAACTTTTTTTAGAAATGTTTTGTAGGATTTCACTTTTTGATCACTCAGACCTCAATGGTTGATTTAAAAACGCTCTGTCCTACAAAAGCAACCATACCTTCAGACAGGATAATCACTGACGTCACCGGTTAAACTATTTAAATAGACAGTTTAACACGCACAGATACATTCTCTTATAGCGCTTGGAGCTGTGTTACAGACAGGCGAAATCCAGGATAGATTCGAGCTGACGCATGCAGTACGAGGTAGCGTCAGAACCTGCGACGCGACGGCGTTACAACTTACAAGTTACAACCCAGAACTTGTAATACTCCTAGTTTATACGAATCATTGAACGCTAAAATTATCTGCTTGCAACGGCAACATTAACGCCAATCAATAAAAGATCAATTCTTTGATATCTCTCTACAGACATAAGTATGTATGTATGTACGTATAGTATGTACGCGGGTGGGTTCGACCCTACGATGTACCGCGATACCGGTAGAATAAAATGAGTCCCGCCGTGTAGGTAAGCCCGTGCGAGTCGGGCCGCGGCATCTGTTACTGTCCCTTTAGGATCAGCAGGATTATGGCCGCTGAACGAAAATATTGTTTCCTCGGATTTATTATATATTGATTTCGAGTTGTACGGCAGCGCTGGTCCTGCTATTGTTCTTTTAAATTCAATTAGTCTTATCTCCTGCGCGCACCTGTGCTCCATGGGGCCTATTTATCAAATTTTATTTTATAATTATTATCTATGTTTAATCGTATCATGTTTAGGAAGTTCTATTAATTAAAAACATTTAGAAAATCCTTTAATACCGCAGCTGCAACAAAATATCTCCATATATCTCCAAAATATTCCATGAATCTATATTTCCATGAATCTTGTATCGGACTTTTCTTGTTGAATTTTATTTAATATTCTCTCGCGGAATATAAAAGTATCAGTGCATTCCCAGTTCGGGCCAATATAATCGGGTGTAGCGGTCTCGGTAGTGTCATAAATATTTCATGCCCAATCCATTTCCGTGTGTGCGCCGAGCTCGAGGTGTTCCCTAAGACTATGAAGGATTATGGTGCGTCGGAACATGTTTATCTTACCGTATTAATGTCGGAGCAGGTGTCCGGATAAACAGACTGCCACGGCTTCAGGCGCAGTGCACACTAACAAATCGAGGCTGGAACCAGTTACGCCGTGTCCTACGTGGGCGACTCAACGCGAACACAACAAACAGTTGAAATGTGTTGAAGTGTCCTACGTTACAAAACGCACGTAGAGTGCACTGCGGCGCGGCGCGATTTGACGCGAACGCGATCAGTTGGTTTGATATTTTCACGCGAACTTCAGCGGCGCGGTGGATGTCAGTGGCGGTGAAGGGACGATTCGCGTGCACGTAGGACAGAGCCGCCGCATCGCACCGCATCGCACTGAAATCGCACCGGATCGCTTCGCGATCGCGTTCGCGTTGAGTCGCCCACGTAGGACACGGTGTTACGGTGGCATATTTCAGTTAAATTAGCCCTTACAGTAGACATATTTAAAATACTATTTAGTGACGACTTTATCTGGTTTTATAAATAAAGTAGTTGTTCTACAATACTATTTCTCCTGATAAATTATTACAGCAATCTTCTAGCTGGCTGTGGTTTACGTCGCATGAACCGTATTATTTGTTGTCCAGTGAAAGCACTTCACCTTGATTTACATTTACTAATGTGGTTTTTATTTTACACAACGTACAGCGAAGTCTGGATATCCATATTTTATCCTATAAATATTTTATAACAAATGTGAAAGTTTATAAATATTTTTGGATGTTTCATGACTGTTCCTCAATCACGCCACAACTACTAAACCAATTTGGCTGACATTTGGTATGGAGATAGCCTATACACTGGATTAACACACAGGCTACTTTGTATTTATTTATTTATTTATTTACTCCAAAGTATGTATAATAGAGGGACTGATAGATTTTTGTTTTGTTTTGTGTGTCACCGACGACTGGCTGAGGAGTTTTGTTAGAGATTTCAGTATGAATCCAAAGTGAACCATCACAGCACCGTCCCCGCCGTGCCTGTCCAGTGTGCGCTGCACGTGTGTTTGTACACTTTACAGTATTAGTGGCGGCTCACAAGTTGTGCATGCTGGCGCGCGGCGCGGACCGCTCGAGTGGCAAACTGTCTCTGTTTGTTGTCACTCGTCGTGCACACAAACCGTCTTGAACATCGCTGCAAGGAGTGTGCAAGGCGATGAGTGCGGTGAACATGGCGGCTGCGGTGATGGCGGTGGGTGGAGGCGCTCGACAATACATCGCAACGCAACGTTACCGCGCAGCCACTGCGGTGATGTGACATTTGCTTTGTTATCACGGTATTTTGACTTTTATTGTTATTATGTCTTCTGTGCCATAATATAGAAGTTTACAATCGTTTTAACTCTATATTTAATTATATCTTATTATTATTTGATCGCAGTCTGATGACAACGGCTACGGTGACTTATACCTTACTACTCTCAGTTCGTTAGATACTTCGCGATAGTTATCGTTACATATCTAAAATAATATGAAAAATAAAGTTTCAATCGCTTATTGTTTTTTAAAATACGACCTCAACCCTTACTTACACTTTCGTACGCAAAAATGTTATTAACTACTAAACGAGTCCGGAGCCAGTTCATCAACGACAAGCCTCGTAAGCCCCGTCCGGGGTGAGCTCATGTAACGATATTGTTATCCGAATTCCGAACGCAGCATCGAATAATTATAGTTATTTCACTAAAGAAACATTCCCTCGGGGCCTCATCAGACTTTGGGTTTTCTCAACATAAATAAATGTCCCAGATGCTACGTCTGTCGAAAAGGAAAGTTTTAATGAAGTTACACACTTATAACGAAAGAGAGGCCGCGGCTCGCCGCGACGCCGCTCGCCGCGCCGGCCGGGATGAAACAACGTGCGGTAGATACTGCAAATTGGAATATATTTTGAATTACATAAGTACAGTAACAGTGGACACTTGGACAATAATAAATTAAAAATAAATGTTCATGACATTCGGCAAAGAATCACACGGAACTTATTGAAGGACAAGAATGTAGTCTTTATTTCAGAACTTCAGTTTAATAGCTGTTAATGAGATATTTTCAAATGTTTTGTCAGCGAAGCAACTTTTAAATATGTCGATTTATTTAAAATCTAATAAGGGAATAATTCATATAATGTTGTATAATAACTGATAATTAAATTGTGGAAAATTGAACTACTGATTTCACTTTACTTGTCGTTTACTAAAAACTCAGAGACTTAGGAAGTTTACGGAGAGACTCCCGCTGGGAGTTAACAGCTTGCGACAAAGTTTTTAATCTTCTAACGATATGCTGATACTGAGGTTTTATGAAACGGGGAATCAGAAAGTATAATAATACTTACAACAACATTTCCCAGCTGCAAATGTCGTCATCATGGACTAGGTGCGATGACTTTTTTCCTTTTGGTGTTGTGAAAGATAAGTCATATTGTCAAATCTTTACTTTATCATCAGTGACACGCTAGGTAAAGTGATGACGACTAGGTGTAATAATATATCGTATTTTTTTATTTTGTTACGCATACATAATTATGTTCCCTTGGCTCGGATAGTACGGACTGACTAATAAATTATATTTGGAGGTAATTGTAAATTAATACGAGTTTGATACCAAGATACATTTTTTTCTACAAAAGTATATTTTTTCTTGATAAACATAAAACGTACCCAGTAAACTTGTCTCACTCACTCCCTGACACAAAAATAAAAGCAACAAAGTATTTTATGAAGTTCCAGCGTGGCCCACCACCCTCCACGATGACATCTGCGACCACCACTTGCACTGCTACACTGGTACAAGTGTACAGGTCGAGTCTTTTATGAGCTGCACGAACACATTTTAGTAATTTTAGTTTAATCTGCTGACCTTCGCAAGTTACGCAACTAAAACAAAACAAGTATTCCAAGTCGACAAGTTATATAGTTCGAGTAAGATGGTTTTCAATTTTGTTAAATTCTCCTTTTTATCGCTCGCGTAATAAAAGTGAAATACTTGAGAGGGCGCGGCGGTTCGTTGATTCTCTATTGTTTCACTCGGTCCGCGGTCCGTCATGAGTTGATGGATGGATAACGTCGATCGTCTAGGGAAACCACACAAAGCATCGAAGAACGTTCCACCGATTTATTCAGTGGAAGTATCTCGTCATCGTGGTCAGTCTGAAAGTTTGATAGATCTGGTTGCTTGTTATCCTCGTCCTGCGGTGCGTGTTACTGGCAGCGCTTGTTACGACATAACAAAAACTTTGTAGGTTATTCCTTCCCCAATGGATGACAGAAAATAATTTGCATAAAACATATGTCATACTTACTATAATAGTATTCAGCTACTATTCTGTTTCCTCTAAAAAAAACTATATCTATAATTTTATTAGTACTGGTATTAGTTTCAGTGCCCTGGATTGTGGAAGGCGGTAAGTCTCTGGCATTATAATTTAATTCGTGCAGACAGATTGAGACTCATCTGTGAAGTATTTTATCAGCTGACGATCGTAAAGCTTCCAAGTTATCTGTACATTTCAACACGTTCGTTGCGATGTCAGGTCGAAAATACCTCGAGCTTAATTTAACTTCAACGCGGAACGCAAAACACGCTTTCGCGATTGCGATTCAATTTCGCGCGGCACGCAAAATGAGGCCAATAGTCAGTTGAGTTAGAACTCTTTTACAGAAAATCCTCGATCAATGAAACAAAGTGATTAATATTATTTCTTGTCATTAATCTCATTCCTAGGCGTTATGTGAAAAAAAAACGCATAGTAATGTTAATGGGTAACGATTTGATATAATTCAAAAGTTTTCATAAAACTCACTGACAGCTCTCACCAAAATGTAGGTCGAATGAAACGCAAAAGTTGTGTAAAATATTCGCTGAGTGGTTTAACAAAATTTTAAAAAACATTTTTGGACCGATTCCATCTCAACCGCTCCGACCGAGTTCTGTAGAACATGGCGCGCACGAGAGGTGTTAATGAACGTTATTCTTTATGGCGTTTATAAATTGAACTTATCTCGTTACTTAAAGGGAAACTATATAAAGCGCGATAAACAGACGCGCTCCGGCGAGCAGACGGCGCACCGCGCAGACGAACCCATAAAATCCTAACTCAGAAATTCATGAACTAAGCCATTACAGTTTTTTAAAACGAGTTATTCTGGAGTTCTCAATTTAAAATACAAATAATAAAAATACTCCGCCAGCGCCACGCTTCGTTATAGATGCCTTTTCTACATACAAAGCCTTACTTGACGCTCGGTAGCTAGCTGATGGCAGGCAGCGAGGAGTGTAATGGTCGTAGCGCACATATCAACTCGGAAAGGGATCGTCACCGGATCGCCTCGCCGTCAACCTAACGTAAGCGCGTTACCAACCAACTAGCAGCTCCGAGTCGACTCGGCTACGGCTAGACGACGCCGCGCTTACGGCTCGCCGGCCGCTGGTTGACGGAATGAATGACAGCAGTCCGCCGACGCAGCGGTAGCCGCGGCGCAGGCGTGCGCGAGGAAACGGAAAGTCGAAGGATAGCGTACGGTGAGACGTAAGCGCGGGTACGGCAAGTCGTCCACGCACCGTACCGCGGTTCGTGAGCTTGTCTCGAGGCGAGGCGATTACGTTACGAATCCGATAAGTGTGCTTTACAGTAGGGAGTTTCATACAAAGAATACTGACATGCAAGAGTTGATACGTTTACGTTCCGTAGCTCAAGTGTGAGTTTTTGCAAGCATTTACTTCACCAACGCGTTTGCGTCTATGCAATCAAAATGTATGGAGTTATTGTCAGCGCCTCTAGCGGACAGTTAAAACAACTACACTGCGAGTGTGAGTTTCAAAATATCGTTTACGCGAACTTTTTAGTCAACATTGAATGTAACTTATCATTCGAGTGGAGGTATTTTGACGTGTGCGATGTTTGACAAGTGAAACGCATTGTTTGGTAATAGGTCGTCATAGTAACAAAACATAATAGTAGTCATAGTAACAGATGCTATGCTATTGTTTTATCTCATTTTTTCTTTAAGCTTAAAGCGAAACAGCTATAGCTCATTAATAAAAAAACATAATGCGCCTAAAATAAGTTTCACTTGACTGCCTTTGTAAATAAACTATATAAAAATTGAGAAATTGAAAAATCTACCATACGGGGAATACCCACGACCATCGAATTTCGAGTCCGAGCTCTTACCGCTACGCCAACTCAACTCGTGCTCTTTATGCGTCTTCGTAATTTAAGTAATATTCTTAAGGTATGAAACTTCTTTATTTTCATGTAATGTGCGTAACAAAAACGCCAAATGTTGATGTCATAGCATCACGATGCTATTGTTTTATCTCATTTGTTCTTTAAGTTTAAAGCGGAACACCTATAGCTCATTCATAAAAAACATAATGCGCCTAAAATAAGTTTCACTTGATTGCCTCTGTAAGCTTAGTAATAGTGTACTTTTAAAATTAGATGAGTTGTAAGTGCAACTATGCTAATAACGAAGTGAGCAAACGAATAACTTTTTCGTTGATGTTTAAGGAACTCACACTCGCATAAAATATGTGTACGAAAATGTTTGAGTCATCTCGATTTCCGTGATAGTTGAGTTTTTAGTTTTTTTTAGAAACTCACACTCGAGCTACCGTTTACGAGTTGATATGTGTGCTACGACCATATGGATGAATCTCCTTTACTACCCGACTCGATCATATACGGGTGCCGCAGCAAATAATTATTTATTTTTGAAAAATATGACATATAACAATATACTATATAGTTATGAAAAATAAATCCGTATTCTTTTATCTGCATCAGTGAGTTCTAAAGTAAATTACAATTGCTGAGAAAAATAATTTTATTACAGCACAAAACAAAGCAATTCTCCACACTTCATTAAATAATGGGAACATAACCATACTACGTGACCCATTCAGGGGGAGGGGGGGTTTTCAAAATACCACGCTTGGTCACACAGGGAGGAGGGGGGATTAGGTTTTTGTCACGTAGGTGGAGCTGTCAGCGATAGCTATTTGGTTTGGATTATTTATTTAGGTTTTATTAGATCTGTATTCAAATCGGGAATATTAATTTAACATTAATATTATTTGTACCGCTTTTTGTAAATCTTAATGTTTCGGTCAAATTGGCACTTTAGCCAATTGAAAGTTTAAGAGTTCTTAGTCCTTGTGAAAATTTTATTAAAATGAATGAATCAGTTTATATTGTCTGTAATTAAAATTATATTTATAAATTACCAATATGTAGTATAACTATATTGTTAATTTATTACAAAATTTAATAATTTCATATATACTTCTAAACAGAAGAAGCAAACTGAGAGACCCATTGTGATGCAAATAAAGACACTACAGTATTATTTAGGTGTACAGTTCGCTGGGAGCTACGTCGTAGCCATGTCCGTAGCCCGTAGCGGTGCTACGCGCCGACTGCGGGACGCGTAGATGGACGTACAGCTGCTAGTGACTACGCTACGTCCAATCCATGGAGCACGTGAGGACGTCCGAGGATCGAGTGGGGCGGTGGGTTCCATGTGATGGACGGGCCAGCCATTCGTCTCATTGCCAACAATGTATATTGGATACGGAGTACTCGTAGTGAACAATAAATGGATGGAAACTTCGTTAGTTTCGTTACCACCAAATATTCACAGTAACATTTTGTGAAAACAAACAATAAGCAAGCGACAAATTATTTCGACCCAATACATTGAAAACAAACATAACAACTAACCCTTTGAAATATATTTTACATTAATTCAATAAAATCACGTTGAACTTTACCATTGGGTCCGAACCAAAACCGTAATAACTCAATTACTTTATTGCCGAAGTCAAAACCGCCTGCCGCCGGCACTTTGTATGATCAGTTGTTCCTCACAACATAGTTACTATACTATAGTTACGTTGTACGACATACTCGTACATATTACTAATGTTGTAGCAACACATCGCGCTGACCTCGCGCCGGTCGACCGCCTCACGAATCCTCAATATCCACGTCTAAATCGGTAAAACAATTCAACGTACAAAGGTAATGAGTTTTAACAAACAAATAATTCTAATACTTTAGATAAGATCAGTACAAAGGAAGGATGTTTTAATGAAACGAAGTCTGCTCGCCGAGAGCGAATCCTACCTCGAAGCCATCTGAACCGAGACCGTTTGTATTTCATTAATTTCATGAAACACACGCCAGCCGCTCCGCCGCGGGCAGCTTCCACCGCTTAAAATTGAAATGTTTCAATAAATAATGGCCTCGGACACCAACTATGTCGTGTGTATACAGTGTCGCTAACTGGGATACATGTTAATACGCCACGAGATACGTGAAGGTGCCAGAGAAGCGTAATCCGATGTACAAGCTCCGTAATAATGCACTACACGCTTGTAGCGTCGATTGGCAATTATTAATTCCTCGTAATATAATCAGTAAGACCATCAAATAATTTCATTGTGGTTTGTGAAATGAAAGGTCAGTTGTTAGACATTGGCAGTACTAAGAAGTCGTCAGTCAGTTTATTACTGATACTACTTATAATTATATGATCGTTCTACTCACCAACTACCTCAGGTGAGCCAGAGGGAGC
This sequence comes from Thymelicus lineola, assembly GCA_963932265.1. Classification (NCBI taxonomy): domain Eukaryota; kingdom Metazoa; phylum Arthropoda; class Insecta; order Lepidoptera; family Hesperiidae; genus Thymelicus; species Thymelicus lineola. Next base: position 275,372 of record OZ010685.1, read on the forward strand.
ATCTCCTAAACTGAAGCTATTAACTGCCAATCCTACTATCTTATTCACACTAACCTACTAATAATATAAATGGGAGAGTTTACGAACATGTTTGGATGTTTCGATGTATAGGATGCTTAATCACGCGCTAACCATCGCGCTGTATGGATTAGGTTGGAACTTGGCACACAGACAATACAAGTCCAGATTTTAAAAAATCTGTAGATTTTGTCGGATAAATGTTTCCGTGAGATGATTTAGACGCATATATGATTGTTTTTACTTCCACGTGGGAAAGCGCGGGTGGATGGATGAAGAGCGGGGCGTAATGTGCTGATAAATCATCTGAAAGTTGGTTTGAATCATCATAGTGTAACTGATTTATAATAAATACCGCAGCCGCAGGTCGCAACCGCAAGCCGCAGCCGCAAGCAGGGTGCGGTACCTACACCGTCGCCGCGTCGCCACAATTTGACAAATAAATTTAGATCAGTATTGCTATAATTAAACGCCTGATTGAACGATGCCTAATTACAAGTTCATATAATGTAATGGGCTAAAAACTGCTAACGTGCAGCCTTCAGGGTGGTGGTGGGGAGGTGAGGTGAGGGGTTCGGATTGCTCGATCGGGATCGTCGGCCAGGACCGAGAGGACCCCCTCTTCCACTCGGCGCTGTTTTATTTCTTTGTATTAAACACGATCGCCTTATTCAGGGGCTCGGTTACATTTAACTAATTGAATAGAAACTTCAAACAGAGCCAAAAGGCTTAAAGAACTGGACAGTAACAAAGTAACGACCGCGGAAAGCTAAAAATAAAGATGAACCGCGATAAATTGCCGGCCGCTGAGTTATGAAGTCGGCGGCTGATGGACGGCCAGCCGAGACGCTTAGATTGCAACCCTCCACCGCTATTAATAGAGTCCATTCTTCTTCTGAGAGGCCTTTATTCCACTCTCTGCGAGTGTAATTGTAATGTCACATTCAAAGTGTCGTTGCGGCGCGGAACCACCTAATGAGTACGAGAGGGCCAGAATATTGAAGAGAAACTTTAGTTTTATATGTCCATTTAACACTAAGGTTCTCGGTGCTTCGCTTCGGATAGACAGACGGACGGACGGACATAACAAAACTATAATGGTTCCGATTTTAGTTCGGAACCTTAAAAAGTGTAATTCTCCTTCGTAAATGAGGTCCGTGTGCCGCCCTGGGCGCGGCGCTGTCGAACACTTTCCAGTAAACAATAGAACAAACCGGCGGCGGCGGAACAACGAGCACATCTAAACAAGCAGAAAAGCAATTTCCTTCCCTTCAGGGAAAGTGTATGTTGAAAGTGTTCAAGTTAACGTGATTTATAGATATACGATGAGAGGCGGAGAGATTGCATTAGCGAAATACTTTGTGTACTTTACAAGTTAAAGAGTTTCGGCGGTTTTATAAATTGAATGGCAGCGGGGCGGGGCGGGGCGGGGCGGCCGATTCCACTCAACACGGTAATTTTAATTCAAACCTTCAATGTTTCAAAACACATTGAACAGAGATCAAACACCAACATTATCTCTCGTGAATTTTATAACCAGCGGCTTCCGGCGGCCTACTTGTTTCGGATATTGTGTGATCACCATGCCGCGGGCCACGGAGTTGTAATTTAGGCAGCAGAAATCATTTCAAGTACATTTTCTTTTACTGTTATCATTTTGTCTTCAATAATACGGTAAAATGACACCGTAATAATAATAGCTAATTCACAATTGTATTTACACAATACCCATACGATTAACTAATTAATTTGCATCAAAATAACATTACATGACAATATTTGTGCAGCATGTGATTATATTTGCGCAGTTTATAACAGATTGTCAGTTTTAATACAGTTTCGGCAAATCCAATATTTTTCATTTGCTGAGGATTAATAATTCCATTTTCCAACCGATTCGAATCGCCGTCACGCTGCGACACGCCGTGGATATAGTTTTTCCGTCACAACGCTGCTCGATATCACGGAACGATTAATAGCGTATATTTCATGGCAAACAAAATTAAAATTTCAATATTAAACAAGTTGCTTTTGAACCTGGCTCCGTCCACGAACAATTGATTGGAGATAGATCGACGCGGTCGTTCGGTTCGCCTACAATAGACGAGCGGAGGATCTCTGACATCTCTGACATCTCTGTTCTCACCGATCTGCATATTCAACACATTGTAGATATATTTGAATACAAGTAGCGTCACTTGAGAAATAATCATTTTTAGAGTGTTCTGAAAGCCAGAGCACTGCACAGTTCACTCCTCCCCGCTCGCTGTGTTAATATTTATTGCTCCCGGTACGGTCCTCCGTTATTGTCCCCGGGAGCAGCGTTACGTCTTGCTCTCATATAAAACAGCTCCTTGGCCTCAGATTTGTGACGGACGAGCGAGATATTATTATTGAATTGAAACTTGATTTGTGCCGCCGCGTCTTGCTGGTAAACGCCGCCACCCAGGCTACCGTTCTTGCGGCAATATTTTTCCGGTATATCTTATTCAGTGACTGTGGCCATATCGGCTGGATTTCCAATTTCCGCAGCAATCATTAAAAAAAGTGGTTGAAAAACAATAATCGTCACAGTCCATATCTCTCCTAGACCTCGAGTCGCTGTCGAACTTTCGTGGATAATGCGTAATGCAGAACTTTCAGGTCTGGATGTGTATCTTTCACTTACTTCACATCTTTAGGACACTTAAGAAAGTTTAAGAAAAAGGGTCTTCTTGAATGTACACGTACACAAATTACTGAAGTTTGGACAGGCTTGAGATCATGCGGCTGTAGCTCATCGAAATTGAACTTACTGACTAAGAAGGCCGAATTGCTTTAAATCAAATCTTTCACTCAAAAACAACACAAAAAAATGATTTACTTATTTTAATTACATTTCCATCTATCTCCTCCTCGAATCCTCTATCCTCCATATTTCCATATAAACATTACAGATAATATCTAATGTGTTTATACAGAGGCAATGGATTGAATATATCTACTAGCAGCTCTGCCAAATACAGTAGACGTGGACGAACAGAGGTGTAGACTGTAGGTCCTCGTCCCGCCAGGACACTATGAAGCAGGGTCAGTGCCAGCCAAAGGTGACGCGCGGACCAAAACCAATCTGTAACGGATCCTGAATAGTTTGTATGGCCGAGCTCTTATGTGTATCACAGAGACGTTGAGTGATAATAATTCCAGCCCTGTGAGCTGTGAGTTTACTAATATCACCACCAATTTAACCTATAAAAATACCTTGTCCAAATATAATTCGTCTTCGTCGTTTTAATTGCATGCAATAAAGTCTAAATAAATAAATAATTCCCACTCGAACTAATAAAAGATCTAAGAACAAGTATTATAAAAGTGAGCGGCGAGTGGCGACGGAGCGCGACGGTCGTTAATTAGCGCTCGGCACACGGTTTAATACGTAATTAAATTAAACTGCGAACAAATTGACATTTATTACGAGAACGTAATTATTTATTTAGGAGCGAAGTGGACGATATTGCATTGTTGTTCTATCGGGCGCGACCCGCGGCCTGGGTGACCCTCGCGACCGCCTCGCGACCTCGCTGTCACAGAACTTGTGCCTGAGCGATACCGAAAATTAACAATTTCATTACTAGGTGGTAGGGTTGAATTTTTCTCAAAAATTCAAGCTAATTATTTTATTTACTGTCGTAAATTAGGTATACTTAATATGGATCGTAAATTACAAGCACACTAGCAAGATATAAAACAATTTTCGATATAAAAGCCTCTTTGATATAGAACAATAGTCATAAAGCTAGCGACGACTGAGCGATGGTCATCGTCGGGTGGTCATGCTCTCTCGTTGTTGCTGTGTTGCACTTCCAACTTGACTTAAATCCGGAACTTATCGTACATATTATTCTACCTGTGAACTGCAGACGACCTAAATATTCAATGACTTCCACGCTACTATACTACTTACTATTCGGCTGCCTTTGAGGGTTATAACTTCAAGCTTGACTAAGTAGCTATTGATGTACTTAACTACTTAAGTGGCAGTATTCTAAGTGCTATGTATTCCTATGCCTCGTAGCACTGAACAAGCGTCTACTTGCACCGCGGGGGCTAGGATCGCCACTAGAAACTGGATATTTTCTCACTTTCACGCTTCACCATGTTTATAGATATTTATACACACTCATTGATTGGGAATGTTCTGAAGAACTGTTTGGCTTAATACCTGCAGTTGATTTTCGTCACCGCACATCGCGTACCAGGTTTCACCAACACTACCTGGATACCTGGCGTTCGTCCACAGTCCGGTTCTCACGTCATTTTCTACCTCGCACGTGTAAACTGTGGAACAAGCTACCTGCATCGGTGTTCCCTGCAGGCTATGACATGGGGTCCTTCAAGAAGCGGGTCTATCGTCATCTTCTTGGCCGGCAACGCGTTGATGACGCCCCTGGTGTCACTAATGTCCATGGGCGGCGGTGATCACTTACCATCAGGTGACCCGTCTGCTCGTTTGCCTGCTCAAAGCATAAAAAAAAAATATAATGGGTTTAATTTTTTGATTTCAAGTAACGGGACTGATTTGATTTGCAGCTTTTGTGTTCTTATTGGAGAGCTCTCGTATATAATAATTAAGAGTATTTTATAGTCCTCATGATGAGCATAGAAATTGGAATTGGGTTTCCCGGTTCATATTATATTACTCGCCTAGTAATCGGCCCATGGTTGAGAATCCGCTAAATCACACACTCCAAAGAGTTATAACATTCTCCTCACTTATTATTGAATACATAAGTAGGTATGTTTTCACGCATGAGTTGAACCTCGGAGCCGAGTAGTTGATGTTCAATCACTCGATGTAGGTTATCCGATATATACCTTAATAAAACATATGTATATCATAATATCTATTTCCATGTTCTGCGGACTCGGCTCTTTCATAAAACTGATAAGATATCTCGAAATATATTGGAACATTCGTTGCGGAAATACGAAGCGGTTCTCGTTAGCGGAATCCCTCGGGTTAGGAAAGGTCCGTTTCCCGCGATCGGTGGGCGGCGGCGCGGCGGCGGCGGTTCACTCAAACAGAAAAATTACTAAATCCTACCTCTTATTGAACAACTTCAAAAAAGAGATGATTCTCAGTTTGGTTGGTTTTTTTAATATCTGTTACCTCAGAACTCTGTCAATTATCAACGGATTTGGAAAAAAACGAATACCTATACCCTTTCAAATAAGAAATAAGTTTTCCAAATCAGTTTGGTTTATTAGCCAAAATGTAATCACAGTGAACACTAGCAATGTATACTACTCATAAAGATAATAAAGAGAAGATAATCAAAAAGTGTTGGAGTTGGTATTACACAGCACAGTAGCGGATACAGTTCGCTATCACGCTTCTGTTCACTTTATGTTTACCATTACCGGTCGAGTTGCGTGTTTCGCCTTATTTTCGGGTTACCTCGGAGGAGTCGCTTCACCGCGATAAGGCCGGCGTCGTTTTGTTTTCTTTATTTATATGTTTGTGTTTGTGTAGAACATCATGTGTTTATATAATTTTTCGGTATTTTTAATTACAAGTACTAAATGCACGTGCCACCACTAAATTTTATTGTTACTGAAATAATATTAATACAACATTGAAATGTATTTTTTCCCTCCACGGAAGGGAGGCTGTGCATGCTTTATCATACCACAGCCGTCTGTGCTGGTTATGTGGGATTCTCGCCCACTAAACACAGCCTGAAGAAGTGGCTTTGGTCTTATGCGCGACCCCGCTTGGAGAGGCGGGGCGCTAGCGGCACTCCCTAGAGAGCGTCCGTCGGGTGACTACACTGAGTTTTCTTGAAGAGGAGCTTGTGCCATCATTAGGATGAGCATCATCTGGGATCGATTTGTCTGTGTCTTTGGAGGGATCCAAGAGGCGCTCCGAGTCAGACAAGAGCTTGTTGGGCGGGTCCGTGAGAACATCACGCGGACTTCGTATTTGATGGCCGGTCAGGGAGGGGGCGGTGTAGTCCACTGCTTCCCAAATCATGGGGTTGAAGTGTGTTTCTGAGGATTTGAAGAATCTCTCAGAGAAGCTTTTCATGACTTGTTGTATTCTGGGGAGCTCTAAGTCCCAGTGCAGATCGGCGTTCCGAACGCATCAGTGTACATCGGTCGCCCTGCAGACAACAGAACAAGTTTTGAACTATTTGGAGTTTGTGGGTAATATTGGGAGCCGAATGAGCGAAGACAAATGTTGAAATGTACCTAAATGTTTATTTATACAATATTTAGTTACATCAAAATAAATGTTTCCTAAGCATCGCCACTTAGACGTTATAACAATAATAAAATTCAACATGTCCCCACGTTTATTTTTAAAGTAGACGATCTCTACATAAGTATTATATTATGTACTAAATTGCATCATGAAACCGCGCCGATTTCTTTTGATATTTAAGTAATTAAAATTAAATAATTTTTAAACATTATTGTAATTAAAGCAACTTGTAAAGATTAATGTTAGAAACACAATGTTTTCAAAGCTAGCGAATGGGTAGACCCTGCGCGCCTCCGGAGAGATGTCATTTGTCAATGTACCCTCTACCACCAAATGAAGCTGTGTGAGGTGCTGTGAGCCGACGTCATTAAACTGTAATTAGGAATGTTCGCCGCCGTGTGGGAAGCTTCAAACTGTTACAATAATGTTTTTAAAAAGGAAGCAGCCAAGTACATGTTTTTGAAGGGAAACAATTGTGCTAAATACAAATGCAAACAATTAATTAATATGTTGATGAAATAACATCAAGATTTACGTATACGTTGCTTTGTAATTCACCGTTCACCCGGGACGCGGATTATCTCAAGATCCGGCGGCTTTAAATGTCAAATATCTACTACTAATCTCTACATAAATTATATTAACGGTACACACATTAACAAAGTGAAAAATAAATTAAACAAATAAAAAAGATATGCATACTCCCTATTGCTTTTTAAATTGTATTATCATATCATATTAATATAACGTTGAATATTAATGTTATTCATTATATATTCTGTAGTTATACAATGTAAATTGAAATCACTTACTTTTTTATATTATTGCATATGTAATTTTATTTTGTAATTAACACTGTAACAACAATATAATTTTTTGTGTTTGTTTACCTTTGTTGTCAAGGACGCTGTTGCAATGGTTTTATGTTGCTTTAGCAAAATATTAATCTGAAGTGAACATGTAACAATAAAATATAAAACTGTAACAAATAAATGAAATGTTTAGTTAGTACACTTTTTAGGAACTTTATTCGCAGAATGCCATTTTTAATTTTTAATATTCAGCCGAAATGATTGTTAGCAGTGCCAGCGTAAGGGTGCTTTTCCGCCAGAGATGTGCTATGCAGCTATGCTGCGAAGATGTGAAATCCAATAAATATGATTGATGCTCATATACTTCCTGTATATCAGGTGCATGGGGTTGCCCTCCATTGAGTTTTCCGTGACGGTTGGAGTTGAGCGACACGCTGCAAATGTACCGGCCGCGCCATCTCGACGAGTACAGAGTACAGCTCGGTAGTCTGTGCTCTGTACCGCCATAAAGTTAACCGCGCCTTCAGGCAGATTATGTGGGTTCAGATAACGTTGGGAGCGCCGACGTAAGTTTCCCAGTTCCCTATCACACACACGAAGGTACAATACACACTATTTTCAGTCACGGCACCCGGCCGGAGCTCGGGAAACTTGGATGGATAATAATGATTATATTCTCGCAGGTTGTTAATATACACTAAACAGCCCTCATTTCTATAAACCTGTTTTCCTTTATATTAATTCGGCTTTATTTTAATATATATGGTAAGGCTTGCTACGAGTACAACAAAGGAAACATTATACACGAATAGGTGTTTAGATTAACTTATAATGTACGGTTAGGACGGTACTTAAGATTAAAATGTTTCACCCAAATACGCAAAGGAAACTCATCATTCAGAAATATCCCGTGCCATACAGCAGGTTTACACTATGAAGCCTACGTCGACCTACACCTACACAGTACACAATAAAATAAACATTAATAAGCGCATTCAACGCGCGACTCCGCTATCTCTTCGCACATAATTATCTGTTTCCTGGAAATCTTCATTCTAAATTACGAGTAGACGGAGGAAATACAAGGAAGTTTGTTATTGTACCTACTGGCTAGTGGCAAGTGGCAAGTGGCAACCCACGTCCCACACTCGCTTTGCTTAAGGAAAATAAAATTGTCTGAAAGTTTTTTATCAAAACCTGTCTGCTCGTATGCAGGTAGGTACTCTCACAACAATAATAATAAATAATAATATCAGTTTAACATTTTGCAATACTACCTAATTCAAAACTTTATTATTTTTTTAAATTTAAATTAAAATATGTATGTCCAAGGACATTTTAATGAACGTGCTCCCACTGAGTATGATTATTACAACCGATTATTGGAAATATTTATTTCTATTTACTTATTTCGTAAAACATTGAACAATACATGTGGCTGTCAGTGGCCGACGTCGCTCATAGACATCAGTAACACCAGAGTCATCACCGATCATCATTCATTCATCATTAGTTCATGCGTTGCCAATGAAAAACCGGGCAAGTGCGTGTCAGGCCACGCGCAATGTAGGGTTCCGAAGTAGTAAGTTTATCGACTACTATTCATTAAGTACATAAGCTAACATAACCGTGATATTTTCCTTGTAAATTCATCATATCTAGACACGCGGCAGCGTGTCAAGCCAAGTTCAAGCAAAGGAACTGGCTAGCCTGCGCCGAGTGTAATATTACACGAACCACTTGGTGCCACTTTTGACCCTTTTACAACTCAAAACCTCTTTAACGTAAACACATAAAACTACGTGTGTTTAATTATATCCATATGGACATGTAGAAGACCAAATTTCATGAAGCTAGCTCAAACAGTTACAAAGATATGAAGGTCAAAAAGTCGTAAATTTTAGTACTGACTGACTGACATATAGTACCTAAATCTAACCTACTTCCAGATAACCTAGAAGGATGAAATTTGGAATCCAGCTCGGTAATTTTGTGTAAGCGAAGGAAAAAATCAAAAAATTAAAAAAAGTCGAAAAATAAGTGGTGTCCCCATACAAAATTTGTATGGGACCGAAGCAGAGCCATCTAGCGGCAGTGAAAAGAAAAGCTTCGGTCCCATACAAACCTTAGCCAACTCGCTTTTACATTGTGAGTCCGTTATGTCACGTAAAACTCGCACTAAGGCCTCTGTGCACGCGGGGCTCAATATGACATACTTCAGCGCATGGAGTATTGAGGTAGAACGAGGGCCATCTCATATGAAGGGAATGTTGAAATAGTTTCCAGCTGTTTACAAAAAATAGAGGTTCCAATAATGGCCATTTCTAAATGGCGCTAGTGGGTGACAAATAGATATATGAAAGAAAGAAAGAAATTATTTATTTTGCTAAGCACTGCAACAAGTTATAAAATTTACACTAAATAAATCATTTACAAAATATTATAAGTTATAAAATCGACATAACCTGCTGCAGCACTGCTCAACAAAAAAGGTACGCACTCAGCATATGCCGCGGGCTCCCCCCGAGGGTTGCCCGCCTTGTCATGGCGGGGGGCTTAGTAACCGTGGACTGGTCACCCACGGTGAAGCTAAGAGGCAACCAGGGCCGGCCAGTTTGGGCCGCCGGTTGGCCCGAGGAGGGCGCTCCCAGCGGGCTGAACAAGTTCGCTGCGGACGCGCGTGGAGGTGGGACCGCAGAGGAAGAAAGAAAGAAAGAAAAGATTTATTTCTGACACACACAACGTAATTAAGGTAACATATTTAACATAATTATAAACTATGTTACAATGTTCGCGTGTGTTGTGCCAGAGAATGGTACCCACTCAGCGTATTGCCGTAGCGTTTGCAACGGCGCTGATTTTCAGTGGGCCCTTCTGGTGATTCCGCCTAAGTAAAGTGCAGCGATCTTTCATAGGGCTTGGTATACATTTTTATAATAAAATCCCAAAATTAATACGTGACTTGCCAATAGAAACTTTCAAAAAACGTGTAAAGACACAATTGTTAGGCAAGGGATATTATAGTGTAGACGAGTATTTAAATGACAAAGACGCATGGAAATGACCAGCTCTGCAACCAGTTCCGCTCAGAATAGTAAATACTTTTGTATTATTATCTTTTTTTGTAATATTTTTTTAAAAGATGTGCTGAGGAGTTTCTTTAGGCTTTTCTTCTCCTCCACGATAAAGCACCTTCCGAAAAGCCAAAAAATGACGTGCATAAGTGTATCAGTGATACCTATATGAATAAAATATTTTGACTTTGACTTTTTGACTTCACAGGCGACAATGTTTTTTTTTTATTTTTATAATTACCTATAATATGTATATATTATGTTACGACGTTTATTATTATTGTGAAGATAAGAGAATTATGTAGATGGTGATAGAAGGTGATGTGGGAATTTCGCGGAACTATTGGGTAAGTTATTTAAAAGAAATATTTGGTATATTTACTTATATATTGACTTACTTTACTTGTGATTTTAATGAATAAATAATAAATAATAATAATAATATATTTGCATTTGCATTTGTTAGTTGTAGTTATATTTATATTTACATGTATGTTGATATTTATATTTATATCTACATATATCTATATTTATATCTATATTTATATTTATATTATATTTCAAGAGAAGAAGAAGAGGAAGAGGCATGTCGGTATTACGATGCGCCGCTTGCCCTGTCCTCTGCGGCCGAGGTGTGGTCGGTGGAAGAACCACAGACCTAATCTTCCACCGGGTACCAGTTATCTGGTATCCATGGCCTCCTAGTAACTGACTCGGGGGGAGTCTGCTACAGTACTGGTGGAGGCTGAGGGGGGAGGCGCACCTTACCATCTGGTGCGCCCATCGTGGACGGCTTTCGCGATAGAGCCGCTTGTGGGCAGCTGCCGCTGGCGGGGTCGCGGATGTGTGTGAAAGCGTTCCCGTAACCCCGTCACAGGCGGCGAGAAGGAAGATGGGGGGGTTTTAGTGGGTATACCGTGGGTCTCATTAGCCTATGCAGGAGTCCCACATAACCACTCGGGTACCCCCTGCGCCCGGGTGGTATGCGTAATGCATTTTCTCCCCTGGAGAAACAAAAAGGGTAACGACGGCTACTGATTTTCAGTACGACCTTTATTGTGTATATGAACATGGCTGTTTTAAACGGAGTGAAGTTTGCTGAGTTATGCCACCCTAATCAATGGCGTTAGTGTCCGCCAAATAGATATTCGAACGTAGCTGTTGTAGACCGCACCGCAGCCCCACCCGTAATTTTACGCGTTTCCACCCATGAAACGTCAATTTAGTCTCTAAGATTTGTGAACAGGGTATATTTTTCTTTACAAAAAGTAATGATATCCCACCAAAACATAAATGTAAAAAAGGAGAGCCAAGTTCAATACAAAAATAATGCTTGGCTGTGGGCTTCGCCGCAAAAAGAATGGAGATCTAAATGAGTGCCAAGTTCTATGCAAAATCTAAATATTTATTTATAGGAACAAAATAACATTATGAACAAGTATTAAATTCTATTTCTTTGCTTTATTGGATACCTATAACAATTGCTGTTATTTAAAAAAGTGAGATCTTAAAGTAGGCTAGATTTGACTTGGCCAGTTTTCATTACATCAGTCATTAAAGTCAGTCTGATAAAAACTGGCCAAGTCAAATCTAACCTACTTTAAGATCTCACTTTTTTAAATAACAGCAATTGTTATAGGTATCCAATAAAGCAAAGAAATAGAATTTAATACTTGTTCATAATGTTATTTTGTTCCTATAAATACATATTTAGATTTTGCATAGAACTTGGCACTCATTTAGATCTCCATTCTTTTTGCGGCGAAGCCCACAGCCAAGCATTATTTTTGTATTGAACTTGGCTCTCCTTTTTTACATTTATGTTTTGGTGGGATAAACTATTTTTGAGAATTTTTTCACTCGTCCAACTCCAACCGTTTAGCCAGCAGGTGGGGGACACTTGACTCTAACCAAAATTATCAATTTAAAGACAAATATGTCGCAAAAAAACCCCTAAATCAAAAATTGATCTTAGAAGACCCATAACATTTTTTGAACATGCTTTAAAAGCAAAATAAAACAAAAGACATTCAAAATTATTATTTATATTATGGATGGCACCAAGTTATTTTTATCTAGGACTAAGTTATTATAAAAATAAGTCAGTTAGGTAGTCGATAAAGGACTACAAACCCAATCATTTATTTAAATATTCTAGTTTAATAGCAGATAATGCAAGCTCCATGTTATCTTTTGCCCAATTGCCCTGAACATGAATTATTTTTTACCGTTTTCAAAGGTATCGGCACTGGTCTTTATAAACCATACCTATTACCTATTAGGTATGAAACTAATTCTATGATAAAAATATTAACGACCAAAAAATTTTAAACCAATTCCCCCAACAGTGCGGAGTGTTGCTGTCTCCAATTTTAATTATCCCGTTTTCCAACTCGATAAGAACAGCAATATGCATTAATCTGGCAACATTTATTCATTTTGTGAAGGATTCTCTAGTCAACATAAAATTTTAAAGTAACATAAAATTTTAACAAAAAAATAACCGACTTCAAATGAAGTACATCCAATAAAAAAAATCATCGAAATCGGTTGGCGTGATATTGAGTTATTCGTCCATTTATCGCGCACATACTTAATGCAACTTTAAGACTTATATGTTTTTGACATGGATGCCATTGTCAGATCTCGCTCTTTATGTGGGACCACACGACAAGCACCAGCTTTCGATTAAAAAAAGAATCATCAAAATTGGTTCACCCAGTCCAAAGTTCTGAGGTAACAAACAAAAAAAATACAGTCGAATTGAGAACCTCCTCCTATTTTTGAAGTCGGTTAAAAAAAGGTGTTTTGTACGAAATTCGTAAGAACTAAGGATTTTGTAGTGATATTTACTAGTTTTCTTTTAAGCTATTGCATAGCGTCTATCGCGGGCCTTGAGCGTGGAGACCGAATCCAGAAATTCCGCAACGAAAATAACCTAACACCCCCCACTCCGACCGGCACATCGGTGATACTTTTATTTCCTAATATTAATATTTGTAAAAACACCATCTATGTTCTATTACAAGAACTATTACGACACGTAGCAAAGTAATATTAGAATACACTATGTAGATACAAAATTAATCACAGATGGCGCTTAACACATATAGTTTAGCTATAGAGATTCGTAAATTAAATTATTTCAAAATATTAATTAACTTTTATTTAATACTTGTAAAAACACCATCTATGTTCTATTACGAGAACTATTACGATACGTAGCAAAGTAATATTAGAATACATTATGTAGATACAAAATTAATCACAGATGGCGCTTAACACATATAGCTTGGCTATAGAGATTCGTAAATTAAATTATTTCAAAATTAATTTTTATTTAACTCAATATTGAATGATACTACCTGATACTGAATTATCTGATACTGAATTTTTAATGATAAAATTCCTGAATAACCTACATGTATTGTAAGATAATAAAAATATTTTAAACGATACTAACTTCTCATTAATTCAATAAAAGAAAAAAATACTGCATAAATAAAATAATTGCCTAAGTTGATAAAAACAGCTATGCAATAGCTTTACCGCGGCAGTCTCCGAGTGCCACACGTCTTTTTTTACTTTTATTGTGTGATTTCTATTCTTAGGTGATAATAAATATTGTGTTTTAGTTAATACGTCATAATTGGCGAGAAAATTGCATGCATTTGCAAATGCATTAAACTTACGTTCCGTTCCGAGCCGCGTCGTAGTCTTAACATCACCTTAAAATTATCTGTGGTTTACATTTTATATTTATCTGTAGCCTTAGTTCGGATACTTGTACCATACTTTAAACCATAGATATAGAAGTAAACATTTCATTCATTCAAAGACAGTCACTCACTCTAGATTTCCTTGTCGCTGGTCTTTCTTTCATTATTCAGCCACAGAGTAAAATAAAATATAAATAAATTAGTGTCAGTTAGTATGCCAGATGTGAGAGACGTGTGTTCATTGTTTAATTTAATTGTGTTGAACGGTTTTGTTTATAATAATAAAGTTTTGAATGTTACAAACTATGTGGTAAAAATATAGTGTATATCATAATTTTTAATCAAAGCGTCCGGTGCCTTCCTAGTCGTAAAATAAGTGTCTGGATTTCATAAATGCACCATTGATTAGTGTGGTGTTGTATGCTGCGTTCGTTTAAGTAATTTTTAGTGTGATACATAATAATTACTTTCGATTTCACGATTCGGTGACGTCTCCATGAGATGTCGGCGAAGTTCTAAGGTGTCTTAGACGATTTCGTGGGACTCCAATGGATTTTTAGGTAAGTAAATGTGTAGCTATGTGAAGCATGGCGGAGTTGGAATGTGCCGGTGCGTTGGGCCATTGTCATCAACGACAGCGATTCTGGGACGGCAATGGCTCGCAGGCCCTTCGTGACAACCCAGTCATGGCATGTATTAATATTTGATCGTCATGCTGAGATTGCTAGGCTAGGAACTGCACAGCGGACAGCCACAGCCGACAGCCTACACTCGAGGTCCGCGGTCCGCGCCGCGCCGGGGTCAATGACGCTGCCGGCTGCCGCTCAATCACGGTTTCCTCTTATCACCCAAATTAAAATTCCATACAATTTTACGCTCGTTTTCTATTATAAAATAAATTGATTATGCATAATTATAATGGCTTACTATAAAAAGTATTTTAAGTTATTGTGTATTTCGTCCTGAAATAATAATGTAGATAGCAATAATTAATTGCATATTCAGTCAAAGATGTTAGGTAAAGTAGGTATAAATATAAAATTAAATAGAGGTATGTTATCCTATACATTTAAGTATTCATATAACAATCTAAAGAATTCTTGATTACAATATATTATGATCCATTGTGTTGTCAAGTTCTGTTGATAAAACTCTGTGATAAAACCAAATAGAATGATATCACTTTAAATGAAGTAAAATAATAGATGAGTATTTATTTTAACAATTATTTCAATATTTATTAAATATTTGTGATATGAAATTTATTGGAAAATCATTATTTAGCTCAGGATTTTTGAAATCACTTAAAATCATTGTTCATAGTCATAGAATAAATAAATATATAAATAAGAATAAATAAATAAGGTTAAAACTTTAATTTTTATGAAAGAATGTAACTACAAGAACATGAAGTTTGCTAAATCATACTTATCCGACACTGGATGTCATTTGGATGGATGGACACAACTTGTTATTGGTGTTTGAGTGAACTAAAGTGACTGTGAAGGCTTGTGTGTGCCAAAAGATTGTACATCATTATTACATGTTCTGAATACCAGCATGGTATTTGCTTCCAGTTGTTGCATGCAGTAAGAATGCTATGCTTAACTTGTTTTGTTTGCTCACGCCAGCCCCGGGAGCCGCGCCGCCCGCGAGATGATGGTGGAGACCATGCTCGAGTCCTCACAGGACTTTGGTGAGTTCATTTATGCTTTATATGTGCTTGCATTCTTTTGTTTATTCACATTACCAGGTGTGCCTATACTGCATAGTGATAAATTGACAAATATACTTTAATAGTTTTTGATTTTATATGAGCTGCCTCATAATGCAATGGGATGTTAGAAAAGTAAGTTTCCTACAGCATTGAACTTTGCATTGCGCTTACCTCTAGGCCTTTTTGTTAAAATTGTCATGTTATCTATGTGGGTCCAAAAAAACATTCTTAGTTAGCTTTGTGATAGATTTACTCAGCTGTGAATGGTGATAAATTCATGGTGATGATGAACATCCTGACTTTGCTCTCCTGTCACCAATAAGCATAATAAAATAAAGGGTTTGGTTATTAATACATGTATCACTTTGTCTCTTACGTAAAGCTTACAGCAAATATGATAAATGTACAATAGAATAGAGGTCATTACTTGGTTGTTGTTAATATTTTCTTGATATAATCCTTAAATTGGATGCTACTTTGCATTGTAAAAATATACAAACATTGAACTATAACCTCAGTAAGGCCACAGCTAGTGCACACACACAACTGTTAGAGACAGCATCAGAGCTGTTGTTTTCATAATGTAATTTGCCTATTTATCCTTTTAGCTATAGTCTTACCTGTTGTAAAGTGTGGTGAAATATAATACATTGTAACATTTTGACATATAAACCTGTCACTGACTCGTTATTGTCCAACTAGAAAGGGGCAAATCCTGAGATTGATGACCATTTTAGCATATATGTACCGTACATATACCAAAGCAACATTTTTTACAATTTTTGTCTGTCTGTCTGTTTGTTTCGGCTAA
Organism: Thymelicus lineola; assembly: GCA_963932265.1. Lineage (NCBI taxonomy): Eukaryota > Metazoa > Arthropoda > Insecta > Lepidoptera > Hesperiidae > Thymelicus > Thymelicus lineola. The sequence goes on from OZ010685.1 coordinate 291,767, forward strand.
TCTCTGAAATGACTGGACCGATTTTGATGGGACTTTCACTGGCAGATATCTGATGTAACAAGGAGTAAAGTAGCCTAAGTTAGGCTACTTTTATTTTAGAAAAAAATTGATTTAGAAAAAAACGTGATACGTAGTTCGCCGGTTTAACTAGTGAGTCATGTAATTTTGGTGTTTAGAATTCATAAATGTGCAAGTTCTTCAATGAGGTATAAAATAGAAACTTACTTTTTAATGACATTGTTGATGTGAGGGAATGAACTGACAAAGAAACTGTCCAATGCATATTATCTTAGTCAGTATGGAACATCAGCTGTATTATTAGTCAGCGCAATAAACATCAGCATGCAGCTTGGTCTCACAGTCTAACCAGTTTTACACTGGTTTACTCTTCCAGAATTATAAATTCAATTTTAGTTTTTGCGCACAATCACCTTAACGTCAATGTTTGTTCATTGTAAACAACAGGTGTATAATTAAATATTTTTAGTGGTTTGTTTCAATTTCCTTCTGTTGACAAAATGTAGTGATGATTATGTTTATGATTATGATTATGATTGGGACACAAAGTATTAGGTCCTTGAATAAGTTCGCGCTGTTTTTTTTTTGGCAAAATAAACGCTTTATCCACAGTAATTATTAAAACATACTTCAGTCAAAGTATTGCCCGTCACTAGACACCACCTTTTCCCATCTTTCTGGCAGCAAATGAATCCCACGTCGGAAAAACCAAACGTCTTTTGAGGCTATCAATGAATCAATCCATTTTTTAGTATCTTCATACATTTTGCTTTTGTCTCTGACAAAGCATGTTCTGTACAAGAATTATGTGTGATTCAGTGGCAGATTTCTTTTAAATAAAAAAAAATTCCCGGCAAATACTCTTTCCTTGATACAAAACTCGATTTTTACTCGTGATTTTTATCACTACAAAAAACAACGTTGCTTACAGTGTGGCTGACTAACACAGACTAAAGTTCAAGGTTACAGACAGTAGTTTCGGGTCCATGCGTTACCATCAGAAATCACATGCACGTAGTCCTAGTAATGCCATCTGTTTGACAGCGAGAACTTATTCAAGGACCTAATAATATCGTTGGAAGCTTTCTTGATATATGGTGGTGTAAGCTATCTACCGACCTGGTTCCTACAGACACCAAAACAACCCATCAATAAGTACAGCTTTCATTTGTTTCCAGTTAGTCAATAATTACACCTTTACTTTAACACGTCTCTTCTAAATTTCACTTAGTCGCAATGTGATAGTTCTCAAAACCATACTGCACCTACAATATTTTCCAATACATTAACGTTGCAGAATGCCATTAGAGACTTTTTTACATTCGTTTACACCGCTCGGTGCTGAATACTGACCGGTCTGTTAACAAAATTTACACACTGGAGGCTCCCGCCGGCTCGACATTATTTCAACCAGAGGCCATCCTTTGCAAAACTTCCTTCGACTTGTCCAGGCATGGCGAACGGTGCCTTGCCGCAATGGAAGCGCGAGCTGCTGCAGCGGCGTGCGGCGCGGTCGCGGCCCCCCGCCAGCGCGCCCCCCGCCCCGCCATCGCCTCCCGCGCCCGCCGCACCCGTACACGACGAGGACGACGAGGAACTGCGCTACGGGCCCGGCATCGTCAAGCGGCTCAAGTCTCGCTACCTGAGCCTGGCGCTCCGCGACGCCCCGCGCCGCCGCCCCTCCGTACTGCGCCGCGCCACCTCGCTCGAGCACCTGCTGGACGAGCGGCCGCCGCCCGCGCCTCGCCCCTGCGCCCGCGCCACGCGTCCCGCCTCAGTCGCCGCGCCACCCTCGGCCGCCGTGCCGCCCGCCGGGCCAGCCCCGCGACGCGACTCCGTCAAGCGCGCGCGTTCCGTCGACGCGCTCAGCCGCCTGGACTCCCGCGACGACCACCCTCCGATTCCGCCCAAGCCGCAGCCGGAGCCTCAACAGCGGCAGCCCGCGCCGCCGCCGCCGCCCCCGTCGCCTCCGCCGCCGCTCGCTCGGGCCGCTCGGCCTCCCCGTCGACCGACACCACTCCTACGTGAAACCGAGCGTCCGCCCCCCGACGTCGTTCGCTCGGCGCTTCGGAAGTTTGAGTCGGCGCCGCCACGACGGCCGGCCCCAGCGGCGCGCGTCTCCGCCGTGCTGCGCGGGCTCGAGGGGCAGCCCCGGAGCTCCACGCCGGAGCCGCGCGGGCGCTCCCCGAGCCCCGCCGCCGCAGACCTCTCCGCCATCGTCGAGCCGGAGGCCGGCGAGCCGTCGCCGGAGGCCAAGCCGGTGTCGCGCGCCGCCCTCGAAGGAATCGCCCGCGCGGGCTCGACGGTCCGCTACGCGTTCGAGGCGCCACGCGGCGGGTCACACCTACCGCCGCTGGCCGCCACCAACCCGGTGCTGCTGGGCCGCGCGCGCCTGTCCCCCTCCCCGCGCCGCGTCGGCGTCATCCGCCCGATGCCGTCGCCCGCCATGGATCGCGGCGCTCCCTCCCCGACGCCCTCCGCCGACGAGAGCTCCGAGAAGGCAGCCGACGAGACGCCGAGGCTCCTATCCCCGCCGCCGGCGGAAGCTGAGCCGACGCCGGCCCCTCGCCCCGAGAGAAGGGAGCCGCCACCTTCGGCTCTCGTCGAGCCGATTCCGAGACCGACCCCGGAGGACTCCGCGAGCGACTCGACGCGGCAGGAGTCCGACTCGGACGCCTCCGGCGGAGTAGACCGGGACGATACGCCCGAGCCGGAGCCGAAGACGAAGCCGCAGCCGCTGGTTAACGGGCACGCGGAACTGCCGCAGGAGACCGCGCCGAAAACGAAGACCGGCTTCTCACGAATCGGCACCGCCGACATCGAGCGCGCGTGGACCGGCGCCGGCGACAAGAGGAGTGCGAGGGAGCCCAAGGAGAACAAGGAAAATGGTGAAGTGAAGTGTGCAGTGGGTGTGTGGGGTGGGGGCGGCGCGCGGCGCGGCCGGGGCGCTCCGCCGCCCGCCACCACCTCGGTCGTGTTCAACTTCTCGGGGCGCAAGGAGGTGCCCGACTACATCGAGAACGACGGCATCATCCTCCGCGCCAATCGCCGGAACAGGTTCAAGGTAAGCTTCGCACATAATATCGTCCTTTTGATCCAATTTTACTGACGTATTTACTGACGTTCATTTCTGTGATGCTGCTGTGGACAAACGAGGTCATTAGTACATGTCGCATCGCCGGCGCTGACGGGACCTATCATGAAATTAGCATGCCTTAAGTCGCGATATTCGCACTAACACTTCATGGAGTGTAACAACGTCCGCGGGTCGAATGACGAATGAAATGGTAGTGAAAGTGATACAGGAAATTAAACAATAGATGTACGGCGCGATTCGACTTCTTTACTTCTCTTTACGACTATCGTAGAAAACTGTTTCGAATACTTTGCGTCAAGTGAAGAAGGGATAACGTATCGTGTTTCCCTCGGCCACGCCCACGGTTAATCGGAGATGCTGCGGCGGTCGCGCCCGAGCCGCCCGACGACTGCGACGCGACGGTCCGACCGATCGCGAATCGATGATCGATTGTGTAACAGGTGATATGTAAACATAAAAATGTTTTCTACAAACGGTGAAAGTTGGTCAGAGCGAGCGGCCGGGCGCGCGGGCGCGGTGAAACCGAGCGGTGGATGGATGCGTACATCGTACGGTGGACGATGGGGCCGCCATCCGCCGCGAGCCACTCTCGGTTTCGGAGATGGTCGAAAGTGCACCCGGCGGAATGTTAACGAGCTATAAACGACCGCACCGTCCGACGGCCCGGTGCCGCGGTGATGCAATCAAACTCCATTTTTTATTGAACTGCTCGATACACTTTATCACATATCTACTCTACTTCGCTTTCGACACTCATCGAGTAGTAATTATAAAATGACGACGTCGTTACTTCTTGCTTAACATTCGTTAAGGGCCTTACGAAAATCCTTACCACTGCCACCGCGCGATGCCTCATCTTCGATCGCATCTCTTTATAATAATATTGACTCATTAAGTTTTATTGAAATATGAAAATATTCTCCGTGAGTTTCTAGCAACTTCATCGTCACTCACTCCTCAGGAATTTGTCGAATCAATAACAATCCTAGCTAAACTTTGAAATGCATGTAAAACAAAGGTTTTTGCTTTGATATTTTTTTCTAATTTCGTGTTTCGTTACAAAACAAACAAATATCTAATGGCTAGACTGTTTCTGGTACAAACATCTATCAATCACCCAATGTGTACTCTGAGAAGGACTCGAACACTGAGCCGTTCGATTCCACGGAATCCGTTATACTAGAACGGGTTAACACTTCACCCCATCGAAACCATATGTCTTCGGTGCAGCCTCGCGTGACCTGTAAGGCTGTAACGCGATCCGTTTAATGTAAGTAGAGTCGAATTTTAATTCGATGCGTCTGCTGGAACGAGCCGACAGACACAATGGATTATTAAAAAATAGCGGAGCGGGGGGAGGGGGGGGGGGACCACCTGCCGCCGGCCGACGCTCTCTCGCCTTTTTGTCGTGTCGGGCCATTGTGTGAAGCGCGCACCGGCTCAAATTGCCTCGAACTGCTACCCGCGAACCTTCCAATCCAAGATAATATTCCCATTCATTGGCAGCCATAAGCCAACCAGAGAAAGTAGGTACCTCAACGAGAACTACCAGCATACACCAGCAGTAAATAAGTTTAAGTAAACCCATATTTTTTTTACTGAAGCCATCTATGGAATGATCCTTCCATATGCATCCATTTATAATAGTAAGTAACTGTTGGACAAAGCTGTATAAACGTTGCTTAGTTCCGAGACCCAACTCCGTATCTCCCGTCATCAGACGAATGCGGCACCGACAATTGATAGATAACTAACATCATCTGCCCTTGAATTACGTGTGGGATTGCTCATCCGTAAGCCGCACCAGCACGACCGCGACAGCTCGCTGGGACATTAGCGATCACATGTCTCCTGGCTCAATTTATTTTCAAACAATGTTGATCGGCCTTACCAAATCACTATCAAATCAACGCTACACGTTCACCTTGTATAATTATGCAATGTTGTCAGATCTTATCTTTGTCCAGGTGAGATGGAACGCAAGATTGATCAGATTACAATGTGAGTGTCTTTAAGGCAAGAGTGAATAGGCTTTTACTAAGTTAGTGCGATTTACCACCAATGACTACATCGCCACTTACCATCAGGTGGGATTGCAGTCAAGCATTAACTTATATGATATAAAAAAAAAGATCTGATGTTCTTATTTAGAACAACTGAATCGGGCTTCCCAAAACCACTCTTACATGTTGGATTATACGTGTTGAAGGCATATTATGTATTTTTAGCCAATAAAATTTAACTAAATAAAAAAACACCATATTTAATAAGCAGAAAGATAAGACCAAATTTTATTTGGTCTAAATAAGTATAACACTGCATACAATTTTACGCTAATTATACCACGCTGTAATAGATTAGATACATAATGTATACGCAAATACATGTGCTGAGTATTATTATGGAGGATATTAATTAATCGCTTTCAAAATACCAGGAAAGTGAAATCGATTAGAACGCATGTATTTACGCCAAAATAGAACCAACATTTTCATCACATAGGTAATATTATTACCATTTTATGTAACTTCTTTCCAGTTGAACTTGATATGTAAAACAGCGAAACCAAAGTGGCTGTCCCAAATAATTTGAAAAATTATTTATATGTATAAACACAATTAATTCCATTGATTTCTTATTAGGTACTTTTATTCATGTTTCAAGATTATAATGTAACATTAGCCGGCGGAAACCTCGCAATCTTTGATAAAACATGCACGTGGCTCTGACGATTACAGCGCGAATAACTTGTTATCATTATTGACATCAGTAACAGTCGAACAGTAGTTTGGAGCAGACCGTTTACTAATCGCTCAACAGATTAAATTCTATATCTGAGTATAAACCAATTGCCATACGTTGGAAAGTACCTCTTTGTGTTCAGTGTTTGTCAGTGAACTAAGTAATCAAAAAAACCTATGTTTATTTGTTGCAATTCGCCCTTAATCAGTGAATAAAAGTTTTAAAATCTTCGCGTAGAATTAGTGAGTGTGGGTAGAATTGAGTAAACCCAGCTACAATTACCCGCTCTTACTCTATACTAAAATCTGGCGTAAGTAGGAAATGTTAACTTTCGACGAAACTCTACGCACCTGGGTGGCGCCGTCTGCAAACATAAGACTTTGAAGATCAAACGCTACACACGCAGGATCGATCCCAAGCCAAGGCAATATTTTTTGTCTTCCTTTTTCTGTCTTTTTAAAAAAGGGAAACAAAAATATTTTTTTTCTCTGAAGATCTAATAAAATATTAACAAATCTAAAAAAAATAAAAAAAATAAAAAAATTAAAAACCAAGATGAAATTTGAATGTTGCAAATCAACCACAGAGGGCACCACCGGTAGCATCGTATGTACTAAATGTAAACACAACTACCATATACACTGCCTATATCCAACCGAAAAGAAAAGTGTAATAGCTGAATTTAAAAAATCGTGGTTATGCCCGGAATGCTTGGCAAAACAGCCTCGGCAGAACAGAGATAACACGCCAATACGAAGCTCATCCAGTACACAGTATTGTGATGCAGTTAATGTTAATTCACAGCGCGGCGGCTCTAGCACAGTTTCTCCTCCTTCGATAGGCAAGCTGGATTGTAATATGTCTGCTGAGATGATAAGAAATATTGTGGCTTCGGAGATAAAGAAAATGAAGGATGAAATTAGCTCTAACTTACAAAAGGTATTATTAAAAGAACTCAAACCTATCAAAGAGGAAATCGAGAATGTTAAGTCTTCTTTAAATTACTTCAATGAACAATTTGATAACATTACTAAAAGAATAGATATAATTGAAAATGATATGAAGGCATGCAAAGAAGCTGGTCCTGAATTAAATAACCTGAAATTGTCCATTTCGAGGTTGGAACATGTTAATAATAATATGGAACAATGGTCCAGGCGCTCTAATATCGAAATATATGGGATCCCGGAGAGAAAAAGTGAGAATCTTTTTGACATTCTTAAACTGATATCGGATCGTGCTGAAATTAAAATTGATCCAGCGACCGACATCGACTTTATAACTCGTGTTGCGCCGAAAAGATCCGACTCCAAGAACATTAAACCTATTATAATTCGATTCATAGCGCGATACAAAAAAGACGATTTTCTCGCGAGAGCCCGCAAACTTAAACTAAAGGCCTGTGACTTTGGCTTTGCTTCGTGCGACAATCTAGTTTTCTTTAACGAGCACCTGACGCCCTTTAATAAATCCCTGCTTCATCAGGCAAAAACTATTGCAAAGGAGAAACAATATACGTATGTTTGGGTGAAAAACTGTACAATCTTCGCTCGTCGGAATGACACTAGTCCTGCGATTACAATTACAAAGGAACAAGATTTAAACAAGATGAAGTAAACGAACTGTGCTGTTGTCTATGTTGCTGTGTATTAGATTTTTGTCTACTTACTCTCTCTAGGTTAAGGATAGGGGCAGAACAACATTTAATTTTAATAACTTTGATTTTACATCTTATTTTATCACTTAATCGTCATTTAATCAATCGTGTATGGGTTATGAATCGTAATAATGTAATTTTAGGGTTGGTGTACATAATATGTAATAAGACTACTATTAATAATAATGGCTATCTTTGACAAACTGCATGTGTACTATCAAAATGCTCGCGGGTTACGCACCAAGACCACTGTCTTTCTTCGGAATGTTTTGCTGTCTAATTATGACTTGATATGTATTACCGAAACTTGGCTTCTTCCTGGAATCTATGATTCTGAACTGTTCGATACGCGCTATAATGTGTACAGAAGCGATAGAAAATATGATAGTCGCGGCGACAATTTGGGTGGAGGAGTTCTCATTGCGGTGCGTCGTGAATTGCCTATTGTAAGCTCAGCATCGATACCGTTTACTTATGACTCCGCTGAAGCTATCGAAGTTGTCATTGCTGATAAAGTATCCCACCATCTTCACATATTATGCGGATATTTTCCACATAATCGCCATCACAATGATACATTAGATCAATTTTTAGAATCGGTCACCGACGGGTTGTTGAACTGTCCAGACGACGATTTCTTAGTAGTCGGCGATTTTAATATCTCTAATGCAATTTGGTCTTTGGACACAACCAATAACATAACTCTTATTAACCACTCTGTTAATGATATCTTAGTCAATAAGCTTTATAATTTTATATGTTTAACTAATCTTAGACAACATAATATAATTCCTAATGTCAATAATAGGCAATTAGATCTTATTCTCTGCAAAAATATCTGTGACGTAATCCATTGTGTTGTACCTCTCGTAAAAGAAGATCCACATCATCCTGCGCTCGAATTTTATATGCAAGGATTACACGATCGCAGTCTTACACCTAAAACAAGGATAGCTACTTTGTTCCATTCTGCTGATTTCCAAAAAATCAATAGCGAACTTGCTGATATTGACTGGTTAAGTATATTTAACTCTAAAGATATAGAACAATGTGTAAACATTTTTTACGAAATAATCAATGACTTAATTCATAAGTACGTACCGGCTAAGCATATTAAAAATTCCAATCGCTACCCTACGTGGTACTCTAAAGCCCTCATTAAAATTACTAATGAGAAACTCAAATACCATACAAAATGGAAAATGTATGGGAGATACAGAGACTACGATACTTTTCAACTCTTGCGCGAGCGTGAGAAACGGGTTCAGCAATTTTGTTATGATAAATTTATTTCCAACACTGAATATAATATTAAAAAAGACAGTAGATCGTTTTGGAGTTACGTTAAAAGTAAAAAAAGTAGCTCTGACTTGCCGGATTCAATGTTCTTAAATGACACAAAATCGGGGGATACCGAAGAAGTTTGTAATCTATTCAATAATTTTTTCCAATCTGTTTTTGAAGTCGACCTGAACCCTTTAACTGCTTCCTCAGAGCTAACCAGTCACTCTTCGGAGTCTACACTAATTAGTTCCATTAAAATTACTGTAGAAGATGTTAAAAAACGGTTAAAAAACTTGGATATAAAAAAGGGAGGTGGACCCGATGGTTTACCCCCCGTATTTCTTAAAGAATGCCATAAAAATCTTGCTACACCTCTCACGATCCTTTTTAATTTATCTCTGACAGCAGGTGTTATGCCTAATATTTGGAAAAAGTCTTATATAGTCCCTATCTTCAAGTCCGGAGACAAACATAACATTTTGAACTACAGGCCAATATCCAAATTAAACACCATAGCAAAATTGTTCGAAAAAATAATTTACGACTGTATCTTTCCGTTGTTGAGGCCTTCATTGATCAGCGAACAACATGGGTTTGTTAATAAAAAATCTACTGAAAGCAATGTGTGCGAATTTGTGCACCACGTGGCATTCACAATGGAATCCGGCTCTCAGTTAGACGCTATTTATACAGATTACTCAAAAGCCTTTGATAAAGTCAGACATTCGGTCTTGGTGCGTAAGCTTGAAGCCATTGGTATACATGGGGATCTTTTACGGTGGCTAATCTCCTATCTTCGGGAGCGTAGCCAAGCGGTCACCATCAAAGGTTATTGCTCCTCATTTCTCCCGGTCACTTCTGGTTTACCGCAGGGATCGCATTTGGCTCCTCTGTTATTTAATTTATTTATTAATGACATTAAGCATATTTTCCAAAATTCTAATTTCTTACTATATGCAGATGACATGAAGATTTTCAGAAAAGTTAAAACTGTTACAGATTGTCTTGAATTACAAAATGATCTAAATAAACTTATAAATTATTGCAAAGTGAATCACTTACAATTAAATATAAATAAATGTAATGTCATCTCGTTTTCAAGGAGCCCAAATTATATCAAATTTAATTACCAGTTTAATAATGTTAATATTACTCGTGTCTCTGTAATAAAAGACCTGGGAATAATTTTAGATAGCAAGTTGACCTTTAATGACCATTTAAATCATATTATCCCCAAAGCTTACCGTATGCTTGGTTTTATTTTAAGATTATGTAAAGATTTTAAACATAGTTCTACCCTTTCTCTTCTTTATAACACATATGTAAGATCAATATTGGAATATGGCTCCATCGTTTGGAACCCGCAGTATAAAATTCAACAAAATAAGATAGAAAGAATTAACAAATTGTATAACAGACATCTTAAATATAGATTTAAAATTGTACACCCAACCACAACCTTATCTAACCGGCGAGTAGAGCGGGACCAAATGTTTTTGTTTAAAATATTAAATAATTATGTTGATTCGCCCTTTCTGCTACGTCACATTAAATTTAGCTGCCCCCGTATCCATTCACGTTGTAAATCTTTGTTTTATACCCCTCTTACAAAAAGAAAATATGCAAAAAATACTTTTGTATCACGGTCTTGCAACTTCTATAATAAATACCTTCAAAATATGGATCCATTTAACGCATCTTTAATTACTTATAAAAGGGGTATACGACAAATTTTAGCTGATCTCGATTAATCATATTTTTGTACGATTAGTCATATTTTTTTGTACGATTTCTGAATTTTTTTTTTTTTTCTCTTATTTTAACATCTCAGTTTATATAAACCACATAAGCTCCAAATTATTATTATGTAAAAAAAATTCAGTGGAAACTGTTTTGCTTTAAGATTCTTGTAAATGTATCATGTAATCTGTATTGTAATGCTGTTTGTTTCCCAAATAAAATAAAATAAAATAAAATAAAATCATAAAAAGATACAAACTTGGCACGCGGCAGAGAGTCAAACTCTGATCGCCTCGTTAGCGGACATAAGCGGGTTATGATTTTGCTTTTCTCTTTGATGAAACTGTCGATTGATCGTTCCCTGTGGAAAAGTGGGTGTTATCTGAGATAATGTGTGCATTATCGCTCGGTTCTCGTTCCGCAGTTCCCGAGTGGCTATCACTTGACGAGACGGGTGCTCTTGCGTTCGAGTACCTCGAGTGCAGCTCAGTGTGGTCGGAGGAGGCGCGGGTCGAGCGGTTCGCCTCCGCTGCAGTGATTACATTAAGTACTGACATTACTGCGAGTATAATGTAATCACGGTATTTTATTTATCGAATACCAACGCTGCGCCATGATAACACCGAATGACACCAACGAGTTTGTTGTGTTGTCGTGACTCGCTTACTTATCGTTAATCGGTATTTACTTTACGAATGTGTAACGTATTGTTGGAACGAGATGTAGTGCAGTCATTGAAGCATTATTGCTCCGAATTTTTTTACTGTGAACCGATTTGCGTGAAATTTTGGAATTAGGTTCATCTTACCCTTAACTTCAAAAGTGAAAATGATTTAAACTCCGCACTCACCCTGGGGGTGGTTGCCACCCCTTCTCGGGGGTGGACATTTTTTTTTTCAAAATAACCTCGGATATCGATAGAAGGGCTAATTTTAAGCAAAAAATCACCTATAAAGTTTTTCCAAAAATCCAATACTTTTCAAGTTATTGGCAATTGAAAAATCGCAATTTTTTCACGTTTTTCATCGGTCTTTTGCAAATATCTCCAAAAATATATGTTTTATCGAAAATTTTATAAGAACCAAAATTGTAGCAGATAAAAAAACAAACAATTTAGTTTTTTTTAAATCATTCTAAGTGCAATATTAAGCTAGATATTGAAGATCAAAGCCGTTTTTTATTTTGTCTGAAATTTAATCTATGTGTTCAATGCCATCTAGCGGCGAACGGATGCATTTTATGCATTCTGCCATAAAGAAAGTTTTTGTAGTGCTTGAAATAAGCTTTAAAATGAGCACTGTTAAAGGTCTTTTGCACGTAAAATAAGTGAGCTGTATTGAAAATAAGAAGACCATTTAATATTTTTTCTTTTAAATCAATGGGTTTCATAAGTGCCATTTCCGCCAAAATGAAAATTAATCGTATTCCGCCTAGAAATAACTTTATTATGAAGAGTTTGATAGATTGTATCAGTTTGGCTGCTTCAGGACACATATTTTAAAAAAAAATCAAGATTAAAAAAAATAAAAAAATTTCAAATTTACAAAAAAAACACCTTTTTTTCATAATATCTCAAAAATGACGACAGATACGTAAAAAAGTGTAGGGATGAAAAGTTTAGGTATTTTTCTGACGAACAATTTGGTTTTTTTTATTTCTGTCAAACAAAAATTGACGGAGATATGATTGTTTAAAGAGCGCGCGGCAGCGCAATCACAGTCTCTCTTAAGCCCTTTAACCCTTCACCGTTTTAAAAAAAGGTTTTTTACTATATATTGCAATGAAGGATGTTGTAGCTCTGTTAATTACCTTTAAAATGGTTTGTTATAAATTGTGATAGCATGAAAATTGAAGGAGTTATGGTCCAAAAACTTATCATATTTTTTTCTACTTAGTAACTGAAAATTTCGGAGTGTGAATATTTGGAGCAATGTGAAAGTACGCAGTATAATAGAGACCCAAAACTATTGTAACGTGTATATATATACATAATATGGCTCATATATTTTGGAAACGTAGGCATGAATACATACCAACGTTCTATAACCATAAACTGTAACCATATATTTTAATAATCTGGTACGATGTATTTTATGTAGTATTTTATGTAATTTGTAAATATTTTATTCAATAAATGGCAATTTTTTACTTTATTATTAAATTATTTTTAAATATGTAATCATATATATTTACTGTTTTAATTTAGGGGTAGTTTTAAGGGTAGCAAAGTTGAAGATTATGATAATCACTTTCGAGAGTGTAGAATAATATTTAAATCCTTTTCATTTAATCAAAAAAGATTTTTTAACAATTTTTTATCAAGGGGTTGTTTTTAAGGGTTGAAAGGGGGTTAAAAATTTGACTATTATTATAGAGAACAAAATAATACTTACTCTATAATTGATCTTTTTATGTCATACCAAAGTAATTTTTTGTGATTTTTTAATTTAGGGGTTGTTAGCAAGGGTTGTAAGAATTTCAAGGGGTTGAAAATGATTTTAATATGAGGTAATTGTGTTAGAAAACACTTTACAATTTCAAAACTTACTATTACACATGTTTTCTAGCGATAAAATGGCTCAATGTTAATTTTTCCATTAAGGGGTTGTTTACACCCCTTAAAAATAATTTGCGGAGTTCAGATTATTTTCACTTTTGAAGTTAAGGGTTAGATAAGCCTAATTCCAAAATTTCATGCAAATCGGTTCACAGTAAAAAAATTCGGAGGTAACACCGTATTTTTCGCTTCAATGACTGCACTAATGATCAATTGGAAAATTAATACAGATAGTCTTTCTTCCTCGCCCAACTTTACCCTATACCTTATTAGTCATAACACTCATAACAAACAATAATGAGCCAGCGATTTTGTCCTTCAATAAGTAATAACTCACAATTGTATTAGCATCGCACCACACTCCCTATCTCTGGCAGGTTGGGACGTTTTATTTTACTGTACTTAACTACAATCCCAAGTTATCTATATGAATAAAGGGAACCAATGTATATTGTTATATCGATCCAAAGCTGGCTAGGTCCCACCAGTCACTAGACGGTAGGTATAGAGTCGGTGTCGCGTCGTGCGTGAATCAGACTCCGGCCCTAGGGTGCTAGGGTGGCATGACGCACTGCTGTAATTTGGATGCGAGGGCGAGGGTGTCTGCTGCCTGCTGTGACTGGGGTGCCTAGTGTCGGCGAGCGGCAGACACATGAATGAACTTGAAGTGCCCGTTCAAAGAGCTCGCTCGTACAGTGGAAATGTACATAGTGGAATTAGTGAGCCCGTCCCAAATGAGAGGGAGATTTCCCTATCTACACCCTAGGCTATAGTTCTATACACATTTAAGTACAGTAGTTGGCAGTACTCGAGCTTTAGATAAATTGGAAACGCTGCATTTTATTGAATCGGAAAATTTTATCAATTTCGTTTTCGCTTTAACTTTAGCAGAAGAAGATCTTCCAATCATTCCACTAGCCGTGCTCCGACGTATTTATATGTTCAGAACTTTAAAATATATGAATGAACCAGAAACACTCGATACCATGATTCAGTTGTGAGCTCTGGTGTAGACACATTTATGAGTTATATGTATAGAGCAATGTCACGACTGAGCAACTTTTCTTTGTGTTAGATTTATTCAATTCCAAAGCGTAGTTTGTCGCTGGTGTCTTCTACGAATTCCTTTTGCGGTATAAATAAACGAGATTGAGTCATGTTCTTCACGCAAACCGAAAATACCTCGGGACTGTCTTCTTATTTTCTTTTTAGCAATGAAAGGATTTATTAAACTGGTTTAATGCAATGGAGTGTTGATCTATTCATGCTTCCGTTTTACAATCAAAATGTGGTAGTGAAACTAGCGTCTGAATCTTTTTATCGGCTTTAAACTACTCATTATCTAAAGAAATAATTCCATAATTTAACTTTTATTCTTTGGATTTCACATAGATATTGTTAAAACTTTATTTCTAAATAAAAACTGTTATTTTTTTAGTCTATTAATCTTCTGAATCAGCAAAGTTGTCACGGTATTATCTTATTTGTTGTCGCTCATTTGGTTAGGAAAGCGCGCGAATGTTTTGGTCATTGGCAGTCTCGCAGTAGTGGCAGGAGTGGCAGCCGCCAAGGTCAATAGATTCGTAGTGAATGTTCGTTTTTCCGCTCGAGCGTGATGCAGCAAGACTCGTTCAGCGAAAACGCCGCTCGTTTACAACTTTTTAGTCTCATTGCCCAACCTTGAAATTACTGAGAACACTAACTTTTTCAATAAGTATTTCAATTGTAAGAAGCTTCACGTAATGCTCCGTGCAATTTCAAGAAAAGAGATGTGAGAGTTTTCGCACGGGTTTTAGCTGAACCTTATCAGAATATGTGTACATTATCCACGCCTAATTGTATGTGCTCCTGTGTATAATACACTCAGTACACAGTTGGCGTACAATAAAGTTTTATCGTACGAGTATAACGATACCTCTATGTTACTTTCTCTTTGTAACTTTTTTACGCACGCGTTGTATAAATTTCCCTGACAATAATTATTCGTTACGAATGTATCGAGAGACGTGAGAAGCGTATCTGGCCCCATCACGCAGCGCTACTAGAGGCTGTTACCTAACTTGGAACGTTCTTATTATGTTGAATACTTTACAGTTTAGACAAATTCCACGTTGAATGGAATGTGTTCGGAGGCAAATGATGTTTCCATGACTCTCATCTCATAGAACTCGATAAAACCGCACCTGCTTCGCCCTTGGAAACTAATATAAGCAATTTTTTCGGTTTTTTAAAAGATTTTTCCTATTTAGAGCCACGAGGAAAGCCTCCTCGGTATTCAGGAGCAATAAACAATTTTATTACCGCTTATTTACTGATAAGCGACGGCCGTAGCGCTTTCGTGGAAGCATTCAGCCAAATGTCAGTATTGAGTATGTTGATACTGTTGATAGCATCATCGTGACGTCGACCGGCCGGACATTCGATTTCGTTGTGCCACTTTTTATGGCTCTTTAATGACGCGTCGTATGGACACTCGACGGACGCGTTGTGTTGATACTTGATAACCGAACGATTGGCCAGTTTGTCGCTCGTGTTTTGATTATCCTTCTGATTTCAACAGTTTCTCGGAATGTTTCAACGCGGTTAATACCTATTTAATACTTTTACCAATGCTACCGATAGATTCATTGGTCTGGTTTTTAAAAAGTGGGTACTAGGTAGGGTCTCATAGTCCGTCTTTTAAAGGTGTTTAGTAAACAAACACCACAGAACATGATACGGTGAAGGTAGCTTCACAGACATGGGCCCTACGTTTTGAGTAGCAACATATTTGTGAATGACCCCCAGTAAACCTGCAGGCTGGCTGCATGGTTGCACATCGAAACATACAGTACATACAGACTCGGTGAGTTACGTGACAAGAGCGTGGTCTCGCGTGCGGCGTGACACAGGTGAACTGCAGCCACACTAGTCACAGTGAATGGTGGCGCTGAACTACCGTTACCGGCTGAGAGCGGCCGGGCCGCGGCTAACGGCTTCTGGGAATTAACTGCAGCTAATCACACCGTGCCTACATATCGCACTAATCACCTCCAGCGCCTCGAGCAAATACTGAACACTTAGGTGCAAAGTGTTAGACGAGTTCGCAACGCAGCTCGACGCAACGTAACGGCCAACTGCTGACCCACTGGCCGGACGCGGGGGCCGCTCTCAGCACATAGCAGTTCGAAAATACTCCACGTGACTCACAACAATACATTACAGAAGTCGAAGCGAATTCAGAATAATTTACGGTTGAAAAATAACTCCAGTGACACATACACGTAATTTATGGTAATCGCTCCGGTGATCTGCTCAAGTTTAGAATGGATCCTTGGTATCTTAATGTGGAAAAATGCTGGCATTATGCTCAAAAGAGGTGATTGAGAGTGAATGTGGAATCTAGGGAAAAGTTGACACCCCTCCAATGATTGACACCTTTTTCGTATTATGCCCTAAACTAAGCATAATTTGTTTTATGTTTGTTTGTCACATTACATACTATAATTGTCATTTATAAATTGGCATATCAAATTGCTACTTCTGCCTTTTTTTACCAGCTGCTGTTTTAAACCTGCTAAGTTCGTGAATTGATTTATAAACACGGGTGGCTCTCATTTCGTCTGTTTTTGTTACGTTACCTGTGGCACGTTGATGTTGAAGTTTGATGTATTGGCTGTAAAATCAAAACAAATAAATTCTTTTTTATGATTTTACTCATTTTGCTTATTAGAATTCTTCGTTTTGTTCGAATTGTGTTCGAGTGTCAATGACTATGGTTTTGCGCCTTTTCATTTAAAAACATATTTTTTATTGATTAAATTATTTCAACTATACTAAAATTCATATTAATCTTCTCCTTCATAGAATAAACATTATATTTTACATAAAAAGAAATAGCAGTTTTAGAGCATACTACATTAAAATGACAATGTGACTGAATTTTGTTTAAATTAAATACAACTTTATTTATTTTAGCTGGCATCGAATCATTAAACGGAAGGTATTATAATTAGATGAGAAATGCTAGAACATTATTTGAATAACTTCATTAGAGGAGTTCCATTGCACGCCTAAACAAAACGTTTTTCAACGCTCACTTTCTCGGTGAATCAAGTGTCGACACTAAAATATCGATACTTCCCCCTCACCGTTAATTTTCTGATATATGTACATACATAGATTGCAACTCTATTTGTCAAAGTGGTCCGTCGAATTATGGTTTCTACTATACTTCCTTTCATACTACGAAGTTGAAATTTTGCACATTGCTATGACAATATATTTTTATGCTAAGGACGGAGGAACGCTAGTTGTTAAAATAACTTGTTGACATAATATATTTACAGCGGCACTGAACTGAACGGATTTAGTAAACTCGTCCAATAGCCCACACCCCACACCCGGATTTGCATCGATTTTATATTAAAATATTGAAAGGATGCCATTAATTCCGAACGTCCTTGTCTAGACGACGAAGGTCTTCCGTTGAAATGTCACTTGCATAAAAACGTCAGACAAATTACCTGATTACTGAGCCGCAGCCGCTGCCGCCGCGACCGACCCAGCCACTCGCATAGTAATGTAACTGTACTCCAGTAGTAATGTTATCGTTACGTTTACAGCTCATTACGACATGACCTCGGCTCCATGCGCCACCGCGGTCATCCCACCGGTCGACCTGACGACAGTGACGGACGACCGACGTTTGTGATTTAATTATTATCATCCCGGATACATATCCCTTTTGTCCCACGGTACATTGGCATGGCGCGGCCAGGTGCAGGCTGTATACTCGCTTATAGCGCCGGAACAACCAGGTGGACGCACGCAACCGAATGTCTCCCGAGTCCCGCCCATTCTAGGTCAAGTATTAAATTTGAATTCACCGTTACGACTGACGGATGTGATGGAATTTAACATTGAAAATGTTTAAATTGCTTCAACGTGGCTTTTGTTTTCACAGTGGAAAGACCTCATTGTATCCGCGCTGCGGTCGCACGTCGGGGAAAAATGCTATTGTTCGCCGGTCGGGACGTTTAAGCTTCACGACTACTGTAGCATTCGCCGCGATGTTTGTTTAGTTAATGTATTCACTTATGTCATTTAAACGCACAATAGAATCTCGGTGATGCCAATCGCGCCACCGTTTCGCAATACCGGCCGCCGAACCGGCCACGAGCGTGCGCGTAATACGGTAATATGGTGTTTGTTGAATGAAAATGAGCGTCGTATCTTGTAAACGGGCGTTTACGGAGGCGGCACACGACACACGGCACACGGCCGCGCAACTACCGATTACGTCGATAACGTCGCTTTCTACAGCGACAATGGGTGCTTGTCGAATGCCAAAAAACGCACTCCCATGACAAGAGCGCACTTTACATATTAATTGCGAAGACGAATCTAACGCATCGATGGAGGCGGACGCGGACGTCCTCGGTCGATTGCACTCGTCAGGTTTTTACCGAGCAACATCCGCCGTGCGACGCCAGCAGTCTGCACCGTAGGCCGCGGCTATCGACTGACCCTCATGCCCACACACACGCCACACGACACACGACACACGCCCACGCGAAGACCAACAAATATTTCCAACACTACTAATTGCGTGCGCCAGCATAATTTCTGTGTACATTATGCACAAGAAGATTAATGTTTACGTTTGATATGCATATGGGCGAGCTCGGCGCGAGCGCTACGGCCGCCGTCACCACTTGTAAGAACACGTGCGTCGTGCGTCGCTAATATCCTAATTGGTCAGACGCGGTCGTGTTATTTACGGTTTACTATCGGCCGCTTTCGCCATAACGGGTCGTTTGTGCAAATACTCGGATTCCGTTTCCCAATCGAATCCTGCGGAGTCATCGGAGAAGTATGCGGCGAGTGCGAGTCGCATTTGGAGGAATTCGTCGGCGGCGGCCGGCCGGGGCAGGACGGGGCCGGAGGGGGCTAGAGGGGCCGTCGTGTTGGTCATGTTGCATTGCGACAGGAACCAGTCACGGCGCGTTCCCCGGCCTCCCCGCGTCCAGCTACGAGACAGTTGGACCAGGCGTGCCCGGCTTGCTTACACCGCTTACACTAAATACACCACGTAGTGCTGTAGCGCTTACTAAATATCTTTGATCTTTCTGAGCTAAGCCACTAGTTGGAAAGAAGTAATTATTGTTGATCGAAGGCTATGGTAGTATCGACTACTAAACAATAGTTCGAGATGGATGCCTTCAAATGTTACTATGATCACGTTGCTCCCCTGCCTGTACTAAGTATTAGTTAACAGACATACCCTACGTCACACTCATCTTTCCTCGGTTTTATGTCCCCCGCCTACCTGCCAACTAATTCTCTAATAGGTTCTCCTATATGGATAAAAAAACTAGTTTAATTTAAATGACATTAGCTGAGATTGGATGAAAAATAAGTTGAATCCAAAAAAAATTTTTTTTTTAAACGCTTTTATTTCAATGTTTAGTTTATAAAATTAGCTACAAGTTGTGAAAATTTCAAGTCTCTACGTAAAATAGAACATAGAGAATTATGCGTCTAAAGTCTGAAAATCGTTTTTTTTAATTTAACAACAAATAAACAATGAAAATTAGTTTAAAATATGATTTTCGTGTATTGTCATCGGAAATACACATGTCTGCCAAATTTCATCAATTTTCATTAAAGGGAAGTCATTCAAATTAACGTTACAAGATTTGATCCTTTGATGCTCCGAAGTGAAGCTAAATATAAAAGCGATTAATAACCTTATTGCCGTGTAAATAGAGTAGCATTTTGATCATAATATTGAAGATTTGATGCGTTGATGCTCCGAAGTGAAGCTAAATAAAAGCGTTTAATTAAACGTGCGTGAATGCAAATTGTCGACTCGATTACATTCGGCCTCGCGGACGCCGGCGAGCGGCGTGCGGCTTGCGACTTGCGGCTGCGGCATACGGCGCAGCCGCATATCATATTATGTTAAAAAAGTGTATCACGCAGCGCACAGCCTAATCAGCATTAAGCGATAGGGTATCGAATAGATAACGACATCTTATCTATCTGCGATAAGATGATTTACGGGTCTATATTGAAAACTATGTATGTTGTTGTGAACTTAACCTCTGCGGCGCAGGAGCTCGCTGGCCCGCTGCCGACCGACTGCTTACCTACCTGATCTACCTTCATTAAAAGTGTACCAATAATAAACAATAATTTTTGCTCACGAACAATTCGACACACCATTTTATTCTCAGTGTCGAGTTAGTAAGTGTCGAATATTATTGTTCGTCGTCAGCGGCAATTGCCCTCACCAGTCATTTTATTGAGTACAAAGTGCAATTTTGTTTCACATTATGTTCATTATATAATTGTAGCACCATTTACATACTACTGTGGCAAGCTAAATCCGTACATTCTCTGAAAGTTGTTGAATCAGCTTGTACTTATGACCCCATTGCCAAATTCCCAACGTATTTAAAATATTTTACGATAATGTTCAAGTTGGCTTCCCGACCTGTATTTAGGATCATCTAGTATTATCGTGAGCCTCCACTAAATTGAATTACATGAAGGTGGGCTGCCACTGCTGTGCGGCACCGCGGCACTCGAGCGGCTGCGGCCGTGACCCGCCGGCACGCCGCGGTGCCAGTTGGTCACACCGTGTAATCCGCTGCCTAAATCTAGCCGCTGAAGCCGTACCAGCACCAAACCTCCGACAACGCCTAGCCTCTAGCGCTGACCGCTGACCCAGTTGCCACACTTGTGCATTACAATGCATTATAATAAAATGTGTTATAGATATCACAATAACCTGCCCACTGGTAGATAACTGATGCTCGTGGCTTCGATTCAAAGCTCAGATCTGATCCAACCCGAGGACTCAAATGTTAATGGGTTATGTCGAAGGTTTCTCTTATGCAAGGAGTAGCAAATCAGATCCGACGAGACTGAAGTAACCTCGCACGGAACCGATTTGTCCACTTCATTGGACAAACAATCGTCAAACAAGTCATATTAAATTCCATTGTGTGAGTAGATTCGCATATTGGCAACATGAAATTAGTCACCGTCCCAATGGAGCGCAGTCGATGTGATTTAGCATTGTGAGCAAACGTTCACTGTGGTGATAGCTGGCAGCCGGCCGCGCCAGCCGGGGAGCTATCAAAGCGCAGTAAACGGGGCGCGCTTGAAGGCTGGCCAAATATTTGGGTTAGCGGATCGTGGTGGCGCGATGGCGGCGCGGCGGCGGCGGTGGCGGTGTAGCGGCTCGGAAGCGATACAATGGGCGGCGCGGTTATGATGCGTTCCGCTCTGATTTGTGTGACGCGTGACGCATGCGACGCGCGGCACTCTCTCACTCGCGCGGAAATCAGCAAACTAAGCATGCTCGTTCTCAGGCCCCATCACTGTCGTAAAGGAACTCAACGTTACCTTTTACCAATAGAATATTTTTCCAGCAGATTGTTAATTTTGTTCTAGAAGATGTTCACACTTTCTTTACAAGAAATTCTAGTTTTTTCGAATGCGCGGGTATAGGAGCTAGTTTGAAATGTGCAAATATGTTTTGAAATTTGCAACGGCGACCGGCATTCCAGCACAGCTTCGTATGGTTCAGCTCACGAGTGTTTGACTAATTAATAAGTGTAATTAGAGAGACTAGATGCGGCCGTGTGCCGTGTGGGCAGTGTGGGCCGTGTGTGTGGCACGTGCTCACTGAACCGATGCATCTGAACTGTGAACACGACACGGCGGCAACCGCTGTTACCGCTGTACTGACCGCCGCCGCACCGTGCTGCACCATGCGCGTCGCACAACCTCCGTGTCAGTAAGAAAGAAAGAAAGAAAGAAATGTTTATTTCACCTTAAAATTCTAAAAATACACAGTACACCGAACCGAGCTCAGCTCCTGGTGACAGATGGACGACACAAAACAATGCTTGTTGCTACTTGATATCGCCCTACAATGCTAGTGCTATGTGCTTATAGGTAACACTCGGTCAGAGTGGCAAAAATTTGGCGAGGGCGAGAGAACTATGTCCCACGTGTGTGTTATGTTATGTGTATTAACAATAATCATAGCTATGAACTCCTGATTTAATTTAAACTTATCCATAAACCAAGTTGAAACCCAAACTTGAATATTGGAATATCTTTGTTCCAAATGTAAAGGATTACTGGCAGAATGTCTTAGAATATCTAAAGTGATGCCAGCCGGCGAGACTTGCTGTCGCTCTGCTAGAACAGTACAGCTGTGACATAAAATGACCAAAGACTAGATTTATACGTGAGTTACGTGACATCTCGTGTCTCGTTGTGGTCGAGCTCGGCTCCGACCGGGATTACCCGTCAGCTCGCCACGTTAACCATATTTATCCTTCTGTATCCTGCAATCTCTGTAGACAGCCATTGTTTTGTAATTGATAGTCGCTAGAAGAGCTTAAGTTTCATGGTTCAGGTTTAATCTCTGTGCATCATCGGATCCGAGGAGTTGATTATAGAGCGATTGAAGTTAAATATTTGATGTAGTAATCAGTATTTATTTAAGTTAAAGTGTACTAGGATTCCTGAGTCATGATGACGACCTAAGGAGGGCCGCCGAGCGACGAGACCCAGGCTCAATTTCTTGCTAAACTGACTTTTATGTGACGCGTAACAGATTAGTCCGACAGGTTTTGTCGTGCAGGCTTCTCGCAACACTGGGTAACCTCGTGTGGGGGTGTGACTGTTTATTTATTTATACGTCAATGTTGCCATTGGACTCGCTTGAGGTCGTTAGATTCGTACTGACAAATTAATTACAGCTGATAGTTACGCGCGCCGCGTGCGTCATCTCCATGTAATGTTGTGCGCGATAGTCGGACGGACATTCGATTGATTTCCTGTCCGAGTCACATTGCTCATCTATATAAATCACCATAAGTACCTAAACACATAAAATGTAACCATAAGTACATAAAATGTATGTCAATTCGCAGGATATAGTCGAGTACGCTCCTAACAGACGCCCGACTGAACTAATGTAATACCATTATTATACTTGCAGTAAATAATGGCGCTACCGCCACGTAACAATTTATGATTTCATACTTTTCAACATTGACACGTTCGTTCCGTACCATTGTGTTGGCTATGATCGAGACGATATTGTGCTCGTGACATTGATAAAATAGTGCAAACAACTACTACAATAACTACTGACTTATCACTTTCAATGTATATCGCATTCCGAGTCGCTTCAAATGGTGGACGGTGGTCATGTCAGCGGTACGCAGGTTCCTCATTATGCTGTCCTAGCCGCTAGCCAGACCACCGCCATGAGCGGCAACTCTTTCACCTCGCCCGCGTGTAATTAGCGATCGCACTAAATTATATTCAAATTATTGTAATTATAGGAAGAGCGCGAACAGGCCGTCCGCGTGAATCGTTTCCGTTGGCCACACACGAGTGTATTACAATAAATTATAACTCGCGGTGGCGCTGCAGTGGCCGCGTTGTTGTGATATCAATCATTATTATAATTACAATATTTATGTCAGCAATGCGGCTAACAGCTAACACCTGGCGATAAGTGGCCCCCTGCAGCTTCTGAATATCTGTAACAAAACTAAAATAAATCTTCAATCCCACTGTTACCAGTCGTATTGCTGGAAGCTCCACGACCAAGCGATTTGTTGTTTCACCACGGCTTCACATAGTGTAATCACTCA
Organism: Thymelicus lineola; assembly: GCA_963932265.1. Lineage (NCBI taxonomy): Eukaryota > Metazoa > Arthropoda > Insecta > Lepidoptera > Hesperiidae > Thymelicus > Thymelicus lineola. The sequence goes on from OZ010685.1 coordinate 315,535, forward strand.
GTCAATCACTGGCACCAAATTGTTATGATACGATCGTGATCTGCGGCATATAGGTATACAGAGAATATGTGTACGACATTTGGGTAATTCATTTATTACAAAATGTGAGTGCAGTTTATCAACTGACGGCGAATCTGTGCAGAGCCACTGGCAAGTTGGCCGGACGCTTTGATACCAGCCGTGCCGCATGCCGCACGCCCGCGCCCCGGACCGTATTTCAATATTTTCATCTCAAGAGGCGCTGTCACTCCCAGTCGCATTGGCTATCAGCTTATAAATTCCATCATATATTTCATCTTTGCTAGATATGTTTAAAATTTAATTGTGTAGACTTGCAAAGACAAAATAAAGGCTCTTGGAAGCCCAAAAGTCAACCTTAAGAGCGTGTTGCGGGTCGATGGAAAAAACCTGTTATAAATAAAAATATATTTAGAAATGTCCTCATCTGGGGCCGTTCCTAAGCGTAATATCAGGTCATCATTATACAGAACTAAAGTAAAATGCAACATTTCAACTCTGTAGCAAGTAATCCTTAGTCCGTTTGCAAAATGTCAAATTACAAGTTTGTAAGATATATTAATAAAAGCTTCTCGCAATTATCGGTTTAATTAATATTATAGCGCAAATCTGCTACTGATACAAAACCCAATCGTACCCAAAGAGACAAAAACAACCTTTCTTTCTTTGACGTTACGTCCGAAGACCGAAAATGAAGAACCTGCTTTTATTAGCTTTAGACGACAATATGTCCCGTCCGTAAAAAGACCCCTCAGCTGTAGCCGGTGAGGTAAACCTATTTTACTTTCCTTTCTCAGCGTTCTTCCTCTTCCATTTGTCCTGCTTCGGCTGCTTCATTTCACTCTGCAGTGCTTTTATGTGAATACATAATATACATTAACAAAAACCTTTTTACATTATTTCAATGTTTGTATTTATCTATAGGACAATTGGGAAGTAGAATCATTATCGACAGACTTGAACAAAATCTACGCAGAGTCTTTATTCTGTTTCATTGAATCATTATAATTTATCTATTGTGGATTTGTGATAAGCCACGAAACGACGGAATGTAATCTTAAATATTAGAAATGTTATCTAACGACGATTACTAATCCACTGTCCGCTGTGTTGTAACAACTTCGAGATTAACACTAATGTATATACATATTTCGTAAGCTGGAATTATCATTCCTCGTCATATCTATCTTGATAACGTTATACAGTAAAATTGTAAACATCAAAAGTGTTTTTAAAAATTTCCTCGGTGTTATTTTACCATTCCCTTGAAACATTTTATGTAAATTGGTTTCATTGTCAATTCCTTCATTTCCTATACCTACTTGAAGGATTGACAAATCTCACACTTGACTCTGTCTTCTTGAAATCCGATTGCTGGGCTTTGTTTGCAAAGGCTTTATCCTGTTAGTCAAACGTAGGTTAGCCGTATCGGGGCGGCTTAGAATACTAACGCAGCGCGCAGTAACCATGACCACGTAAGATAATTAAGGTAAAGTCACTAATGCCAGACAGTGACCTAAAGGATGACACCTACGGAAAAATGTTATTGTATTAAAAACAATTTTAGTAAAATGACTCTTATTACAATATCATAGGACACCTCGCACCCTCTATGAATTGTTCTCAAAAACTCCTAACAGTTACTAAACAATTTTTCAAAATATCGTCAGTCGTTGTCAATCATGTAACGGAGTGAGCACGCGTTCCGCATTTTCTTATTTTTTATGTTAAGGACGCCGAAATTTGAAGGTGAGTTTTGAATCGATATTTATATTTAAAAATACTTTTTACTCATTTGTCAATGTATCAATGATAAGTTGGGATAGTGATAAACATGCTTTTGTTGTGTTTGCTAATATTTTTCTGACAAATTATGATATGTCTACTATTAGTTCCAAAAATAATGAATATCTAATAGATGACAGGCGTGTCATCCATTGGTGTTTCAAGATATTAAACTCTTATGTTAGGTTCGGTACGATTTTGAACTCTATTCCCAATGAAAAGATTACTGTAGAGATATCAACAATTTTGGATCACTTTAACTAAAGGTAGACATGGTGTCTATTATTGGGGTATACATGATGTCAATTATTGGTTCTATTGTTCCAGACTGATAATTATGCCGCCAATAAAAGGACAGATGTTTCGTTACTCTGAGGCTGATATGGAAGTCGCTATTCAAGAATGTCGTCTGCATTCTTCCGAGGGAGTTCCGACGTCAACTGCGGTAAAAAAATTTGGGGTACCTAGGGTAACTCTGCTAAACAAAACTCAAAAGTAAGAAGGAAAGGAAAAGTGTCATCTGTTGTATCATCTTTGGAATGGCAAAGATACCATGAAAACAAAGAGAAGAAAAAGACTGAATCAGAGGATGAGAAAAAAGAAGAGCTGAGGAAAGGAAAAAAAGAAAGAAGAGTCTGAAAAAGCACGAAAACTTGAGAGTGATAAGAAGTTATTAAAGAAAAGTAAAAATATTATAAAAAACAAACTTAAAAAGACTGACTATAATAGTTCAACTACCGAAGAAGAATGGGTAGAATCTGGAGACAGCGTGAATGATATTTCTGATGAAGTCACTGATGATTAAAACGAAGAAGAAAGAAATGAGGAAGAGAGTAGAACTAAGCAAGGTGACTATGTTATCGTTAAGTTTCCTGGCAAAAAGAGATATTACAAATATGTTTGTATTGTCCAAAAAGTAACTAAAACAGAAATTGAAGTTATGGCAATGGTAGCATGTGATGAGTCTAAAACAGTATTCAAAGAAAATGATAGGGATATCAGTGCTATAACTGAATCTCAAATAATTAAAGTCCTTGATGTACCAAATATGATTATAACTGGTGATAGAATTAAGTACAAATTTGATAGTGCCTTAGAGGTTGATGGATATATAATTATTATCCAAGCTGATGCCCTTAAAACTCCAACTGCATTAATTAAATATTATGTCAACTATTAGTGCATTTGACTGTCTACTTAAGGTGATTTTCTTTTTTTGTGATGTTATCTATTAGTACTTAAGACAATATAAAAAAAATAATTTATAATAATTAAAAGTATGTTGATTATTGGAAATTTTATTATGTAAGATAATTTTCTAAGATACAGTGCATTCATCTAAAAAAACTGTGATTGTTTTGTTTGATAAATATATAATTATTTTCATATAAACATAGTGTTTTCATTAAAGTGTCGAGCATTAGTGACTTTACCTTAGGATGTTATAGCATCGACCGAGTCTTACGTCTTATTGAGTTAGCGGGAGTAATGGCATTAGAGTAGCTCTGCTGAACGTATTGTCACACCGTCACCGTCTCCGTCACCGCATGCAATAACAGGGTTTGTATTATGTACTAGCAAATTATTATGTATAACTCGTACCTCATGCAACAGCAGTCGACATTTGAGATTGTACTATACACTTGTACACTTTTAGTAGACCAAAACCTATAAATAGACCAAAAGCACCTTATAGCGACATTGACGCTTGGGATCGTCACTCACTCACCTTTTTACGCACCAACTCAGTCACTGCTGGCTCCTTAGTACAGAATTTGTATGGTGATTCTTTACTAAGGAGCGATTAAAGTAACCGTTAGTGACTCTGTGTTTAGGCGTTAGTCTGGATTTACACTTTTCGGATAGTTCTTAAGCTACCAAGCTGGCTGGCACAGGTGTTCCCCACTTGTTTAAACTACCGTGAAATATTTTTTTATTTGCTTCAAGAACGGTTGGTTAACTCAGATGTGCACGGGCGGCGAAGACCTGGAAGACCATTCACCATCACGTGATCTCTTTGCCCGTTTATCAGCCATAAAAAAATTGTTGTCTTCATTCGTATTTCATGGTGTTACTAGATGCTCAGTCGGTTACCGGAGGCAAGTAGTGCAATGCAGTCATGGTTCCCGAGCCCTCCAGTTCGTCCACCCGGTCCACGGACCACTCTCCCAGGCCGCGCGGCCACCGGAACACTTGGCGTGACTAACTACGACTTAAAATGATTTATTTTCGGATCAAATTTACCATTCCATTATTCGCGCTCTTCCTTATTAACGCCGAAACAAATTAATCCTAATTGTCATGGTTCGATGAGTTGTCTCTGGGTTGTTCACTTGTTATGGAAGCGAAGCTTAAAATTATTAACGTATTGAAACCTCACCGCCTTCTTATACATAATATTGATAAATAGAAGAATAGATAGAATGTAGACGTCATCGTCATGCTTCGTATTCTTGTTATAAAACCACTAACTGTGCCTCACGGTTTCACCCGCGTTAATTTGTAGAAAAAAGTAACTGCTAAAATATGTGATGTTATATAGCCTATATTATAGCCTTCCTCGATAAATAGACTATCAAACACTAAAAGAATTTTTCAATTCGAACCAGTAGTTCCTGATATTAGAGCGTTCAACCAAACAAACTCTTCAGCTTTATAATATTAGTATAGATTATCCAAACTCAGATTTGTATCAGGTGGTACCAATATTTACTCGTATCTCGTGTAACTATTCAATTTCAATATAAAATTTATTTATTATTCACACAACTTCTATCGAACATGACAGGTTAAATTATTCTGTTGCGTTCGAACAGTAACCGATTTTATTTATTACACTATTACATTACACTATTAAACATTTCATTAACATCAATTACAAAACAATAAAAATAAATTTAATCCAGTTACCTACATTAGTAAAATTAATTGCATACTTAACAACTTTTTTAATTAATATTTATTAATGATGTTATTATTTCGTGTTATTTGAGTTTAACCTAATCCTATCGTGTGTGAATTTATAATTCAAAACATTCTAAACTTGATTTAAGCCACTTAATAAAGTGGATTTGAAACAAACTTTCACCAAAAAATGCTACGCTTCAAACAAATTAAGTAGACAGAAGTAACTGCCGGGCGTCCGATGACGTCATACTTTTTAGGGTTCAGAAGTAAAATCGGAATCCTTATAGTTTCGTCATGTCCGTCCGTCCGTTTGTCCGTCTGTCCGAAGCAAAGCGCCGAGACCCTAGACCTAGACCTAGTGCTAGAAAGGTTTAATTTGGCATGGATATACATATTTATTTAAACTTCAAAATCGTAGAATTAAATATTGAAAAATATTATTTTTCAGGGTACCTCCCCTACAGGTAACGTGAGGATGAAATTTTTTTGCGTACCACATAGTGTGGAGATATCGTTGAAAAAGTCTTTCAAAAATGTTATGGGTTTCCTAAGACCATTTCTTAATTTAGGCGTTCGATTGCAAAATATTTGGCTCTGAATTAGACTCAAGTGTCCCCCCCCCCCTGCCGGCTAAACGGTTGGAATTGGACTAGTGAAAAATTCTCAAAAATAGGTTATATGATGAATTTACAAGGAAAACTATCACGGCTATGTTAGCATAAGTAGTTAATGAGTAATAGTCGATAAACTTACTACTTCGGAACCCTACATTGCGCGTGGCCTGACACGCACTTGCCCGGTTTTATTTGTAAAACAAATTCGGGTGCCGTGTCGGATTAATTAGATTAGTTGCAGATATTTTGTTTTTGTCACGTCGCGACTCGGAGTCGGTGCCGGTCGTGGTGCGGTGAAAGAAACATCTGCACAGCTGCAGCGTTTAAATAAAACAAACATTGTCGATTATATTGCCTGACATCTGAAATAACTAGCGCTTTCCGACTGTCTCATATCTAAATAATTACGAATGTTTTAGTAGGTCATTTTTCTGCTAACTGACTTCAAACAACAAAAACTGTGAATAGACGTCAAACAATACACCTGATAGTAAGGCAACGCGGATGCCGCCAAGAAAGAAAAAATTAAACATACATTATTGTGTTCCTAATTTTTTTATAAATGACCAACTCTATCTCTATCTAATAATAATTAATTTAACGACCAATAATATAATACGATATATTGTTTCCGGTGTGTTCGGTCGGTCGGTCGCAAACCTCAGTTCCAATAATATCACCGGCTAGGAAGTGTATTGGTTGTTACTTGTTGCGTCATCAGAAAATTGAATTCAATACTGTTACACATTGTTATCCGATGTAAACGAGGCTGCAGCCCGCGGCTGGGCCTGTGTTGCAGCGGACCACTCGACCACTACATTGCCGTACTGACATTCTGTTCTGTTGTCGTCTTGGGCCTAATGGCTGCATACCAATCTGTAGCACGACTCCTTTGAGTATCTCTTTGTGTAGTCAATTTATTGTCTTTTCTCTTATTTTCCCCGCCAATCGAAGAGGCCGTACCGCACCGCAACCCCTTACAATAAACCTCGTAGGGTAATAAATAGCAAATGTCAATCAGGAAAAGTGAATTGAACCTTAAGATGGTTGATTGTGGCACAGGTGGGGTTGCGCGGTGCATGGTCGGGATTCGAACCCAGAGCATATCTCGTGTTGTCGACAAACTGTTGGTGTTGCGCGACGTCGACAACTACTTTCAATTCTGTTACTTTAATTAATGTTTCTTAATGTCATCACTAAAACTCGTTTTTTTAATACAAATGATATTTATCAGTAGCGATAGGAATTAGCACACCGACTGCTTCTAAGAAAGTCTGTCGCAACACGGCGCGGCGGCGGTGGCGGCGGTGGCGGCACTGTCCGCCGTCGTCCGAGGCCACCATTTGTAATGAGTATGATGAGTGGACTGGAGGTGATCGCTTATCGAGCTGTGCAATTACCACAGTTGCTACTGCCTCTTTATGTTACTCCCAGAGGATCGACCTGACCCACCTCACTGTCTAGCGTCTACCGTCCTCGCTCTGATAAATGGATTAAGTACTTCATACATTATCCATTGAAGAAATTGATCTTTGTATCATAATAGTTCACGATTGCTGATACCAGTGCTCGGTTACACATTTATTATATATGGTATTGGTATTACTTATTGTAGTTTCCAGTTTTCATTATTTGCTAGGAACCTTGAGCATTGTAAATATTGATGCGACGCAGATATTTTTATCGATTGCGGCGTTATACTCGAACACTTGAAATGGCGATCTGTTTTATTCATAATCTTGGAATTTTCGTCGTAGCTTGTCGAGTTATACAGTAAACATTTACTGTTGAGTCCACAAATGACAAATAACTCACCAAGCTATGACGAAATTATGAATATAACAGATCGCCATTTCAGCAGACATTTTTTTCTAAGAATTTTCAGAAAGTTTGATATGTTACAATACATTAAGATGTAATTTGGTTCAAATTATCAGAAAGCCAAACCAAAAACAAGAATATAGTAGACAGGATCTGTGTTTCTTGCATTAAATTATGTTCTCTGCGGTCGGAGGCTCCAAATTTGATTATTTAAGCTACTATGAAACGTCGCTATCTATGTCGAGCAATACATAAAGTTGCAATTTTATTACATACAATTAACAAATAAAGTATAGGTGTCCTACACAGCCTACACTACACGCCAGCAGTATTCGAATGATTATAGAATTATTTGACAAATCATCACAGAACATCGTGGTTGCACACAATGGAATTGCTATCAAATGATTTTCTTAATTGACTTTTGAATTTGATACGCGCGTTCATTCGTAACGTCAGCAGGAAATTATCGGAATATAATATATCCATACTTACATGATGAATTTTTCAAGTGTGCGTGGATGGCAAAATTTGAAACTGGCCAATGTTGTTGAAAACTAAAACTGCATTATTATATTTTTAAAAAACTAATATTCCTGGCCAGAAATCGAAGCCGTTTTTGAAAAAAACTGCAGCCTGTATTATTATACCATTCGGTAGTGTCGCTAACAAAGATCGTCATCCATGCACACTTGAAAAATTCTACCTTTATATAAAACACAAAAATTTTTGTACGGATGTCCTTTATAGACTTTGAAACCATCCAACCGATATGCCTCAAAATGGTTTCATTTGAAACATTTGAAAGGCAATAATCCGAAGGTGGTTTGAGAAATTGACACCACTAAAATCTATGCCTCTAAAACATGCATTAAGTAGGCACATTCGGTCCATCGATAGTCAATTCTCCACTTTTCCCATACAAAAATTTGAAGATAAAAATATGTAAAGATGGCGCATCAACGTCAACACTGATTTGTCATTATCATCAGAATTTTTTTATGGAAATAGCCGGCAAACGAGCTCACTATCCACCTGATGGTAAGTGGCTATCGTCGCCCATGGACATCAGCAACACCAAAGGCATCACTGATGCGTTGCCGGCCAAGAAAGAGAGAAGAAAAAGAAAGAAAGAACTGGCTCTCAAGCCATTGAGAGAGATTTTTGCGTAGTAGAACACCGTGTATCCACTACAATACAATGGAATCGTAGCGAATATAATTACGCGTAATAATTAAAATAAATATTATTGTTACGTGTCGGTCGCAGGGCACGTGGGCTACATGTGTGGTGTGTCCTCGTGTCGGTGTGTGGCTGGCTGCTGGCTGCTGGGTGCTGGCTGCAAACATTTAACATATTGTTGTAACGAGTGGCGTGTCCGGGCTGTGGTCGGCGCGGCGCGGGCGGGCGCCAGCGGCCAGTGTTTACCGACCTCATTATTATAATGAACCGCGACGGCTGCTTAACGATGACAATGGCTACGCCCAATTTTATCATGTTGTTGAACGGTTTAATACGAAATATTTTAATGGGCCGTCAATAATTATTATATACTTACACACCACACTGTGTCCACTCTCGCCGTGACACCTTACAATTTTCTTTACTTTTGGTAGAACTTCTAACTGGTTTCACCCCTCGAGTCCCAAACCCCCAGACTCGCGATGCACCCTGCTCCATAACACCACCCTGTTTAATCCTGACGATGCTGCCCACGTACACGCTTCGGCCTCTATCTGGACTTAAAAGTTAAACGTTTGATAAGTGTTTATGTTTTCGTAACAATTGCATGATGTAGCAGCACGCTAATCAACCCCAAAAAAGGAAGATAAATAACATACACCCTGCTACTACCATAAAGCAGAAGGCGAGGGTATCATGAAAACTTTTATTCTCAACTACCCCGGCTACTGAGTACTGCGAGCTGTATATCGACGCAAGATAATTGACGCATGTGACGTTCTGTTCAGAAACATAGAAACAGCTGCAAGTATCATCAGCGCCGCATCGTCTTCACACGCAGACTATCTTCAAGCATTCGTCGACCATCTTCAAGCCATATTTCTTCAACAACGCAGTCAATTCTTCGCTTGCCGATCTTGCTGTTCCGGAGATGTCTTCCATGCCGTCGCCGCTCGCCGAGTGTGCGCGCGCGCCGGTCTGCGCTGTTTTTATAAGCCGTCCAGCTACGAGAATCTACTCTGCACGACGCGATTCTACGCCGGCATTGGGAGCGCGACAGAAACATAATACGACCTCTCTCACACTTGAAGATTTATATTATTTACTTTTACTATTATTATTGTTTAAATGTTATTGGTAAATATTCTAATATTCTAATTGGCTAATCAAATAATAATTAATTTTATTGGTAGTTTTGCAATGTAGCCGGTGGTATAAATACAGGCAGGGTTGGCAATAAAAGCATTCGATACCATTTCGATACCATTCGCACAAGACCAGCATTTTTATTTCTCAGCCTTCTGAAGAAGTACATTTATTTGGAGTCTGTTAATAGTGGACCCCTTACAGACCACCATTACACATGACAAACAACTTAGTCTTGTTTGTTTAATTGTACTCTCCATGTTGCTTTATCGAAATATGTCAGTGGCAGACTATTGTCGAACTCGTCCATTACTACTTGGTATGTGTCGAGTTTTGTATCATGTGCTCCAACGACATGTCTTTCTGTGGCTTGATTTGTGGTAACTGGTGATACAAAATTTATTGTGACATTCCGTATAACTCACTGTGTTACATTGGTTGGTATTCCGCCTCGCTTAATTCCTTTCTTGGTGTTGTGTTGTCCCTCTCTGTATACAAATTACACAAAATCTTCATTCTATGGGTTTGATTTATCTTATCGTATGTCATTCGCCGGAGCCGCGTTGGCGCATTTGAAGCGAATTAAGCACAGTAAATTGACCACCGCACCCACTGCCAATCTTACAATCTTGAGTCCGAAGAGACAGCGGGGATCACAGCGGTGATCAAACAGTCTGACTCTGAGTCCGACAGTCTGGCTTGTACACGCTCGTTACGAACGTCACCTGTAGTGGTCACTTCTCTCCGAGCGCCACGCGCCGCGCGCCGAGTGGTGTTATACCGGTTATACCATTAAAAACATTTACAATTGTACCTAAGTAGTCCCCGAGTACCCCTACCCGGTCCTTATCTGCCGAGTGCCGACACCTTGTGCCGCGAGCGCGACTTCAAATCATTATTGGAAAATAAACGCGTGACGCAGGTAGGATTATCCGCCGGGCTAATCCTCGGTGGCGATTAGGAGTCACCGATCGACAAGTATGTATCATAAACGGCTAAGGCGTGCGATATGGCGGACGAGGACGGGGATTGACTAGTGAGGGAGATACTGAACAAAAATGAACGTTCCAATAATTGCTGTCGAGGTATGTAAAGCTGTCAAAATATACAGTCTAAAAATGTTGCTAAACAGTCAAAAAAATGGTTTTCGGCCAGTCCTTACTTACTTTCTTTAGGGTTCCGTTTTTCCGGTAGGTTAGGCTAGGTTAGCCGTCTGCAGCATAGTGCAGAGACCCTTAGTGCTCGAAAGCTGTTAAATTAGGCATGGATGAATTTATTTAAAACTACAAAGCCGTTGAATAAAATAAAAAAAAACTCAGGGGACTTCCCCTACAGGTAAACTGGTACTTTGTTTCTCGTCTACTCCATAGTGAGGGTTTTCGTTGAAAAGATCTTTTAAAAATATTATGGGAGGAAAGACTATCAATCCAGGAGTCCCTTTGTGAAATCTATCGGCTCCAAAGTGGTAATTTCTTCTATATGCGGTGTTAATTCATCAGTGGCGCCCTCGCCGCCGTGTCGCTAGTTGGTCCAAAAAGTCCAAATTGCCCATTTCTTGCTCGTCCACTGTTTCTTTTCAGATATAATTGGCACTGTTAGCAAGTGTGAATTATAGGTGTCGGGTTCCTAACTAGAGAACCGCACTCCCCGCAAGCTGCCGCCGATTGCTCGCGGTTGTCTCCTATTACTTAAGTCATTTTACTATTATATTTTGTAATTGTTCTAACAACCGTCTCTCACGTGGTTTAGGCATGGTGGCTGAGTGCTGCCTGAGTGGGGATTTCTATACATATCGTATTGTATCGAGACTTCATGCGGAAGGTATTCGTGAAAACTGCTTCGGATAAATTGGTTCGTCAAAAAGAGATTTAATACAGAAGTGCATTTGCCATTTAAACAATACGTGTTACTCGCATCCATAGTCATAAACGTCGATTTGTAAAACATTTCTATAATAAACTGTAAATAGTGTGCAAACCAAAAGATTACTTTCCGAACGCAAGTTCCTGATGCGAGTGCATTTCCCACCGCGACACGACACGACACTCGGCCATCAATCCGTGCGGTGGACCGCCACCTGCCTGACGTAAACAGGTTAATTACCTCTCAACAAGATTATGTCGGCCGTACCGACACCATCATGTAGGGTTCTACACAGACCATTCCCGTTTTACACATACTAATAATGAAGGATGAGGCACTGGCTAACTTGCATAGATTAATGAACCAGGAGAAGTAACGCGTCGAATGATAAAGTAGGTGCAAATTTGAAATCTGTAAGAGAAGTTTAACGTAGATGTCAATAGAATCAGAAAACATTTCGTCACTTTCATCTCTCTAAAAATAAAATCTGCTTCAAAACATAACTTATTTATTGAAATAAAAAGCGTGTCTGTAGCGCGTGGCAATGTAGGGTTCCGAAGTAGTAAGTTTATCGACTAATACTCAGCCTATTTTTGAGAATGTTTTCACTTGTCCGCCTCCATCCGTTTAGCCGGCAGGCGAGTCCCCCTTGACTCTAACCAAAATTAGCATTTTAATGCCAAATATTTCACAAACGGACGCCTAAATCCAAAAATAGTCTTAGGAGACCCATAATATTTAAAAAACCTTTTTAACGATACCCCCCACTATAGGGTACGCAACGAAAATAAAATTCATCCTCATGTTACCTGCAGGCAGATACCCTGAAAAAAATAATTTTATTCTACGATTTTGGAGTTTTAATAAATGTGTATATCCATGTCAAATTACAGCTTTCTAGCACTAAGGGTCTCGGCGCTATCCCTCGGACAGACGTCTATTTATATACATTGTAAGTTTAGGTGCTTGATAAGTGTTTGTGTCGTTGTGTGGTGGATCTAAGAAGACGCGAGATACCCGCGAGAGGGGCGAGGTGATTGTGGTCACCCGAGTGCCCGAGTGGAGCGTGGTGGTCGCAGCCGGTTTGCGCGTTCCCTTGAACCTGCGCGGCCGCGGCCTCTCGCTGCAACTGACGTACGGCCTACGGGGAGAGCGCACGGCATCGTGTTTTATTACACTCTTTGCTAGGTTCGAGATGACGAGGTGCTACACATGCTCCCATCTTGTGTTATTGATGACATCCTTACGTCGCACAGTGGTTCGAATAGAACAAGCTAGCTGGACAAAAGTCATTTTGAATTTCCCGGAATTTTATACCTGAGCCCCTAACCAATACCCCAACTATCCCAAATCCGAGAATTATTTTGCACTAATGTCAGCCACTAATTAGGTAATTAGGGCAGTATAAAAAGAAAGGGTGAAAAAATTACAAATCAGTTGCATTTTTGCGATTACCGAAGTAACATTAATGTCAGTGAGTTTTAAGTTTTTTGAATAATATTAGTGATGGATCTTCAAGTTAAAGGTATGTACTTTTGATTTATAATTAATATATAAATATACTTAACCCCAGTTTTTTTATAATACCTCCATTTTAAAAAAATATGTAGTTTTTTGACGGTTTATTGTTTTCATTGGACCAGAAAGTACTTGTACCCTCATGTACCTGGGCTAGAAATTATATATGTCATAGCCATATATGTTAGCTTTCAATTGATGCCCATTTTAGCTTGCACAATTGAGTACAACTTTGTTATTTCGTCTGTTTTTCAGAATACGAATTCTCAGTTTTGATAATCGAGTTTTTTGATGAATGGCAGAAACACATTAATGTCAGTGAGTTTTAAGTTTTTTGAATAATATTAGTGATGGATCTTCAAGTTAAAGGTATGTACTTTTTATTTATAATTAATATATAAATATACTTAACCCCAGTTTTTTTATAATACCTCAATTTTAAAAAAATATGTAGTTTTTTGACGGTTTATTGTTTTCATTGGACCAGAAAGTACTTGTACCCTCATGTACCTGGGCTAGAAATTATATATGTCATAGCCATATATGTTAGCTTTCAATTGATGCCCATTTTAGCTTGCACAATCGAGTACAACTTTGTTATTTCGTCTATTTTTCAGAATACGAATTCTCAGTTTCGAAAATCGAGTTTTTTGATGAATGGCAGAAACATCCGAAAGAGAACCGTAATAATAGACTTTATGATTTTCTATCACTGAAAAATGATTTTGGAAATATTACGAATGAATCTGCGAGGGAAATTAAAATGAAAATTTCAAAAATATCAACAATTTTAGTACAAAAATGGCAACAGTCATTAGTTCAGTATTTTATGACTGTTGTTAATTTTTCTATTGTTATTTTTTAAGTATCTCAATTATACAAAATATCTATTATTAATTTTTGTTTTCTTGGAACCCGTGATCCTACCTTCCATTTTTTTATATATCTTGCACTTAAATTGTCATAAACCATCATAAGAAAGCCATACCAAGCAATCAAACCCAATAAATAATTTTGTCTAGCTAGCTTGTTCTATTGGAACTACTGTGGCGAACGTCAGTTTTTTGAGAATCCTGAACTAGTTGCAGATATTACAGGTTTAGATGTGAATTTAATTAAGAAGTTTGGCATTATTCTTCGAACATTGGCTTTTCAATTCGAAAAATGACCTTGATTAAGCATTCAAGGTCATGGTTAAGGTCGGTTTTGGCGTAAAATTTTCTGCCCTTTCCGAATCTGGAATAAAAAATAGGGGTTACCATTTGAAAAAATTAAGTTGACCTTGATTTGACCTTCAAAACCACAGTCAAGGTTAAATTCAAGGTCATCATCGGTTAGTCGAGTACAACTAGTACAACTTTTGTATAAAACGTTTTCCTCCAAAATGCATTCCTGAGGAGTTATTCAGGGGTTTCCATACTTTTGGACCACCCTTTATATATTTTGCACTTAAACTGTCATAAAACATCATCAGAAAGCCGTACCAAGCAAACAAATCCAATAAATAATTTTGTCCAGCTAGCTTGTTCTATTCGAACCACTGTGCGTCGCCGCGCGCCTGCTGCTATATCAGACAATTAGCACCTCAGATATTTGATAACACTATCTCAGACGAGAGTCTGGCGCGATGCGATGCTTTGTGAGGTTCTCACTGAGTATCAGGAATGGCATGAAGTCGGTCATTTTTCATTCAGAATAATTTGTTGTGACTCGAGACACTCTGCCAATATTATGTATTCGGTATTCCATACTTGTTATACAAAGCACTTTTAAAATTGATCGCAGCTGCCGCGATGCCGCCCCAGTGTGGGGGGCGTGGAGGCCATGATCTGATTTACCGTTCTATATCCCTTTGACGGAAACGCGTCGATAACGTTCCTGGAATGTCGACGGTCGCGGGTGATCACTTGATTATATGATTGGGTATGCAATGTGTTTCATGCTTTGCCTTCTCAGGGCATAAAAGCCCTCGCTGGCACCGCTGAAGCAACTCCTCTATGTCTTGTGGCGGAGATCCTATTGGTTCCGGAACCAAGCGGTCACTTAAGAGCGATGTTTCTATAAACTGATTTTATTTGTATGTAACCACGAGATATGAAAGCGAGCGATTAATTATACAATAATAATTACAAGCGGGCAGATAGCGGCGGCTGTTGTCTTCGGCACTGATTGGAACGCAATTAGCGCTCATTATGTTAATGGATGGTTTGTGAGTGGTGTCGTGTCGTGACCCGTGTTGAGTAATAACGTTCACCCCGCGCCACTCTGATAACAGCTAACCTCGCGTCCCTCGCGTCTCTCGCGACACTAGCGACAGCGACCGATACACCGGGATGTCCGCATGTAGTGCTCGTATGTTCATTCTTCGTTTCTAAACTCTTCAGCCAGGTTTGCGGTGTTAACTTGACATGTTGATAACTTACATCTAAAAATAAGTACCTAATAGGTGCGATTTTATGTTGGTTTTAAGAATATTGCTTCTCATAAGCTCCTCATAAGTAATAAATCATGCTCCATGATTCACTTCAAAATATTTGCAGTTCAGTGGACTGTAATGTGATTAATTACGGGTAAATAATACTAACTTTCCTGTAGCCAACAATGAGAACACTGAAAACATGTAGTAAACAGGAAAAACATTTACCGTTTGTGATACGAGAGACAAAATCGCGGCCAGTTCCACCGCACCTTGACCATCTCCATCGTGCAGTGACTATTTTGTCACCTAACCTACCACCGACTATTATCTGAAGGTATAGCTGCCACCCGTCCGTTACTGTCGGCCGTCGTGTTCTAGCTGGAGGCTTGAGGGCCAGTTGTTGTTTACAAAAAAAAATCGGGCCCGCTCACCGATGTAAGTTACTCACATTGCTTCTATAAGAGCCGTCAGGAGATATCACACTTCGGATGCTGAGTTAACTTAAACGAGAACAGAATCTTATCGTGGTGCTGGTGAGGAGTGGAGGCGTGGAAGCGCGTACGGCGGAACAGTACTGACACCACTATGCTGCAATTGCTCCAATTATCGACCTTTGTAAATCGAATTTCTATTAGTTATTGATAACGATCAATGTCGGCCATTTTGCACTTAACGTCTATTGTTAACGATATGCCTCCATGTTTCCGCCTTTTATCAGTCGCCAAGTGAATGTCGGCGTCGTTACGTAATAACTGTAACAACCGGGACGACGCAGTCTCGGACGTTCCCTCCGAGGCACGGAAGCGTTCGTTACTTGTTATTGTAATCGTATAATAAAACATCGGTTGGTTGTGTTTGCAGGCGGGCGAGCCGGGCATCGTGGTGCTGCGGCCCGAGGCGCTGGCGGCGGAGACGGACTCGGACGGGGAGGGGGAGGGCGACGGGGAGGGGGAGGGGGAGGTGGACGGGCGGCCGCCGTCGCCGTGCAGCGTGCGCTTCGTCAACGACAACGTGCTGATCAACGGGCGCTCCTCCATGCCGCCGCGACCCAACAAGGACCGCATCGCTAAGGTGACGCCACGCTCACTAGTCATAAGCCCGTAAAGTGCGATGAGCGATGGTGCCCATTATCCCTACGTTTGCTGTGTGGCTTCAATCCATTAACGACCCACGACAGGGCACGGTTCTCTGATGAGGACAAATGAGGTGCCCGATGGTAAGCGGCTACCGAAGACATCACTGATGCGTCGCCGGCCAAGCAGAGTAGAAGAAAGAAAGAAAAACTGGCTCTAGAGCCCCGGCCGGCACGCGACGTGTCGTTTGGTGGATGACTCGAGCAAGAGAGTTGCAGCTAGCCAGGCAGGCTCACGGAAAGATGATAATACCAATTTAATTAATGACTTTATAATTATATGGTTTATAATTACTAGCCACCAAGCGGGCTGGCTTCCGTCGCCTCGCCGAACACGAAGCGGCAGGATCCAGCTTGCTTAATTTGATTGCTGAAAAAAATATCCTTCCTTAACATTCCATCCATATAATGTTTCAGCTCAAACTACAATTCGACGACTCGCTGACCCGCACGTTCGAGTACCCCTCCGAGATATCCCTGTGCGAGGAGTCCCCCGCCTCCCCCGCGCCCGCCGCCACCCCTGCGTCCCCCGCTGCTGCCGCGACCGAGGGCGACGGCGAGGCGGGGGCGGGGGGCGCTGCGGGCGCGGGGGGCGGGCTGCTGGCGCCCCTCGCCGCCAACACACATATTGGTAAGCCAAGCCGCATTGCCTGTACTCATACTATACTCAAAACGAATACTGGCTTATCTTCAGTTATAAAATAGGTTCACCGCAGTTTAAAAAACTGTTTTTTTTGTCGAGAAAATGATATTTTTTTTTATCAAAATCATCTACAAATTGGTCTATTCATCAGCATTTATACTACTACTACAGAAATAACATAGTGAAAGAGTTCATTGGTCGGTTTTACCAGTAGGCGGCCGAGTAGTTCCCGGTGGCTTTACTGGACACAGGATGGAGGCACGCCCAGTCGCGCAGTGTGTGTGTGTGTGTGTGTCCCTGACGGGCAACGGCATCCTAACACTAATGGCTGAATGTCCGTAGTGACGTCCACTCTGTCGCCGATATGCGCGGCGCTCGCGCGCGTGTTCCGCCTGGCGCCGCCGCCGCCCGAGGCTTTCGTGTGACGTTACCGACCGCCCCTCCCCTCCCCTCACCGCCCCTCACCTCCCTGTTGTCCGCCCTTGTCGGCCCGCCGCCACGCCCGCACGTTTGTCTGTCGCGTTCAGCACGTAGATGCCGCTTGGATGTTGGCACGTGGACGATCATTAGATAGGCAACTATCGCTAAAGTAACACTAGTAGTTTGTTCATCGACCACGCACAGCAGGGCTCCAATTTCTCCTGTCTATTTGTTATTTTTTTACTATTACAACATTATCTTAAAAAATCATTTTCACGCTTCATGTTTGTTATCGACATGAGACACGCTCGAGGCAGCCGGCAGGTAATTTTCTGCTCGCGATGATGACTTTGGCTTCATTAATATGTTTGTAATTCATATTAATCTATATCTCTAACGCCGCAACTCAGAGTCACTAACGGTTACCTAAATCGCTCCGTGATTTTGTACTAAGGAGCAATTTAAGTAACCGTCAGTGACTCTGAGTTGGGGCGTAAGATACCGACTTCCCTACGTTCATACGCCGACAATACCCGTGCGCCGACAATAATTTCAAATGTTGCTTAATAGAACAATGTTACCGACAATACTTTTTCAAAAATTAGACTACATTTCTATTTCTGGATGGCAGAGAAGGGAGGAAGCCCTTCTCTGCCATCCATTTTATATTGTTGTTAAAAATGTGAGGAGCGAGGGCGCTACCCCGAGGGAGCCGGCAGCTCGTGTCGAACGTTACCCTCGTCCGGTACGAGGAACGTCGGCGTGGCGTGGGGACCATGGGGTCTTGGGACTGGACGGCGAACCTCGGGGTGGCCTCCGGTCTCACCACTCACATCGTCACACCATCAGTCATACCATCCTCCACTCGCTGACATCGTGCGGGGCAACTCGATCGGTCGGTTCACTTGACTCGACAGCCGAATGACAACGTGTTACAAAAATGAAAATTCAATCGGCTCCACTGCAAGTGAACCGTACCATAGTCCATACCATCCCGGCGCGCGGCTCGCTCGCTACGCTATGTGTAGTGTGTAGCGTGTAGCGTGGCCTAGTGCTAGTGTGTGCGTAGCGCTCAGCGTGTGTGTATGTGTGTGTGTAGTGTCGGCGGCGCTGGCGCGGTACACGCCCAGCAAGACGCTGGCCGACACCTTCGAGCTGGGCCTGGCGCCGCACCCGCCCTCGCACCCGCCGCCACACCCGCCGCACGCGCCGCACGAACCGACAGGTGAATATTGCTTTAGATATACATATAAATTTTGTAACTTGTTGCAGAGCTTAGCAAAATAAATATTTTCTTTCTTTCTATATACAATTAGGTATGCAGAGAATTGAATTACGAAGCGCTCATAACCCGTCGCCCATTGTCAATGGTCGGCCGAGTTAAGCAAACAGCGGACGGCTGTTGGATGTGTGACCGCTAGTTGCAAAAAATTCTTGAGCATTTCCGAGCATTACACAGTACGTAATGCCGTCGGTCCCGTGTTATCTTCGGGCGCCATTAAAACTTCTGACATTGGTTGGCCCCCGACCTCTCCCTCGATCCGCTTTGGAGCAGCGAGGTGGAAGTGTGCTCTAGGCAAGAGAGACCCGTGCTCAATATTAGGCCGTTACGTCTGTTTGGTGACTGGTGCGTATGACAATAAAGCAAAATAAAAAGATTAAGCTCGTTAAAAAGTCTCCGTAACGGCAGTTCGTCTGCTACGAAACAACAACAAAACAAAAACAAACAAAACGCTTCACACTCGTAGCCCCACACTAGGATTCCCTGTGTCGTGGGTGCCATGGACAACACACAAGACAAGGACATTCACACCCAGACCGAGAACAGAAATTCAAACTCATCATTCAAATTTCCGCCTCGCCGGGAATCGAACCCAGGACCCTCGGCGCGGCGATCCGGCATGGTAACCATTGCGCCACGAGGGTCGTAAAAACCACCGAAAAGCAGCCGCAATATCAGTAATAACGTAGTGTGTGTGTGTGTGACATTACAGAGTCGGAGACGGCGGGGGGTGCGGGCGGTGCGGGGGACGCGGCGGGTGGTGCGGGCGGTGCGGGGGACGAGGTGCGGCCGTGCGCCGCGGACGCCGCGCGCTCGTGGAGCGAGTCCCGCTCGCTCGCCACCGACCTGCTGTTCTGAATCACCTCGCCGACCGCTGCGACCGCTGCGACCACTGCGGCCACTGCGGCCGTGTTGCGGTGTTGCATCTCGTTAACGATCACGACGAATATTATGTATTGACGTGACGTGAGTGACGACCACATTACTTATTAACGACATGCTACAATGTCTGTAGGTGCTGCCGCCCGAACTTAAACGTGCATGCCGTCATTTATGTTAAATATTATTTATTGTTTAAAAAACTCTTGGCACCGGATGAACTATGATTAAATTAATTAATTTATAAAAAAATAAACGTCAAGTAGCAAGTAATTATGTAATGAGCTGCTGAAAAAGATGTCGATGAGGCTCACTTACAAATATATGGTTCTTTTTCACTCGTAAGCTAGCTTATTCACCGACCGTGGTGTGCTAAAGGACCGACGGAAGGGGAAACTGTAACATCAATAAGAAATAACAGTAATGTATCGGGACACGAAAGACGTGAGCCCTGCCGTGACCGGCCCCGGCGGACGGGGCGGCCCGCACACACTCCAGTATTAATAAGTTTGGTACAACGCGCCGGCCTGGTGACGTGCAGAGGCATATATATTATTAACCAACTTGTATTTTTTAAGGATTTTTAACTCTGTACTGCAGTAGTATTTAATTATATTCGTATACTATTTAGTAAGTCGTAGAGATAGGTTTACAATTTTATAACAAAAAAAAACATTTTTCGACTCGAGTGTGAAACTCACGTGTGAAGTTCTATTGACATTTTAACTGACGTATCTCAAGGACAGTTTTAACAAAAAAAGTTATCTGATGCCCGAATTTTGCTCAATTACTAATATTTTTAGATGGGGGAGGGAGGGGAGAGGAGGGGGCGGTGGCGACTGTACTTAAGGAGCGTGTAGTGTGACAGTGTCGCCCCGCCCCCCGCGGAGCGCGGACTGACCCGACTGACTGAGTAGCTGCTAGTGTTGACACGCTTTACTCGATAGGGATTAGCGGGAGAGATGTAGTTTCCGATCGATCGACGGCTAACGATTCGGTGTCACGTGATGTAAGTCATTCCTAAGAAGTCATTCCTAAAGATTTTACACCAACTTTTGACATTTTTATATGCATTTACAAATAAAAAGACTCATGAAGTACGTTTAAAGGGGGGAAGTTTGGGACGCGAGGAAGGTCACTCGACCGTTGTAGGTACTTACAGCCGAAAAATTAATATAGCAGACATATTTATCTATTTTGGATGCAGTATTTAGTAATGAAATTGTATGTAACTGCCGCTCAGACTATTCTAGTCCCTAAACGCCTAGAGACTCGACCGCGCTGATGTAACGTCGCGCGCGCTCGCGTCGCTTGCAGTGTAGCCGCGGGTAGGAGCTGCGGCGCCAGTCCGCCAGCCCGACGCGACAAGGTTCCACATGATTGCCTCACTGCTGAGTACGAAGTGCGAAGACCGTGTGATCGTGTGGCCGTCGCGTGCCGGCTGCATTTGTCTAGTGTTATCAATGTTATTATATTATAGGAAGCGTAGCGTTAAGTGTATGGTAGCGTAGTACCGTAAGGCCGGCTCGCCGGCACGCTTTAAGAGTGTCATATTATTTTCGTTCGTATGTAGCGCTGCGCCCGCACGTCCCGCACGCGATCGGTAGTTTTTTTATTTTAGGATCTTTTTTGTGTAATTTTTTGAGATAATACGATTTAGAGTTTTTGGTGCAAATAGGATATCTTACTTTACGTTTAGGGAGCGAGCCGGGCGGGCGGCGGGCGCGGCCGACACTTGCCAATGCCTAGCTGTATCGTATTATATGCATATTATGACATTTATTGTAGATTTTATATAGGGATTGTATCGTATTATCGTATTTCATGATTACTTTAAGCTTATTGTAACGTGCAGTACCCCGGCGCCGCTGTCGATCGGTTGTCATCTGTAGATGTTGTGTTGTGAGAGTGCGGAGTGTGGCGGGCGAGGCGCGCCGGGGCTGCGCACGGTCGTGACGTCACGGGACGTCCCCGCTGTGATGATGAAACGGCAATAAAACGTACACAAATGTATTTCTGTGTTTTATTTTTATCGACCTTAACTTGTATATGTATAAATCGTTCTCCTCCGCCAGTAGCCGCGAGTCGCGACACTCGACAGTAGCCAGTAACTAGTTGTACTACAGTCCACGATCACGGCCCGCGCGCGGCTCTTATCTTACTCAATGAGGCATGTGAGAAGTTCACTTGACGCTGATGTGCACTCTGTGATGTGGGCTGGTGCTGTGCATTCTGTGCAGGCAGCGGCCTGGCCATACACAAGCATCGGGGAATATATTTCATAAGATTACAGGATTCTTTACCAACATACAAGCTGGTATATGGCTGGTATTATATTATTATTGTTACCAAGCTAGCTACTAAATGACTCTTGTTCCGGCTGGGCGGCGGGGGCTTGGGAGCTAGTTTTCCTTTTTTTTCTCTTCTTTCTTGGTCGGCAACGCTTAGATGATACGAAATATGCTAAATAGTTACTCTCTACACAGACATTTATTTTGCCCCATTGCATAAAATTAACATTAGCTGCAAAGCACCAACATGACCAGTTCATGTATCGCAGTGTTTATTCTTTATTCTGAGAGCGCAGTAATCCAGCGCTGAAGTCCCTGAACATAGCATTAGATACTCCAGGAAACTCGCCATTGACTTTCATGCCACGTCTTTCCACTTCAGGTTGAACATGTGTTTCAAATGGAGGGTAACGGATGGTTCCAAAGCTGCGGTGGACAAGTTTAATGATATGACGTTCCCTTGCTGCAGTTAGATGGGTGTTGTGGCTGACTTATTTAAAGTCTTGTGTGTGACGCAAACTCTTTTACTACTCTGAAGAAATAGATGAATTTCATAAAAAGAAGGAGGAAATTAATTTCATAAGAATTTGAATGTAACGGAACTACCTGACTGCTGAAGAACCTCTTGATAGCTCTCCAGACCAATATAAAATTTAGCTTTTAAACTATGATGAAAGTATATTTCCAAATTATATTTTTTTAAAGTTAAATTGACTAACAATGGACGTTGAAGTGATTTATTTTTTTTATGCCAGGCAAACGAGCAGACCGGTCACCTGATGGTAAGTGATAACCGCCGCCCATGGACATAAACAACACCGAGGACGTCACCAATGCGTTGCCGACCTAGAAGGAAATGACGGACCCGATTTTTGAAGGATCCCATGTCTTGTGGGAACACCGACGCAGGTATAATAGCTCGTTCCGCAGTTTACACACGCGAAGCAGGAAATTACGTGAGAACCGAACTGTGGACGAACGCCAGGTATTCAGGTGATGTTGATGGAACCTTCTTCTTTTCATGTCAATGGCATTAATTTATTCGCAATCCCTTTTGGATGGCTTAAATGTTGATGTTGACGCCATACCTACAGCTGTTTTGGTTGGTGTAGCCGCATTGAAGTTGTCCCTTGTGCATATCTTTTGGTATGTCCCTTGTGTCCGAATACACAAGGGGCATACCAAAAGATATGACATTGTCTGCTTCGTTTCGCCGCAGTCACATGCTTCCAAACTTAAATTGCATCCCTATTTCCCCCATTGCTTTGGTCTCCTGTTTATGTTTTTCCACTGAACACTGATGGAACCTGGTACACAGTGATGCGCGGTGACGAAAATCAACCGTGATTATTAAACCAAACAGTTCTTCAGAACATAGGTACCCCATTGTACAGAACGGTAGAATATGTAGAGGGAACCTACATCTCTCCTCAACTCGAACGATTCTAATCCGCCTGTAAGCTTGGGATCGTCGACAGGACGAATGGCTCGCTGTAGAATTCGGTTGAACGGATGTACTTGGCCAGCTGGGGCTCCAGGCCAAAGGTGGGAGCAGTACTCCATGTAGAATAGAATAAAATTTTATTTCCTCAAGTTAACACTGCAATACAAACAGGCAATATAAGAATATTGTATAATGTAAGAACATTATACTTATAATAAATGTTTATGTAGCAGTAAGAACTAGACGAAATAGGGCCACACTCAGCACTGGCCGCAGCAAGCCGCGACCGCTGATTTTCAGGGCGACCCTAATTCGTATAGTTCGACTAGTGACATTAAAAATTTAAATAACTGAGACAATACCTAAAACTAATAAATATAAAATCTAAATAACTATGTGTGGTTGAATTTGCATCAACCTGTGCTTTAGGCGTGAAATACTGTTTAGCTCTATTGAAAACATCTAATAACAATTTTACACCTTTGCTACGTGACATCTGTGAAAGATGATAACTTCCACGCATGATGTAATCGGGGCTCGTCCTCAGCTATATCACAGACAAACTTTCAGCTTTTATAATAATAATAATAATCTTTATTTCAGGCATCGAGGCCCATAACATAAATACCTTACAGACTAACATACATACAAAAATATAGACTTAAAAACTAATTCACTTATTCGCGAAGTGAGACGCGCTTCCGGTGACTCCGGGTGGTCGTCGTCGTCCACGGAACTTTCGGAAGACGACCTCCTTTGGCCACAGCTCCTCCTTCAGGAAATCCGACAGGAGTTCGGTTGGAACACGCACAACAAACGAGTTAAAGTTGACTGCGTTGCGCGATTCCAACTTCTCAACCAGCGCCCGGCACTTTGTCTTCTTCTCCAAATACTCCACGACATCGGAGACCTTCGTGGTGTAATGGAGACGGGAGACGTAAATGTAGGTCACTGGAACGGCGGGACGCAGGAGATGATTGTGTCCTGTCGGTGCAGTACCGCATTGGTTACGACAAAGAGGCTTCCTCTTCTTCTTCTTCTCCACTTTGATGAAGCCATCTTTGTCCGGCTGGCCAGTGGGCACCGTACTACGAGGGGGTTCGTTGCGGGAGACTCCGCTATCCCTCTCTGCCCTCTTCTGTACCCGAATTTCGGGTTGCTGACGGGTTACAGCTGCGGCATAGTTACATTGAGGCGTAGACGTAACCATGCATGGCGACACCTTCCGGGGTGGAGGTGTGGGACGGGTAACGCGCACGTCACTGCTTACTCGTGCGGGGACAGTGGCCGGCGACTTATATCTATCGGCGTTTATATCTTAATTACTTAACGAAGGTCTGAAAGTCGCTGGCTCTTGGGGTATCAGCTAACTTAGTCAGTGTTGATTAGTGTCCCGGTCCTTTTCTATCAAATGTTACATATTAAATTAAATGCAATTTGAGAAAGACAGTCAAACTCAATTTAAACATAGTACCTGGTCACGAGCAGTGCCAGATTTATATTTTTTATGAGTGTAGGCCAATTTATTTCCGCCGCCTCATGTACCTTTCTAAAGTAATAATTTTCCATTCATAGTAAGGAAGGCCCTGACACGGTAAAGATATATAGAATTAGTCACTAAGAAAGTGCGTAAAAAAACAAGAATTAAGTACAAGTTTTTGCGGCACTTTTTAATAGCAAAATCATCTATAATATCTTCTGAAATCTGCCGCCCCTAGAACGCTGCTGTCGAGTGCCGCCCCTAGGCCGCGGCCTATACCATAGTCTATACGGCCTATTGACAAATCCGAGACTGCGGGTCTATCATGAACTCTTAATTCCAGGCATTTTACCAGCGTAAACTGGGTTGCATTGCAAATTCGTATTATCAACTCTTATTGCCAGCCAGGCAGCGGTCACGTGACACATCGGTGGCTTAAAATTATCTTCTGCCTGGAAATACCGTATTATGAGCTCCCTTTTGACACTTCGGAGCCGGTTTTGGCTGGCAAAAATTAAACTTCAATAAAAGGTGCCCAAGAGCACTGGAATAGCGATAGTTTGCAAGTGTTTCTATTAGAATTTCGTAGTTGGTTATTTTGTTTTTTATTGTAGGTATAAAAAAAACTCGTTAGCTTTTAATTTATCGAGGCTGATGCAGCAGGTGGAAAAAAAGAAGGATTCAAAGATTCCAAATAAGAGAAGCGAGCGGTCCGCTGGAAATGGTGTTGGTGGTTGTAATATAGGAAAATTATCACTTTCTGCTTAATTTTCGTATTAACGGAGGCCAATGCAGCTCAAGAAAAGCGGAAGAAAAGGCTGAAAAAAAAGAGAAGGCAGTGATGTGGATGTCGTCCAAAGATACTTACCGTTTTACCAAATGCGATAAACCAAAGCCTCACTTCACAATGCGGAATTCCTCGAAATCCACTGATTTAACTGTGGAGACAAAGGGTAGGTTTTTTTTATTTCTATTATTTACCCACCTTGTATTCCATCGCGCTGCTGCAGTAAATATTTTCTTCGGTGATTTAAAATGATGTGGGTGCACCCTGTTATATTCTTTAGCATTCAAAGCTAAACCTTTTATTCTTAAACATACTCTTTCATGTCAACCTTTGTACAGGTTCTAGAGGTTATCTATTTATGCCACAGTATCATACCAACATGTCACTGGCGACATTGGCTCACACTCAGAGACATAGCCAGCCGTCTGGGGCATAATACCTAAGACAACAGATTTACTGAATAGGGTGCACGAGTGGTGGACTGTTGTGCACATGTAGCAGCAGTTCTTTGCTATTTAAGATACAATAGGTATGTACATGAAAAGAGAAAACAAAAAGTCAAACGGTCACTTACAGTGACTACATTCTAGACGCCGCTACGTCACAGTGGTTTGATGATAATGATAGCGAGAACTTGAGTTAATTATTTTTACTATTTTTGTTATTCATTAACGATAATCTAACCTCTTTTAGTTAATTATTAACTTAGTCACCAGCCTTATTAAACTTGACTATTTTTGTTACAAACATCATAAAATGTTTGACTTTATTTGGCTTGTATCTTAAATATAACTACCCATAGTTGATAAATACATGAATAAAAATCCAAAACTCTTCAGGGAAAAATATACCTATATTATTGACACCCATCCTTTACTTATAAAAACAATTTTAACATAATATATTTATTTTATATTCTTCTGTAATTTTAGGAATGCCGGGTGTACTAGGCTCCATAGAATGCACTCATGTGGCCATTGTATGTCCTACTGACTATAAAGAATAGTATTACAATGGAAAGCAATACCAGTCATTGGATGTGCAATTGGTGAGTTATTAAAAAAAACACAGGACCTCCTCCTTTCAAATTTAATATAAAATTGTAATCAATATTATACATTTTTAAAGAAATAAACTTAAGTAGCAAACATAATATGACGACCCTGTAGCCTAGTTGGTAGCGGTCCTGCCTATGAAACGAGGGGTCCCGGGTTCGATTCCCGGCGGGGACAGATATTTATGTAACAGATAAATATTTATACTCAGGTCATGGGTGTGATTGTGATATGTTATTATGTGTGTCCCATGCCACCCGTGACACAGGTAAAAACTTATTGCGGGGAGAATGAATGTATAAGCGTTTTCTTCTAATAATTTAACAAATAATTAATTATAAAATAAACATTGTCATCACAAAAGCTTTTAAGTTACTATAGATCAGTGGGTCAAAGTACTCTATGTCAGCCAGGTGCAAAATATAAGACTTTTAATACAATGGATTTGCTTTTAATAAGAAGTTATTAACTAGAATATGGATTAAAAAATCACACATGAACTCAATTATAATACAATCACAGATATAACAAATCATAACCAGTAGAATAAACACATCAAACAAAATCAAACACATTACACTATATTATTAAAAAATATCACAACATGAAATCAATTATTATAGTCTTCATCAATTATTTATCAGTGACAAATTAACCTGAAACAACAAAAATTTTAGGTCAGTAATGGAGACTTAATTAGATTAGAAAATAAATATTTTACAAGCACGAAAATGTAACTTATTCATTTAATTTCAGGTAATTTGGGTATCTGCTGAGAAGACACCTAACCCTATAAACCAAAACAACTCTGGATAATTCAGAAGCGAAATAAAGATATTGTAAAAACTATAACCTTTTTTCTGTTTATACTGACCTTACGACTAAAATAGTCATCAGAGCATCCGCTTCCAAACTATATTATATTGTCATGTATACAATAATATTCCTAGGTTTCACCGAGGTTATCGGGGCTGACTCTTGGGTAATTTGATCCATTGTATTTGAGCAGGCTGGGGCGCTAAGTTACACAATGACGCCGGGAATATCACCCACAATTCACAAATCCCACAATAACTAAAACAAAATAAAATGTTTATTAGGTCGTTACTACGGACGTAGAATGGTTGTTACGCGATTTAATCAAGAATAGTTTTACTAACAAAAAATAAGGTAACTACGCCATTCGAATTATCTGAGTAAAGAATATCAATAAACGAATAAGCAATTTTGCTTATTTACGTAAACTTGAAAAGAAAGTTTTGGGAAGGAATAAAGTTTATTTTATTTAGCTATGGATAGGGTTCGAACGATACTTTCGATACTGAGCAGTGTTGCCACCTCAAAAATTATGTTGTCACCAGATTCAGTGTAAAATGTCACCATATTTTGGAAATTTGGATTGAAAAATAACCACCAGAACTCGCTAATTTTTTTTTAATAAAATTAAATAATTTTAATTTCTGCAATTAAAAAAAAAGAGTGTGCTTTAGACCACATGACTAAAGTATAACTCCTTTAGCTCCACCTGTATATTTTATGTGAAACACAAACAAAAGAAAATGTGTGCTCGTCGCACCTGTCTCTCTTGCCCCTACAGTAATTAATATACGAAACGTAACTCTCTCTTTCTATCTTCACTAACTTATATCTCCCTCTCAAGTTCCGTTCGCCTCACCCGATCACACTTTTCGTAACGCTCTCGTCACCCATTCACCAGCATACTCTCCAAGTCAAGCGTGCTTAAAGAAGTTTTACTTCAAAAATGTTCTTTTGTAACGGTCAATATAGAAAAAAAAACATTTAATCAAAATTCAAGATTTTGATATATTATATCTTCCATTATATCTTCATCATCTACAGACGCTGACGTTTGCGCAAAAGATGTTGTTGGTTGTGATACTTCTTTAAATGAGTACTTTGTGTTTTTGCCGATAGCCTCAATGATATCGCTAGGCAATTCGTAATTGAAACATTTAATTTTCAGAATTTTCAAATAAAAATTGTTATTTTCAAATAAATAATTTTCATATAAAAATTATTATAATATTGTTTTTAATAAAAATTATGGCGTTAAGTAGTGGACTGGCCATTCTGTTTCGTAATTTGCTTTTAAGAATGCTCATAACACTGAAAATTCTTTCAATTTCAGCATTAGAATGAGGTTTGTCATTACCTAGTGAAAAATCACCAAAAATCGCTAAAAAATTATTAGTCGCTAAACGATGAAAAAATGTCGCTAAGAACTCTGAAAAATCACCAGATCTAGTGACAAAATCACCAAGGTGGCAACACTGATACTGAGTAGGTATCGATACTTTTGATCACGATACTCGATACTGAGTACTCGATACTCGTACCTGGTAATTACTCGCAAGTACTCATGTGAAACGTCGGTATCGAGTACTTTTAAAATACTGAGTACTTTCCAGTATTTTCATATGGAAAAAGATCAACTGTGGCCCGTTTTAGCGCTCGGACTAAACAGAAAGTGTCATGAGGACATGTCGGCGACCTTTTTTTTTTTTTTTTAGCTCTGATCTGACTGTGATCCTCGCGAGTACTCGATACTCGATACTGAGTAGTATCGATACTTCAGGACCGATACTTTTTTGGTATCGATACCTTTCCGTCGATACCACACGAGTACTCGGTATCGATACCAGAGGCCGATACTTCGAACCCTAGCTATGGATATTGGATACGTAAAACGTATCGATACCTCTAGATATCGATACTTTTGAAGTATCGATACTTTTAGAAAGATTCGAGTAAGTACTCTCTTCCCCATTTCTAATAAATTACTAACTTGAAACTTAACAATTATTAATCGATATTTTGAACAATTTTATTTAAATCCATTGACAAAGATGTTTAACTAACAGATACGTTATGCCCTTACAAATCGACCGAAAAATCTGTTCCGACCGAGCTACAACACACACACGTTTATCTTTTGTTTCCCTACACCAATCACTAGTACATTGGCAAATTATGTAAAAAGGATGGCATTACTAAAACCATAATAGTGAAAAAGACAGCTAGTGTTTGTCGCTCGCGTCAATCTATATACGCTACGGTCTTTATCGCTCTCGCGTCAAAACTAGATCGCTATCTCTTTCTTCATCTGAATATGGCGTCTTTGCATGATTATTAGATTGTTTAGAAAAATAATTGAAATATACTAAATAATCTAAGTATCTTAGCGTACTCACGCATGGTATGAGATTCCTTGTGTTTTGTTGACCTTGGAGTCATAATTGGTGCACTTTCTAAACACACAGGATGGCATTTTGTTATATTTTCATAACTACGTATTAACCTACGATGCGCCACGCTCGTGATTGCGCTCGACGCAGACTAATCACAAAAGTTCCCAATTGGGAACTTTTTCAATCATCACAACGCGCGCGCTTATGACCTATCTGCCTCTGTTTAATATATAATATCATTGTCCATTGATTTTTTTTTGTCACATTACCTACTACCAAACCTAAGATAATGATTCGGGGAATTCCCACTCATTGCCGAGCACTTATGTGTGTTATCATTTTATTTGATTGAACTATTTTAGAAGTTTTTTTACGAGTAATCTTTACGGATTGAATAATCTGTGTAGTATTTTTTTAATAACACTATGTCACCAAAATATGTGAGTCGTAGAGAAGTACAAACTGGTTATTTCGTTTTCGTCTCGTCTTACTTGGAATAAAAAATATATGTAATAATAAGATATATTACTGGTACTGTAAACTGCTATAGAACATGCATTTAAAGTTTAATCAATCTCAAGAAGATGCCGCAGGAGAAACTAGTGCAATGTGGAAGTATTAAAAATAATGAAAACAAAGCCTTAATCGTTTGACTGGATACCGCCTGGATAAAATTTTACTAGTGTCTATTTTGTGAGACACATTCCAGCTAGATATCTTTGCGAAACTTGCAACACAATTAACATTCCATTTAGATTTTTTATAAATGTATTAAAAAGTACTCGATACCTTCTAGTATCGATATTTTTGCTCCGATACTTTTTTGGTGTCGATACTTTTGATACGATACTGGTATCGAGTAATGTATCGATACTTTTGAAATTTTGCGTATCCCTATAATATAGATAGATCTCTATAATATAATATAGATAGTTATAAGTGTTGCCAGCTGTAATTTCAAAATTTCGTCAAGCATGTATATTCCGTCCAAGTACTTAATAACGACGCTAATCTTTGAAGATTATGACCATGGATACATATATTACTCTATCTGGATTACTGACTTTGCAGAGGTACTCAAAGTTCGATGACGTCATATCGGAAGGACTATTCAACCAATCAATTGTAGGGTGTCCATACTTATTTAGAAAAATTGTCCTATTTTGATATATTGGTTCTTCAAAATGTTTTCTCTTCGAAGATTTGTATCCATTAAGAATATTATAGTATAACTAGACAACAGTCTTCATAGAGGTACCTGAAGACAGATGACGTACTATTAGATGACCGTTTTCTACCAATCGCGGGACGGAATGAGGTTGTCCTTCATAACTGTAAGGTGTCCATACTTAGATGAATTATGTCCTAATTTGATAAGGTTCTTCAAAATGTTTTCTTGATAAAAAAAATTCTGGCGGTAAAGAAATATAATATTGAAATAACATATTTTACTACTAAATCTTTCAAAATTATCTTTATTTAATGAAAAGGAATGTTTTTATATGACTATTTTTGTATAAGATGATAACGAAATTAAACAATATTATTATTTATTACAGTACATTTCCTTAAAATTCACCACAAGTGTAAAAAATTTTAACAATTGAATCACATATGGATAACACTATAATGATCTATGGATGACTTTAGGGGCACCATAGAAAAATGGGCATCCTATGTAACTCCGTCTTTAGGCACCTCGTCGAAGTTTGTTGTCCAGTTATACAATGGCCTTGGCGTCCTTGGCGGCGTACAATAATTATACTTTAGTAGAATCATTAATCCACCGGACCGATTTGACAGAAAATAATGTCACTTTGTGAATTATTTTGGCCATAGTAATAGTAATAGCGAATTCTTAGTCCATATAAAATACATGTTTCAAAATCTTATTGTATCAGTGATTCACATCAGAATCGGTTTGTCACAATAAAAAGTGGATCTAAATCTGTTAAGGACGGCTTAACTCCTGAAATCCTTTAGCAATCAGAATATATTTTTTCCCGATAATGCCTGTTGAAATCCATCAAGTGGCAACACTGTTTGGTCAGCAAAGTTTTTATTTTGACGTTAAGTTTTGACGTAAGATGTCAGTGGATAGTCCTCACCATGGACATATTATACTATCTGGATTGCTGACCTTGTAGAGGTACCTGAAGTTCGATGACGTCATATCTTAAATGGACTATTCGACCAATCACAGTCCGGATTGAGGTTGTTCTTCATAATTGTAGGTTGTCTACACTTAGAAAAATTATGTCCTATTTTGATATGGTTCTTTAAAATGTTTTCTATTGGTAATGTTTCTCTTAGTAAATATCATAATATTGAATTAAAAGCTTTTTATTAAAATTTCTTCAAAATTACTGAATTTAAAATATTACATTTGTTTTTATTGTAATTTGCTCACTGATAATTGATAACAGTACATCACCACATTTTAAGCAACACAAACAAAAACGACGACCACTAGTCTTCACAAATCCCCGATGACCGTAATCGCCACATTGAAAAATTGTATTAACTTTTTGGCGTAGTGTTGCAAAGTACCACACAATTACGTTACTTATAATATTCATGTTAGATGTTTTTATATCATTATAAAAAATCATAATCGAATGATATAATTATCCTGGGACTATAGATAACATGAAAAATGGTTCCTCGGTTATGACGTCATCCGTCCACAGGTACCTCTACAACGTTACTTATCCAGTGAGAGTAATACATCCATGGTCCTGACAAACGTCAAGAGGTCATTCGTTCAAAAACAATCGTTTAAAAACTTAATTTCACATAAATAAAAACCAAATGGTTATTTCTTAATTATTTATAGCATAAAACATGTATTTTAACTATTAGTTTTATTTTAATACAAAATATTCACTGATTATATTTTAATTACAGCTAAATTATATTAATAATAAGAAACCGTAATCTTTTGGAGACTTACCGATTCAAGTTTTTGAACATAGCGCTAGACGACAAAACTGGCCAAAGACAAAAGACCCAAAGCAGATCAAGACAGAAGACATTCAATATTTGGTATGTCATAATACGAAACTCGAACTGCCTGGTTTAAGGATGGCCTGTAAAAAGCATGGTTTCTTTAAAGTTCATAATAAGCCCGCTGGTCACGAGTTAAAAACATAATACAAAGTTAATATTGATTACGTCATCAATATCGTGTGTGGTGAGGTGGTGGTGAGTGGTAACGTTGGTGTGCAAGCTGTGAACGGGGCGGTGAAGGCACTGGGGGTGGTGTCGGGGTGCAATGTGTATTTCACCAATAATACCATAATTCCGCGCGTGCGTTTTGAAATGTAGGTCAAACTTTGAACATGCGCGCTAACTTCCTGCGTTAAGGTACACTTTCTCCAGAGAATTGTCAATATGACATTATTAAGGAAATCAATATTAGGTACATAGATTGCTTTAGACGGTGCTCAAAAATCATGAAGAAACCTATTTAACTAAAAGATCTCAATTTCACACGTCTCGAGCTGGTCAGAAATATGCACTTAGGATGCTTATATAAAAAACATAAACGTGTACGCGCGTGAGATGTCATGAAAATCTTTTTCCATTTATTTCATAACGCGCCTAAAGAAGTATAAGTTCCAAAAACTGCGTCTCGTAAAAATCCAACGAATTAATTCATATCTACGCAGTACGCACATAATAAGTCCTACGGGTCCTACTCAATTTTTATTCTATTTCTATACCATGGTTAGGGAGATCAGTGCAAATTCACTACTACTGATAGCTGTCGCGTACTACAGAGTTTTGAGTTTGGGTTTGTGAGGTTTTGGTGAAAACGAAGGTAGCTGGTGGCCTGGTTGATGGTCACGCGCAGTCATCGCCAGTAGCAGGCAAGCGATCAGAGCCGGCGTTAGGGGGGCGAGGGCAAAGTGGGGCGACCTAGGGCACCAAATTTAGAGGGACGCCACATTTGGGGTGACCAAAAAAAAGGAAGAAATAAAATTCTCAATAAAAGTTTCAATTTATTCAGCAAAAAAATTTTCGAGCATAAAAAGCTCGATTTTGATTTTCTTATGTGGGTGCCAAAATATTCTTGCCTAGGGCGCCAGTGGCTCTAACGCCGACACTGCAGGCGATATTTGTATTATGTTATGTAATTGACCATCAGGTGTAAACAGCTTGTTCGAATGCCTCCAGCGAATGTTGTCTGAGGCTATGGTACACAGGACCCTCTGGCCCAGGAAAGGCAAAATGTTTTAAGTCTGGTTCCCGGTGCTTATTTAATCACAAGAGCAATCCTAAATGGAACATTATGGATTTAGGCCCGTATTAATAAAGAGATCTTAAGATCTCTGCGATTTCAAAATGCTGTGATGAAATACGTCTTATCCTATTAAAAAGTGACATTTGTAAGATCTCAACTGAGATCGTGCTCTTGAGCTGGAATCGATTTTTCAATAAGGACCTTAGTAATAGGTTATCCTATGAAATTGGAGATTTTATAACCAGCATTTTCAGATTTAATTATCTGTGTATTGGCGCGCAATTCGAAATTCAGATAATAGCGATGTTATTTTTTTTTCAAAATCAAAATATTTTATTGTGGACTGCAGTGCAGGTATACAAATGTGGTACAGTGTTGGTAGTTTTATAAAATGCTACGTCATGACCATTAAGGGCGTACAATGTTAAAAAAAAATTAAATTCAGTCATTTGGTATACACAGGCCTACACTGTTTGCATAAACACGGTCCATTATTGGTTCAATCGTTTTAAATCTTGAAATGGTAGAAAATATTATACATTAAGTATTAAGCTCGCCATTTGTACCGTGATATTTAATTGGGGTCAATAAAGGTTAAATAAATAAATTTTAAATTGAAGAACGAGCCTCGTGGTCGACAACGACGCATTGAACGCAATAGTGGAAGCGGATCTAGCTCGATCTACGGCTGAGCTTGCTGTGGGCTTTGGAGTTAGTGTCAAAACGACATTGAAGCACTTGCGTCAAATTGGAAAGATAAAAAAACTAGATAAGTGAGACATGAACTAAGCGACTAACAGCGAGACTTGCGCGTCGAAACATGCATAGCACTTTCCTTTGTTCTAAATCGAAGGAATTCTAAATCGAATTGTTACCTGCGATGAAAAATAAAACTTGTCGTAATCGTAAGCTTTTGTCGCAGTGGGTGGATCCGGCTACAGCACCTAATCAGTGCGCTAAAAAAAGATTACTCGTAGGAAGATGATGGTAACTGTCCTGTGGATCCGTGCCGGACTTGTACATCACAGCTTCTTACCGAATGACACATCAGTGACGTCAGATATCTATTGCCAAGAATTGAAAACAATGAAGCTTGCAATTCAACAACCCAGATTGGTCAATCGCTCTTCCCCATTACTTCTCCACGACAACGCGCGAGCTCACACTTCACAACAGACCATCGCAAAGCTATAAGAGTTACAGCTGGAAGCTTTCGTCACCTACCATAGTCCCTGGACCTTGCCCCAACAGATTTCTACGTTTTTATGATAAAAATTTAGACAATTTTTTAAGTGGGAAAAAGTTCAACACCCGAGAGGCAGTACAAAGCGCTTTCGCTGACTTCATCGCCTCCCGTCCGGCAGACTTCTACAGTAAAGGGTTAAACAAACTGCCATCAAAATGGCAAAATTGTATTATATAATTTGGGCCAATGCTTTGATTAGCTAAAATAAAAAAAAAGTACCAAAATCTTTATATTTTAAAAATTTCATAGAAATCTCCAATTTCATAGGTAAAGACCTAATAATACAGTAAGCTCCTGAGTTTACTCAGCTTCTGGCCTGGGAGGGGCCTACAATAAAATTCCAAAATTATGGTCGTTTAGCGATGAGAAGAGTGAGTTTGTGTCCTTTTGTAAAAATAACCATAAATTAATAGGTACCGATGTATTTTCTGTTTTAAATCAGGTATTTTGATGTTATTAGTTACTGAAAACGAACCTTAAATGTCTATGGAACAGCAATGTCAGATGTCAGCTGAGAGTTTCGTCTAAATGTTGTCTTTCTCGCTCTTTCCCTTTCATAAAGAAAGGAAGGGGAAATGTACAAAATATTGAGAGAATGATTTTGATTTGATGTTGTAATACAACTATTTTTCAATTACAAATACTTTCTGACGAAAATAAGTTCGTAAGTGATCAGTGTCACAAAATAACATACTCGTGTTGGTAGTGCGTCCCGGAAAACTTGCAATCCTCGAATGAGACAATCATCCAATCGTCCAGCGACCAATGCATTTTTGACAACATCTGTTCATTACAAAATGCGAAGCGCTGAAGGCCGTTCGTCGCAGTTGCCAATTACGTACTTTTGTGTGTCGCTCGCGTCAGACGAGTTTTAAACTCAAGCTGCGTTCCCGGCGTAGCGTGTAATCGCCATTTACGTAACAACTTCCCGGCGCTGCACCCCTCGCTCGCATACGGTCGGATCAATCTCGGGGGCGATTCCGCAGTCTCGTCGTCGAGTGGTGAGTGGTGAGCCAGCACCTTCCGGACAGCGGCCGGACTAGCAGGGACTAGCAGCATCACTCCGAGCACAGGACAGTCAGCCAAATGTTGTCTGCGGCGTGCGTGCGAGCGGCGCGCAGCGCGCGGCCGCTGGAGCGCGCGGCTTCCAGCATCGTGGAGCTGCCCAAGTTCCAGGACTTCGGCGTACAGAACGAGCCCGTGCTCGGGTACCGCGAGGGCAGCCGCGAGCGCGCCGAGCTGACAGCCGAACTGAAGCGCACCGCCGCCGTCACCGAGGAGGTGCCCATCGTCATCGGGGACGAGAGCATCAAGGACGGCGAGGTCCGCTACCAGGTGATGCCCCACGACCACGCCCGCAAGATAGCCAAGTTCTACTATGCGAGCGACAAGACCATTCAGAAGGCCATCCAGGTGTCGGTGGAGGCGCAGAGCAAGTGGGACCGCACGCCGCTGACGGAGCGCGTACGCGTGTGGCAGACGGCGGCCGAGCTGATGGCGGGCGCGCACCGCCAGCGGCTCAACGCGGCCACCATGCTGGGCCAGTCTAAGTCGGTGGTGCAGGCCGAGATCGACTCCGCCGCGGAGCTCATCGATTTCTTCCGCTTCAACGTGTTCTTCCTCAAGGAGAACGCCAAGTACCAGCCGATCTCCGAGGCGCCCGCGGTCACCAGGAACTCCATGCGCTTCCGGGGAATCGACGGCTTCATAGCGGCGATCAGTCCATTCAACTTCACCGCGATCGGTGGAAATCTTGCCTACACGCCGGCCCTCATGGGCAACGGAGTCCTGTGGAAGCCGTCGGACACCGCGCTGCTGTCCAACTGGAGAATCTTCAACATCATGCGCGAGGCGGGGCTGCCCCCGGGCGTGGTCAACTTCGTCCCCGCCGACGGCCCAACTTTCGGTCGGACGATCACCTCTTCGCCGCACTTGGCCGGCATTAACTTCACTGGTTCCGTTCCTACTTTCAATTGGCTATGGAATGAAGTCGGAAAGAATCTTTCCAAATACAGAAACTACCCGCGGCTGATCGGCGAATGTGGAGGTAAAAACTACCATTTCATCCACCCTACCGCGGATGTCCAATCGGTCGTCACGTCTACCATCAGGTCTGCCTTCGAATACTGCGGCCAAAAATGTTCCGCATGCTCGAGGATGTATGTCCCCAAATCGCTATACGATCCAATTAAGGAAGGACTGCTCCAGGAACGAGCGAAGCTAAAAGTTGGAGATCCCACAGACTTCAAAATCTTCACAGGAGCGGTCATTGATGATAAAGCTTTTGCTAGAATAACTGGATATATTAAGAATGCGAAGAATAATCCCAAAAACAAGATTCTCGGCGGGGGAGAATTCGATGGCAGCAAGGGTTACTTTGTACAACCAACAATTATTGAAACCAGCGATCCCCACGACAAGCTGATGGTGGAAGAGATTTTCGGGCCCGTACTCACCATGTATGTGTATGATGACCGGGATGTAGCTAAGACATTATCTCTGGTCGGTAGTTCTACTAAATTTGCTTTGACGGGAGCCGTGTTTGCCAACGATAAGAACTTCCTGCTGACCGCCCTAGAGGAGCTCAAGTCAACCGCCGGAAACTTCTACATCAACGATAAGTCAA
This sequence comes from Thymelicus lineola, assembly GCA_963932265.1. Lineage (NCBI taxonomy): Eukaryota > Metazoa > Arthropoda > Insecta > Lepidoptera > Hesperiidae > Thymelicus > Thymelicus lineola. The sequence goes on from OZ010685.1 coordinate 353,548, forward strand.
CCGGGTCAGTGGTGGGACAGCAGCCGTTCGGAGGAGGCCGCATGTCCGGCACCAACGACAAGGCCGGAGGACCCAACTACGTCATGCGCTGGACGTCTCCCCAGTCCATCAAGGAGACTTTTGTGCCGCTGCGCGAAATCGACTACCCGTACATGAGGGACTAGGCCAGCCGGCTGAGCGGTGGAAATGTCCACGAGCACCCTGCACTCCGCAGTGTGCAGCGACAACTTGATCAGTACAATAATTAATAATGTTCACTAATTTATCATCAAACAATAATATAATAGGCTTTTAGACGTGTATAGAGATATAATAATATTTCCATAATTAGACATTAATTGTAAAGGTATTTTCAAGTATTAATATTAACATTTACAAGAATGTTTCTTACTAGAGTAGCACTCGACTATTGTTTGTAAGTTATGAAGGTTTACAGATATTGTGATGTCGTAGCTATGATACTACAAGATAATATCATAGACTTATATGCCCCGTGGAAGTCATGGTGAGGGGGTATGGGACGGGTCACAGACTTGGGTTAAGAGATTTGATTTAATTGTTTAAAGATGTTTTATATATTATTATCTGTGTAATAATTAATAATGAATGATACGCACCGTGACGCTGGATGCCCCGCGGGTGGCTGCGGGTGCCCGCGGGCCGCAGCCGCCGACTGCCCTTATCGTTGCGTAGTATTTACTTGTTATCATTTCAATGTTTCTCGCTATCGCACGCTATCGGTTGCCTCGTCGCCTCGTCGCTCTCTGACTCGGCTGCATTTATGGCTTGTTTATAATTTGTACCAATTTAATCTTATAAGTTTACTCTTGTTATTTATTCTGTCGTTAGTGGCTGCAAGCAAATTGTTTTAAATTCTATATTTGTTACATAATTTATGTAGTGAATCAGGTTATATGTTGTGTTGTGAAGTCGTATGTATAGAAGAATTGACATATTTTCTGCTGTAGCAAATTTTATAGTACCTACCTACCTAATTGGAATAAATACTGTTGTAGCATCGTTTACTTGTATTGTAAGTCAGTAAATAAAGTTTATCATTGCTCACTGCTCGTCTTACTTAGCCAGTACCAATTCTGACCTGCCCCTTTCCCTGGACGAACATAACTAAATATTACAATGTAGTTTGCGGTGCCATCATACCGAACCTAATATAGAAAGATAATTTCCCCTATAAAATGTAGAACGTTATCATTGTTAACATAGAAACGATAAGGACATTGTGTGTCAAACTAGTAAATCTTAAAATATTTATAAATATTCATGAGACCTTGGTGCTGATGCATAGCGAAAATAATTTAACTGATCCAATCCAGTGACTTGTGAATCGATATACCGTGACGAAATATTACACTATAATATTGTTACTCGCATTCAATGATCTTCTGAGCATTTTACAAAAATAAACACAGTTCTGTTGGCGTTATTTCATCATTTAAGAATTATAGAATCGTATAGAAAACACTCAAATCATTGTAGGTCCTGTAATGCACTTAAAAATGATCAAATATTTTATACCACCGTTTTGGAAGGGTGCCCTAATAAAGGGAAAAGAAACGGCGAAACAAACCCCTCAACAGTCAACACTATAAATTAATTTAAATAAAAACCCGACTGCTTAAAAAACTAAAAAGAAAAAAGTAAACCCTGTAGTTTAGTGTTTTTAAAGTAATACTTAACAACTAAACCATAGAAGGATTAACAGTTGAGACCCATTATTTAATCAATGAAATCTTGTTTTGTTTTTTCCCAAGCAGCCCTGTAAAATTTAAATGGGTCCCGACTGGTAAATCTTCTATGGTTTAGTTGTTCAGTATTACTACTATTACTTTAACAACATTCTAAACTACTGGGCTTATTTTTTTCTTTTTAGAGCATCGGGTTTTGTTTTTTTTTATTGATTTTTTTATTTTACACTTTTTAGTTAGGATTCATTGACTTCTTTATTTTAGACGAAAAAATTCACAATGTTGTAATTTCATTTTAATAAATTTACGAGAGTGGCTGTTTAAACAACTTTAAATCGTTATGATTATATCCTAAATTTGTTGTCAAGCATTAACTTATTTCATGTAAAAAAATTGTTACATAAAATGAAAAATGATGAAAGAAATTTAAAAATCATTTTTGAATACCTAATGTAGGTATCTAAAATACCTGTTCAACGATACCTCACTCGATAGGTTTTGAGAAAAAAAATGAAAGGCACTCCGGGTGCAGCCCTGGATCACTGACTTTGTAGAGGTACCTTGACCTCATATCAGAAAGACCATATTGTGTCCATGTTATTTATAGTTACAGGATATATCATTCGATTGGGATTTTTTATAATGATATAAAAAACATCTAAGATTAATAATAATAATATATTATTTATTATAATATAGATGTACCGTAATTGTGATTGAATTAATTTACTCTGAATACAATAAATTAAATTCCATTATTTTATATTGTATTATTTCAATATTATAATTTTTACCACCAGAAAAATTACCAGTAGAAAACATTTTAAAGAACGTTTGATACTGAACGTTCCTCATACGGTTCTTATAAAATAGGACACAATTTTTCCAAGTAAGTGTGGACACCCTACAATGAAGGACAACCTCAATCCGGCCTTTGATTGGTCGAATAGTCCTTTGTATATGACGTCATCCGTCCACAGGTACATCTACAAAGTCAGTGATGCAGACAGTGTTGCCAACTGGGTATCAGGTTTTGGGGCTAAACACAGCTTAAAAAAGGGCTAGATTCGTCCAATACATTGAAAATAGGGGCTATTGCTTAATTATCAGAGGTGACGGCGAAAAAAAAAAAAAAAAGGTCGTCAGGCGCTCTACAAGTATGATAATGGTAATTTTTTTCGACATTTTCACTACATTTTATCGTTTTTTCGATCGATTGCATGAAAAACTTCGTGGAAAACCTGAATTTATCCCTTTTTTTTTCAAGATAGCGGAAAATGATTTTGGGGCTAGAAATTGGGCTAGGTGCTAAAAAATTATTTGAGGGGCTGAAAACCCGTAAAAAGGGCTAGATCTAGCCCCGAAAGGGCTAAATTGGCAACACTGGATGCAGATAGAGTATATTAAATGCATGATGTTTAACCTATAGCAACATTGACATGTCAATAAGTCATCGTCTGACAAGTGACACTTGACAATAACAGTAAGATTGTGATTTGACTCCACTCCTAAACTGAAACGGATTTAGTTTTACCTAAGTTTCTTTCTAGAATGAAATAGAATTTTTTTTTTGAAGTTTATGAACTATTGAATTACAATTATTGAAATAAATGATAATAAATCTATAGATTTGTACGCCTAAAAATGACTAACGTATTTGGATTAATTGTCTCAGGGAGACTAGTAAGTAAAACGCAACGTTACGGCAGTCTCTATTTGTTTACTGGGGTGTAGTGTGTGAATGAGATCGGTGCCATGCTGGATGTTGCGTCTGCAGGTGCAGACGGACTTCTCGCAGCTGTCGGAGACGCGGTTCCTGACGACCATCATGGACGTGGAGTCTATCAACCACGCCGTGGTGTTCCTGACGGGCGTGGCGCCGCTGCCGGCCGGCACCGCGGCCATGGTCTACTGGAGCTGGCCCGACCCCTCCGCGCCGCCCAACTGGCAGCTCCTCGGACACATCTCCAATTCCAAGCCCTCCGCGATATTTAAAATATCCAATTTAAAGAAGCTACATGAGTTGTCCAGTAAGTAAACGAAACTGAAAGGGAGGTCCTTTTATATGCTAGCAAGTGCTTCATAAATAAAATAAGTAGTTTTTAGGCTACAATAAAATAACTCCAACATTGATACCCAACTTTTACCCAATTCTTTGTCTTTTTGATTTAGAACCAATATATAAACATTTGCTTGTAAACACTCCTTAAGACCGAAAGTGTTCAAGAGGCATGGTGTGCGTGTTCCAGACGACAACCAGTTCATTAGTACATTTGGCCAGCAGCAGATCTGCCACAACGCACAGATCGGCATCTCCATCGAGCCAGAATCACACGTCCAGCTGTTTGCTTCCTCTGTGGTGAGCTCTCTTTTCTATGCACTCTGCAATAGTTTCATATGTAATGTATGTATGAAAATAAATTGTTTTTTAACTTATTTTTTAGAGTTCTAAGTGTTTCTAATATACAAAACATTGCACCCTTCACATACCAATGATAATTCAATAACTACAATTTAAATTGGCATGAACCAGGTTATTACATATTATTAGTTACATGAATGCCAATACACACAATAACATGAATGAATATTAACGGTCCCTACGAGTAAAGCTACATATCAGAAACCCAGGTTTTATAGGAGAGCAAAATTGATGTTCAAACCACTCTAGAAATAATACTTTAGGTATAATTATAAATATTTTTTTTCTATTTTAAGTTTATAGTAGTTTCTACATTAACATAAAAATAAAATATGCCAGAGATACCTCTTCTATGAAGAAGGCAAGAAAATATTTTAAAAGTAAATATTATTTTTCAACACCCTTGCTCATAAATTGGTTTTTATCACATGGCTTTTACACTCATAAACCATGGTATTAAACACTTGTGCTTTTTTTTCTTGATCGCACTAGTGTTTTATTTTATATTCCATCAAATTAAGTTTGTACCTTGCTGAAAGATATCATTTATGCATTCTATTTGCTCTTAACTTAGCCGGGTTATAGTTTTATTTTTAAATTTCAGAAAAAAGTTTTGACTTAGATACGTTTCGTTTCAACATAAGACTAAAAATAACACTATTTTTGTAAAAAAAAGTGTACCACCTTGAATATGATAAATTTTCAACAACTTATTTACTTTAATTAATAATTCAACGTGAAACTAATTCATAAATACATAAATATTAGATTTTTTTACATTTTGCGTTTTGGCTGTTTAGCGTAATTGTTCGTGCCTACGCTCCAATCTGCGCGCGCATAGCTAACACGCCGCGCGCAGAAAAAAAATATCAGCGCGGAGCGCGCCATTTTTAACAAACTTTCCGTCTGGTCTGTGAGCATTGTTTATTTGAGTACGAATAATTTGTTTTTTACTCGTAAGTGTGTTGAAAAACGTCGTATGACACTCATGATGTTTGGTCATTACACTCTCGGTTTTCTTGCAGCACTCGCCTTCGGCTCGCGCTGTGCAATATCACCTCGAGTGTAATGACCAACATACCACACTTGTATCATAATGTACTATTAAAATTCAGCTATTTATTTCATAAAATCTTGTGCTTTAGGAGTGCATCAATTATTTGTGGAGTTATAATAACCACAAATAACGTTAAATCTGTTCAGTTCAGTCCGACAAGATTGCTTTCACACCGAGCATTGCACTTTTTTAAACCCCGTACAAAGTGATATGTTTTACATATCCGCATCTAGTGCACTTATTCTTTGTAGTTACTGTACTTGTTCTCTTATACGAGTTGTATGTGTAGTGAAATAGGTAATACTCAAATAAAAATGAATTGAATTGATGTCTTTATATACGTAGAGATCATCAATATGATGTATGAAACCCATGATAACTGAAACTTGTCTTTTACATGCTTGTATGAGCATGTTCTTCTAAACTATACTAACTTTGCTTGGAGAGCTTTTTTAATTAGAGTATAAACTTTTATTTTGAAAATGTATTAAATATAATTCTAGGCTAGTCCCTTCAAATAAACCAACATTATAAGCTTTAAGCGTGTCACAAAACCAACTGTTGTAACAATTTCCTCAGTCCGTATTAACTACTGTACTAGCTGTACATCTTGCTGAAACAGCTAGCCTTTAATTGAAGCTGTTACTAGTGAATGGTAATATTTGTGTATTATTTGACTTCCAGGCACCTCAAACAAACTCCTACGTAACATTCGCTCAAAAGATGCTGGAGAACTTAGTCAACTTTGTGGCGTCATTTTCTGTGACACAAGATCAAATGACTCCGACGCCCGGCGTGTCGTACATTCCCCTCAACACGCTGCACACGTGGTACCAGAACTTCGAGCGGAGACTGCAGCAGAACCCCAACTTCTGGAAGAACTAGCGCGGCGCGGCGGGGCGGAGGCGGCGGCGGGGGCCGGGGCCGGACGCGACCTGGATTGACGCTTTGAACTGTCACCGCGACGATGGCGGTGGCCACGCTGACTGATTTTGATCACGCACCCAAGATACAGAAACTACATTAATGGCCGGTCCCAATATTCTACCTATCCATAGTCCTCAGTTAAGTTACCTAACGACTGTTAACAAAGTTGGTCGCAAGGAAACCTGTCGCCGCCAAGGTAGATATGTTGAAAGTGAAGTGCGTAGTAATTCATACCTAAAGAGATACAAAGTGACCAATGGACATGTAACAATAATGTGTGCCAGTCGCAGTGTCGGTCATACTTGTTAAGTCATACTAGATGATTAAATCAAAACTTAAATATTTGTAAGCATAATAACTTATTGGTTTAGTCTCTTCACATTGTGCATAACTTTAATCAAGGTAAATTTTTAAAAAGGGTTAAATTAATTCCAAGGTTAACTTCTAGTAACCATTTCCTACAAGTGAATATGACAATCTATTTAATGAGTGATTCTTGCGTCTTTAATTTTTTTATTTTATTTTTTTGTATGAATGCCGGATGTTGTAAGCCGGTACCTTGTTTGTCCAGTACTCGTCGTCGACCTTTTCCGGTCTGACTCGGCCAAGGGTCACCGTCCGAAGCCACCGGTGGTTCGCGACTAGCTTGTTACATTAAATGATTTTCTACTCAAGCACTACACAACCAATCGTACTGGCGCGGGAAGGGCGGTGGCCTATAAGGGGAGTCTCTTGGGCTAGGTCCATAATTATTACAATCGCGCGCTCCTGTGAACCTAGCCTTGAAGTACGTGTACACTATGCAAGCCGAGCGCGAGTGGGCCAGTGTGGCACACATGGACAATAGTGCTAGAAAGCTGTAATTTGGCATGTATCTAGTGTTTAAAAAAAGTTTTTTGAAAAAAATATTTATTCGTCTGCATTAGTATTGGTCTTCAAAATAGTAGTTTTTGGGCTAATTTGACTGGGCTATTAACAAAATCTAGATTTGTAAAAGTAACGTCAGTAAATATAAGATTGCCGATGCCCATACCTATCTACCGCTGAGCTCCTTGTGTATTTTGTTGTAAACGAGTCCTGTATTCTCGCACCAATTTATGCAGACATTACAAAGCTGTTAATTATGTAGCTTTTTATTGGACTTAATTTGGTTTCCGCTCACAAGTACCTTCCGTAAACTATAGTTATATTATAGGAATGTTGTAAATACCTAGTAAAATTTGTGTTTATTTCAACTAAACTTTTAATCGATTCACCTTTCGTAATAATTAGGGCACCCTGAAAATAACTCGTCACTGGCACGAGACCAGCGTCCTGGCTCTCCCGCGGGATATATGTATACGTGCGCGGTGTGCGCGGTGTCAGTTGCCTGATGAATGTTACATCGATATTTGTTTGTCTTCATCGTGTACACGACAAGACTGCTTTCGAACTTGTATTTTTGTAATAAAACAATGATCCAACCTCAGTGCGTTTGAATCCAACACTCGCGGACTAACAACCGAACTACTGCCACTAGAGGGCGGGCGGGGGGCGGGGGGCGAGGGGCGCAATGAAACCACAATATCAACTGAACAATCATGTATTGCACAACCACAACAACATGTCGCCGACGACAGTCGGACAACTGGAGGCACTTGTAAACCCGTCGGCCTTAACGACTATATAACAGAATCCCCATCCTATCAAAACAATATTCCCAACAGTATTATCAAAACAAAAATTGTAAGAAAAAAAAATGTAACAGGTTTGTGAGCTGGGAACTGGTACTGGGAATAGCGGGCCCATCGCCTGCCGCGGTACTACTATATAAACAACATAACAGGTCGGGTCCGCGCGGTAGCGAGGGATCACGACTCACGTTAACAATAAGAACGCTACTTAAATACTGAACATGGCTCTTAAAATAAATACATATACACTGAGGTCCTGCGCGCGAGGGCGCGGGGGGTGCGGGCGGTGCACTTGGCATAGTGAGCTAGCTACCTGCTTAAAATATTTACACAAGGAAACCTAACTCTCTTTTACAGAAAATGCGTGAAATTTTATCTCCGAGTTTCGGGGACGATAGCAGCCCCGAAAGAAGATCGCATCCACGGCGACGACTCATATACACCTCATTTAATCTTTTTGAACCACACCGGCCTCGAATGATAAAAACACGGTGACGGGGTCGCCCGCGTAGTCATAATAGCAAATAATTAAGCCGAACTACTGAGAGTCGATCGATTGAACGATAAGATCGTCCGGTCAGGGCTCAGGGGTGAGGGGTCAGGGGTCGGCGAGGAAGGGGTGGCGCAGCGCGTCGGCGGCGGAGGGCCGCGCGCGCGGGTCGGGCTCCAGCAGGCGCGCCGCCAGCGCGAACGCCGCGTCCGGGAACCCGCACACCTCGCGCCCCGCGTTGATCGCCCACTGCTGCCGGCACACACACACATACACATACAGCTACACACACATAGCCTTCACATAGTACACAATCTATGCTGGTGGGCTCCTACTCTCGTTAGCCAGGCACCACCTACTATATCCCGGATAGTTAGGATGTAGGGGTCGAAAGGAGGCGGATTTCTTCCGATCAGTAACGCGTCGGTCATACTTCTGTTGGTGTTTATGGTTTATGATGGTGTATCGGGTGGGTCGTTTGGCGACTAGTTGTAATTAAAGTATGTGGGTACCGGCGTGTCGTCCAGGCAGATGCACTGCGGCGAGGGCAGGCGGCAGTGCACGCACGGCGGGGCGGCGGGGGCGCCGGGCGGGGCGGGGGCGCCGGGCGGGGGGCGCGAGCGCAGGTGCGCCGCCAGCTTGCGCAGCGAGAGCCCGCGCCGGAACGACGACACCACCACCCGACGGCCTGACACAACACACACTACACTATAGTGTTACAATAATCGCATTACTTGCAACGCGGACAGATCGGGCGCGAGTGGAGTCGTGTGGTAGTCACAGCATTTGTAGCGAAAAGGCTTCTGAAGGGAGACCTTGGAGCCTTTTATCTGGATTTGATAGAATTGCTAAAAAAAATTCAAGTGACACCATTCAAGAGTAGGCTGCACAACAGATGCGCGGTGCCCGGCGCGCCGGGGCATCCTTCGAGAAGCGAGTCGATCACAACACGTTAAAAGTTCCAGGGCGCGTAGGTTCGTTTCCATGTTCATGAGGAGGCAGCTCTGAATTAGGAGGTTCTACTGAACTCGTATATTCACTATTCGATTCAAGGTACTCGTCAGCCGGGGGCCGGAGGATCAGCGAGTTAGTTGAGTATCAACTTGTATTGGTTTGTAATTGGTGTCAACATCCCTAATGTAATGTTTTATTTAATAAATTAAAGAATTCCCATTTTAGTTTAATTAAATTAACTACATTCAGTCATTAAAGTATTATTACTAGCATATAGAATCGACACCGCGAACACCATGTATGTCGCAATGTATTGGCGCCACGTGGCTTCAATCTTCAATGAATTCGTTCGAGAGTGTGAAGTGAGTTCGGTAGATTACCGAGCGCGGCGGCGGCGTCGCGCAGCGCGCGCGTGCCCAGCAGGTCGGCCAGCTCGGCCAGCGCCGCCACGTCGTCCGCCGCGCGCAGCAGCGGGTAGCGCGCCGTCAGCACGCTGCCCAGCACCACGCCGCACGCCCACACGTCCACCGCCGTCGTCTGCCGCCCGTACTGCGACACACACACACACACACATACACACGTGTAGCTCGCCACCCGCCGCCCGCACCCCGCACCCCCCGCCACTCGCCACGCAGTACCTTGAGCAGCACCTCCGGCGGGCGGAACCCCTGCGTGCCGGCGCGCGGGGCGCGGGCCGCCCCCAGCCGCGCGCACGCCGCGCACACGCCGCCCACGCCGGCGCAGCGGCACGCGCCCACCAAGCCCACCGCCGGGAACTCGCCCTGAAACCCATCACGAGACGAGGTCGGGTCTAAAGTATGTAGAAACAAAACTATCGATGATAATGGTTATTACAATTATTTCATTGAAGCTTAAGTTGTCGCCTATCACGCGCTACTGGCCGTCCAAAATATTACTAGCCATCCCACAAATGTTGTCTAAGGATAGCAATATAGCATGGTAGCTGGTCCAGAATAAATCACCGTGACACCTACTCCGTTGTGTTCCCTAACGGTTATTGTAATTAATCAACAAAGCCTACTATAAGTAAAGATATAAGTTACCATAAAACCGACCAGTAGAACCAAATGTTACCTTCGGTAAGGCAGCCGATGGTGCGGGGGATGCGAGGGGTGCGGGCGCGGGGCAGCGGCGCGCGCCCACTCGCAGGTCGAGCGCCATCCTCTTGGCGGCCGGCGCGCCCTCCTCCTGCACCACAACTACAAGTCACTATCGAGCATCTCCATGTTGACAATATATCTTATTATTCCGCCGCCTATCAAAGTGTACGGCGTGGCAACTGCCAGCATCTATTTTCCGTAAATATTATATTTTTCTGAATATCACCATGTATACCAAAAAATATTAAAGTTCAATACAACTAGCCTTAAAGCACCAGCCGGGCCGGGCCGGGCTGTAGGCTGGCGACAGTGGCGATCTGCGCGCTCTGACAGCGGCTCTCAGAAACCTGATCGACCGACCGTTTTAAAATTTTTTTGCAAAACATGGTTGTCAAGCTACAAAGAAAGACCTCCTCTCGCAGCCGCTTGAGCGTGTTGGCATGTGCGGGGGGCGGCGCGGCGGCTATCGCGGGGGGCGTGGGGGGCGCCGGGCACACGCGCTGCGCCAGCCCGAAGTCCACCAACAGGTACCTACCGACACAACATTACCACCAATTACAGTGCTACTTCAACATTGAATACGAGTAAGAACTGGAAACATGTCAATGGATGCGGTGTCTCACCGGCCCCTCTCGCGGTCGTAGAGGAAGTTGCTGGGCTTGACGTCGCGGTGGATGACCCCGAACGAGTGCACGTGGCGCAGCGCCGCCAGCAGCGCGCGCATGTAGCGCCGCAGCTCCTCCGCGTCCATCTCGCCCACGTACTCCTGACACACATGCCACACGCCACACACCATTATATCTACTGCTTGCCAGATGTTATGCACTGTCGTTTATGGACTTGGTGGTCCACACTCCACACGCAGTTGTAAACAATGCCAATAGCTGTGATTACTATTACTGTCAACTTGGGAATAATGCCGCTTTCTTTTTCAATAGAACAAGTAACATACATAACATTATGGGTTACAGAACTTACGTATACATTCTGGTCAAGCCTGAACAAAAAGAAAGAATCAAACATTTGATAAATACAAATATGAATATCTACTTACTCATCATTGAACATATACTCACTACATACTACATTTACACTTACCACATTCCATCCATCAATGCTGGCTTCAAAAATAAATTCCATGGTAAATTTCACATCTTAATTTTAAATTTATTTGGTTAACTATGTTAAATATAATTTTCACAGAGTTCAAATATTTGTACTTACAGAGAATTTCCTATGAGGTATGTAAGGCATGATGAACACTATGGTGTCCAGGTGGCGCAGGCACAGCTCCACCCCAATCACATTGTGTTTTCCACTGGAAATTAAGCAGTTGTGTTTATATACTCCAGCGTAAAATTTATTACATTGCCCTATTCTCCTCTGGAAAAACTTACCCTATATCTTGAAGGCACCGTAGCTCATGTTCGATTCGAGCTGGATGTGCCGTGGGCACCAGGTGCTTTATTGCAAACCATCTCTTCTCTGTATCGGGAAGGTGCGAGTGTTGCCTCAAGGAGCCCAGGTACACCGAGCTGAATGTACCTTCTCCTATCTTGCGATGAACATCAAATATCTTGTTTAGTTGTGGCAATTTGTACAGCAGCTCATTAATTTGTTGCCCTACGAGAATGCATTCACTTTTAATAGATACACACTATGGTTGTTTTCAATAAAATCTGACAAATATACAGGTTGTCTTGCAACTTGAGAGTTATCGCAGTTTGAACATGAGCCTCATTTTACCTTTCATTTGCCAACTAAATTCTTCTATTATTATATAATTCTTATATATATCTCTCCTCTATTCAATGTAGCCCATAGCTACGCAAGGAATATGGGACTCTTGCATAATGTTCAAACTGTGATAACTCACAAGTCTTGTAACTTAGAGCAATGATTTTAGTGTGGTTTTGTAGACAATATCCTTGACAAACAATGCAATTACAAAATAAATATGTTATGTGCTAGTTTTGCAAGTATGTCACAAAAACTAAAAAAAAATTGTGAAATTTTTGACTACATTGATTATCAGAATTTTTTAAATGATATTTGAAACTTGAAAGTTTATTAAATCTTTTTTGTGATGAATAGATTGTATTACCTTTTAAATAATATTTTTTTCAGATCTATGGAACCTTATAAGGCCAGAGAAATCGAATTTTTTCGGCAGAGACATTTAACATAATAAAAAACATGAGAGGTGTCAAGGTACACCTGGATGGAACGAAGTTCCTTTCGATTTAAGTATTGTTTTGTTGTACAGCGCCATTGTAGAAACTTGGAATGTCAAATATGATTTGAATCCAAATAATAAAGAATACTTTGTAAATAGAACATAATATATCATTTTAACAAATATTATTAGATGTCGCTACAAAAATGTACTCTGAATCACGCGAGATTCTTTGTAAAACATATAAGTAATCGACCTAATGACATGAATGTCGGTTCGGTTCGGGTTTATTCAGCCATCTCTGTAAAACTGTCTGAATCACTTCAAAAAGAGGTGTGGTCATTCCTTAAATCAAAAAGTGTCGAAATTTTCCGTCTAGCCCTCTTTCACAACGCGCGATAAGGAACTTCGTTCCAAAAATTTAAATCGTGGCAATTACAAAAGAAAGAGGGCTAACACCTGTATATGGGGCTATATTTTTACAAGCTTTTCCTTAACTTGCTTAGTTTATTAGCATGTAATAATGTACTGTATGGATCCAATCTTGCAAGCTGTATTAGAACTACTTCCTCTCATCCTACAAAGTTGAAATTTCACAAAGTGATTTGGTAACATCAATGCATTTTTAAGATAATGGTGTCCTGATTCTATGCTCAGGGTTGACTGCAGACGGGGAACCAGGGACTCAACGGCCAACAGCACAAACACAAAATTTTAAAAGATAACCTCTTATCCATAAACTTCTAAAATATTTAAACTAGGTTCCACCTACTTTCCACGTCTTCCTTATACAATATTAAGTCATCTTTCTTCTTATTAGATTCTTTCCCCTCATTGCTATCATTTTGCAGGTTCTGCAACACTTCTTTTTGAACTTTTAGCACTTTGGCCTCAATTCCTCTAATTCTAGACATCACGAATTTTTAAAAGTCTAATAACTATCACAACATCTTTTAAAACTATTGAACACTGCCGTGTGTATTCTTATGACGACAAGTTATTATATTTAACATTACAAATTGAAAATTCAGAAATACGATTCAAAAATAATCTGAAATAATCCAAATTGTGCCAAACAAAACCACAGAGTACTTTTGAACAAAACGTAGTGAGTACTGTGGTGCCAAAACCAGTAATTATATAACAAAGTACTCTGTGGCCAAAACTGCCAAATTCACAGAGTACTTAATCACTACGTTTTCCAAAACCACATTAATACAGAGAGCAAAAATAATACTTAATCACTGCCACAATATTTTTCTTTTTATCAGGTTCTCGCTCGTCAAGTCTTCACTTTCACACAGCTGTTAAAGCACAAAAAAATCAGGTAGCTCCATGGACATATTACTCTAACTAACTGGACACATAACTTCGTAGAGGTACTTGAAGACGGAGACGTCACAACGGAATGACTATTCGACCAATCACAGGCCAGATTGAGGTTGTTCTTCATAATTATAGGGTGTCCACACTTAGAACAAATATGTCCTACGACGGGTGTTCAAAAAGTAGTGAGAATCAGTCCTAGATTTGTCAATAGGCCACGGCCTAGGGGTGGCAGATTTCAGAATATGATATTATAAATTATTTTGCTATTAAAAAGTGCCGTAAAAAACTGTAATTCTTATTTTTTTACCCACATTCTTAGTGATTAATTCAGTGCCTTCTTTACTTTGAATGGAACTTTATTATTTTAAAATTTAATTGTTATGTACCTTACATGGGGCGGCGGAAATAAATTGGCCTTCACTCATAAAAAATATAAATCCAGCACTTAATACTTAAAAACTTACTTTTTGACTCGACTCCTAACAATGGATGAAACATGGCTTCATCATTATGATCCAGAAACGAAACAACAATCAATGTCCTGGAAAAGACCGTCATCTCTGACACCAAAGAAGTTGAATTAACACATTTTATTATAATTTCTTCTAAATTATCATGTCATGAAAACTGATGATTTTTAATGATTATTTTTTTACAAGGTGATAATTTAATGAAACAATATTATTTACTACGGTACATTTCTTTTATTTAAAAATATATGAACACAAGCAAATTATATATTCAGGGACTATAGATAAAATGGACACAATAGAAAAATGGTCATTCTGTTGTGACGTCATCCATCTTCAGGTATCATTATGAAGTTATGTATCCAGTTACAGTAATATATCCATGGTCTTAACCGTCAAACGTCAAAAATAGAGAGTTGAGACTTGATTTGAGCACTGTTGTGTTCACAGAGTACCTAATCACTACATTTGTGTTGACAGTGACAGTTGACAAAGGCTGTTCAGCTGTTGATGGATTTTTTGGTTAGGTTCTACTCAAACTTTGTTTTAGAATCCTAACTCATTATTCAACATTATTTACGAGGGGTCGCAGAGACAGAGCATAACAGAGACATTAAAATGTGGGGAAGGAAAATTAAAGCTGGAGTTAGCTCTTTCAAATTGGTGTGTATCTTATAATATTTTCTTATTATTTTGTTGTTCCTAAATTACTCCATAAAAGTACAAGATATATGCCATATAATTACCTATTTGGTGTTTTAGATCCAAGCCACTTATGTAACAAAAGGGCCTAAACCAGAGATTCCAAAAAATGTCATAGGAGAAATTTATTCAAGCAGCAGCCAGAAAGACAATGGAATAGTGTATGATAAGAAGCCATTCAAGATCGCCCTGGAGGCGGGGAAGAATTATAGCTGGTGCCTTTGCGGCCGCTCCAAATCTCAACCTCTCTGTGATGGCACTCACAGAGATATCTATCTGAAAATCACACAAAGGTAAAGTTCACTATAGTTTAAAATAGACCTTGAAAGGAGAATGCTACAACCTATAGAAAAATAACCCGGGCCTGACATGAACAACACCTAGCTTAATTTTTATGTGTGTAACACAAGTTTATATTTTTTTGTACTTAAATTAGTGGTATGAAATAAAAATATTGCCTAGTGTTTCCTATAGGTACCTATAGTTTTTTTTTATACTTCACTAGAACTACTTATACCTACAGCCGATATACAGATACAATAATAGTAAAATTTGTTTTTCAGGCCCATCAGATTTAAGGTAGAAAAAACCAAGGAATACTGGCTCTGTAACTGCAAGCAGACAAAGAACAGGCCATTCTGTGATGGAACACACAAGCAGAAAGAAATACAGGAGGCATCCACCGTGCGAGTGTAACATCCAACCTGCAACAATCAACTTGTAAATAGATATTAGCTGTAACTTAACAATGAGGACACAGAACAACAACTGCGTACTTATTTCATCTATATTATAATAGATTAGTGTATTTAATTAATCTAGTGTTGATAACAAAATCTATTTGTTACTTAGTGCAATAGAATAGTTGCTTTTTATTTCTCTACTGTATATAAGATTAGAGTTTACTACTTAAATCATGTTGGGGCTTCATTTTGTAAAGAGGAAATACTTTTTTTGGGTGGTTGATTTATCAACAGAACCACAGAACTGAGACTACCATTGCTAGAATTACGAAAATTAGACGTAGCGCTTTTATGATGTAGGTAAGCAAAAATAACAGACTATGAAATTCAATTGGCTCCCATCCTTATTCTGTGTGCAGTCCTTCTAACTAATTCCAATAATACAATAAAACTGGTTCCGGCCTCGGCCTCCGCGTTATTTACACCAATAAGGTTGGTGTAAAATAGGAGATTAAAGTTTGTATGAAATTAGTTGAAAGTTTTTGTTACCCGAATCGATCGAATAGTTCTAAATAATGATATTTAAAAACTATAGATACGTCATAACCTTACAAATCAATCAAAAAATCTGTTCCGAAAAGAGCTACAACACACACGTTTATCTTTTGTTTCACTACACCAATCACACTACAATAATAAACGAAGGCATTCTAACGATGTATGTCAAATCTCAAGTACATAGATATCTGACAACAACAAAAGTCAAAACTGCCTATCGTCTTGTATTGACAGAGCGACTACAAGCGGACAAAGTCAATTGACTGCTCTTACGATCTTCATCCTTGGCGCGCTAATGACATATCTACCTTTTTTTTCTTATGATATCATTGGTTCTAAATCATGCATTAGAACCTCCCATACATTTGACAGAACGAGATCGCCAGGTAGAAAATTTACGTGATAGACAGAGACAAAAATATTATCGTTTGTCTCCGTCACGCATTGAGATATAGGAGCGGCCCTACCTACGAAAAAAACGTGCATACTTAAGCAACAAAACATGGCGGTTTTGTTCCTACTAATGTCCAATTTGACGTGACTGATATTCCTTTGTCAAAGTGGGTTTTAGTAATTAGTACCTTAGTACTTTAGCAATAAGTCACAATTTACATTGTAGTAAAGAGAAAAAAAAATGGCGAACACGGCACATGTCTTAACGTCATGAATGACAGTATAGCGAAACTGTTGTGTATAGAGTTGGGTGTTTATTTCATACGTTAGACAAGGACGCCATTATGTTTATTATTTCGTATAATATTGTCCAATATTAGGAACAAAACCGCCATGTTTTGTAACGTAGGTATGCACGTTTTTTTCGTAGGTAGGGCCTCTCCTATACTCAATGGCTCCTTGCTCCGTCATGTCATTAATTTGTCAGTCCAGCAGTGCTGTCAGTTCAGTTCAGACTTCAGTGCTCCATCATCCATCCATGCTCTTGTTCGCCTTCGCCAGCCTGTGCTGAGCTGTGCTTGATTAAGTGTACATAGTTTACGTTTTCTCTTTATTTATTTGTCGTTCGTAGCTAAAACATTGTCATCATAATGGAAGACCAAGTAAAGCTGTTCACCCGCGAGGAATTGAAGAGCAGAAACACACGTGAAGATGCGATCCTGATCATCCATAACGGAGTGTACGACGTTACTAAGTTCCTAGAAGAGGTCAGTGGTTATTCAAATTTGATTGGATCATTGTTCCTCAGATTAAAGAACAAAGGCAGATACATAGACCTTTCGCAAAGAAATGCAACGAATGACGTGAAGTTGCTCTTTCACTATGTGTGCATGATAACCATATTGACAACTAGCAGTGGCATCGTAGGGACACATTATTTCTTTGTGTATGTAAGTTGCCAGACATTGAATTTGAAAACACAAAGTCGCAATCTCGCAATTTTGTAAATATTTTTTGCCATATTTTCAACTTGAAATATTATGCACAATTAAATTGGCGAATTATTTATCATTATATCACTAAGCAGTGATAGCCTAGTGAAGCAGTGATAGCCTAGTGGTTAGAACGTTGGTCTCCCGAACGCGGGGGCCCGGGTTCAAATCCTGGCACGCACCTCTAATTTTCAAATATTATGTGCGTATTACAAGTTAATTATCACTTGCTTCGGTGAAGGAAAACATCGTGAGGAAACCTGCACACCGGAGAGTTCTCCATAATGTTCTCAAAGGTGTGTGAAGTCTACCAATCCGCACTTGGCCAGCGTGGTAGACTATGGCCTGTACCCCTCACATTGTGAGAGGAGACCCCGAGCCCAGCAGTGGGACAATTATGGGTTGTTGCTTTGCTTGCTTTTTTTATATCACTAGTTAACTAAAAGTATAGATGTTAAATATGTAAATGATCTTTTAATATACAATAATACATAACCCCAAGGGGGACAGGGAGGGGCAGCTGCCACCCTTCCTAGAGATTTTAAAAAAGTGGTCATATTATGTAAAGCAACCAAATCAAAAAAGAATCTTTTTGACCATTATAATATTAAAATCTGGTAATTACAAAAAAAAACACACTGTACACTTATTCAAATTCAAACGCCCAAATTATTTTTATTCTATTTTTCTAATAAATGTAATAACTTATTATATTTACAAGTTTTATTTATTGTACAGTCAAAAGCTTGTGTAGCTTTACACATCGGTCCCTGTACCATTGTTATTACAATCGCCGTAGATGTAAGGCTCATAAGTTGTACTACAAGTGAAAAGCTTGATGTGCTCGTGACTTTACTTGCAATTCATACATTTCTCATTCTCCATTTCAACTTGCGCCTCTGGACCATCGGCTGGTGATGCGCTTGCATAACCCATATATGCCCAGAAAGATTTAGCTTTCCAATTTTCATGAATTTTGGATATTGTTCTTCATAGGGGCAGTACTTAATCCAAAAAATAGTAATTTTTAATTTCAGGGCTCAGCTTTAGAACAGGGAATGTTGAAAAATTGGTTCAAATATTTTTTTTTCGGTAGATTATATTATTAAATGTCGATTACCAAAGTTTCACTTTACGGAAATTTATAGTTTAAGAGATATGAATTTTTAAAATATCAAATTATTCCGAATTATTTGCTTACATTTATGACTTAATATGTCAAAATGCAACAGCCATCTTGAATATCATGTCAATTCAAGGGGTTATCTGTCAAGTGAGCTTCAATTTCTGACAGTAGCTGTCATAAATCGGCCATGACAGTCGTCAAATATGTCAAATAATCTCATCATTCATTCATTGTCTATAATCGCGTTTGAGAACATCATTGTGATCGCGCTCGAGAATTTTCGTTGAATACAACAACTATCATTAAAGTCAAATTATTTTGATTCCCAGACATCAGGTCACTAAAGCGAGGTCACTAAAGCTTGCCTCAGGAAAAACAACTGCACTCAAATCGAAAGAAGGATAGGTTAGGTTATGGTTGTCTGATTTTATTGAGGAGAAAAAGGAACCCCGCGAAGCGGGGTTCCGTCGACATATATGGCGAAGCCCCTCGCCATGAAAAAACAACTGAACTCAAACCAAAAGAAGGATAGGTTAGGTTATGGTTGTCTGATTTTATTTAATAGAAAAATAGGAACCCCGCGAAGCGGGGTTCCGTCGACATCTAAGGGGAAGCCCCTCGCCATGAAAAACCAACTGAAATCGAAAGAAGGATAAGTGACATATTTGTGACCGATACAAACAGTTTAATGTACCTTTTTGTCATTTCTGGCGTTTAATTATCAATATTTTAGTACTGAGGTTAGAAAAGTTATTTTCCATTTTCTCGGAAATGGTGCATCGCTGAGAGTTGCGAGTGGTATCGTTGTAATCAGGAGCGAATCTATATATATAAAATTGAAAAGAGACACACCACTGATTAAACAAAAAATCTCAGAAACTACCGAACCGATTAAGATGAAATTTGGCAGAGAGATAGTTTGTGCTAAGGAGACATCAGCTAAGAACGGATTTTTGGAAATTCATCCCCTAAGTAGCAAAACTAGGGGTCCAAAGTCATTTTCATACAAACCAACTTCGTCAGTTTTAGAGTTGTAAGTATGAATTTTTTATGTAAGTTTATAGTAATAAACAAAAATTAAGTATAACAAATTTTTTTGGCAAATCATCCCCTAAAAGGGTTAAAGTAAGCGATTGAACGTAGTATGCAACTTCGTCATTTTTGAAGTTAAAAACATGAAAATTTACATATTAGCTCAAAATTAGAAACTTAATTTTGAAGTATTACGTTTTTTTGGAAAATCATCCCCTAAAGGGTTAATTAAGGCAGCGCAAGTTAGTATGGGAACTTCGTCAGTTTTGAAGTGAGAAGGGTGAAAATTTGTATTTAAGCTTATAGTTAGACACAAAAAATAACTGTATCACGGTTTTCTCGAAATTCATCCCCTAAAATTAGGGGTTGGTAATCAACTACATACAAATCAACCTCAGAAAACATGAAAACTTAAATATTAGCTCAAAATTAGAAACTTAATTTTGAAGTATTACGTTTTTTTGGAAAATCATCCCCTAAAGGGTTAATTAAGGCAGCGCAAGTTAGTATGGGAACTTCGTCAGTTTTGAAGTAAGAAGGGTGAAAATTTGTATTTAAGCTTATAGTTAGACACAAAAATATCTGTATCACGGTTTTCTCGAAATTCATCCCCTAAAATTAGGGGTTGGTAATCAACTACATACAAATCAACCTCACCAGTTTTCGAGGTAATATGAAAATTTTTATGTTAACATATCAGCTCAAGATTAGAAACGAAATTTTAATGTTGTGTTTTTTTTTGGAAAATCAACCCTTAAATGGTTAAATAAGAGTGTGTAAGTTAGTATGGCAACTTCGTCAGTATTGAAGTAAGAAGGGTGAAATTTTGTATATAAGATTATAGTTAGACACAAAAAATAACTGTATCACGGTTTTCTCGAAGAGGAAAGAAACAGGAAGCGGGAGAGGGACCGGGAGCGAGAGAGGGAGAGGGACAGGGAGCGGGAGATAGACCGGGAACGGGACAGGCAGCGGGAGAGGGAGTGGGATAGAGAGCTGGAGAGGGAGAGGGGCAGGGAGCGGGAGAGGGAGTGAGACAGGAATCGGGCGAGAGACCAGGTGTGGGAGAGGGAGAGGGACAAGAAATGGAAGAGGGAAAGGGAGCGGGAGAGGGAGTGGGATTGGGAGAGGGACAGAAAGCTGGAGAGGGACTAGGAGTGGAAGAGGGAGAGAGAGAGAAAGCGTTTAGCGTTTATTTTTCAAAACCCGCTGCCGGAGGAATAATTTGTGATTGTATCTATTTATTTATTTATTTATTTATTTATTGGACACCAACATAATGTACACTTATACATTTCATATTTTAAAAATAAAAAGAGATTTTCGCTTAGTGCCATTACAATTATTGGTGTAGACTGCATGCAATTATGAATTAGAACGAGTATTAATTAAACATTTTTTTTTTAAATGGAACTAAGAAATAAAATGAGCTTTAACTTAAAATTTGAAATTAATAAAATAAAACTTTGAAATTAAGCTAAAACATAGCTTAACTGAAATGTAGCAAAGTGCTCTTAATCTTAGTAATGCTGTCTGAGAACAAATCTATATCTGTAATTTTAGAAATTTCATTATATTTTCTAGTTATTCTACTTAATGGTGCGTATAGACCAAGATTCGATTTACTAGTCTGATAGGTAAATATATTACGTTTAGGGTTTCTTGGGCATCTAGAGGGAACCGATATATTTACAAGGCTTAATAAGTTAGAGTCATCAAGTAAACCGTTTATAATTTTGAATAAGAAAGCTATATCAAGCATTTGCCTTCGCTCGTATAAAGTGTTCATTTTAAAATGTGCAAGTCTCTCAATGTATGATGTTTTATACTTCGCTAAGTTACATGAGTATGATAAATGCCATAAAAACCTCTTCTGTATTCTTTCTAATCTTTTGTTATACACATCATAATGTGGATTCCAGGCTATACTGCAGTATTCCAGGCCACTGCGGACGAGAGAGTTATAAAGAAGAATTTTAGTTTTGGGATCTTTGAAGTCCTTGCTATTACGGAGTAGGAAACCAAGGTTTTGGAAACCCTTTGTACAGATTTTATCAACATGTCGGTTGAACCGCAGTTTATCGTCAAGCATGACTCCTAAATCTCTTATATGATCGACCTGAGACAATATTTTATTTTTTAAACTATATGTGTAATTAATTGTAGTCTTTTTTTTAGAAAATCTTATTTTAAAGCACTTAGATGCATTCAAATCTAATCCATTGCTGTCGCACCAACTATCAAGACGATCAAGGTCTTCTTGCAAGGAGATCGCATGTGAAAAATTATCAACAACTCTGAATATTTTTAAATCATCGGCAAATAGGAAATAATTAGAGTTGAGAAAACAGTTACTAATGTCGTTGATAAAAATGTTAAAGAGTAGCGGACCTAGGTGAGACCCCTGTGGAACCCCTGAAATAACTTGAAAAGGGTCTGAGGAAAAACCGTTAACAACCACTACGAATTTGCGGTCTGAGAGGTACGATCTACACCAACCCAGTAATGGCTCAGTTATGCCGTACATGGATAGTTTGCTAATAAGCAGTTTGTGATTGACTCGGTCGAACGCTTTGCTGAAATCTGTATAGATTGCATCGACAGAAGATCGCGAGTCAATCACAGTAGCAATATTATTAATGAAGGATACTAGGTTGGTTGCTGTTGATCTGGCCTTCATAAAACCATGCTGCTGACTAGTAATTATCTGTTTGAAATGCCATGCAAGTGTTGGATAAAGTAGTTGTTCGAATACCTTTGCAAATACAGGTAATATGGATACCGGTCTATAGTTTTCAACTTTATCTCTTGCTCCATTTTTAAATATAGGTACAACTAGTGCCGATTTCCAGGAACAAGGAAAAATTCCAGTGCTCAGGGATTTGTTATATATAAGAAACAGAGGCTGGACTAATGCTGAAGCACATTTTGCAACAAATATTGCCGGAATTCCGTCAGATCCAGCGCCCTTGTGAATATCAAGTCTTTTTAATACCTTCCATATCTGATCATGTCTAAACTTTATTGAAGATATGAAGTTATTCGTGAGCATGGCAACATTATCGTTTATTATTAAAGGCGGAGTATTTTTACGACTGTACATAGCTGAGAAATTCTTAGCAAAAAGGTTGCAGATATCATTACCATTAGCAGCCATAGTACTATTGAGCGATATTTGGGCCGGGTATTGACTGCGGGCCTTTTTTTTATTTTTTATAAAAGTCCAAAAAAGCTTTGGATTGGAGCGAACGTTCAATTCAAGTCGAGAGATGTACGTATTATAACAATAGGTCATTAAATGTCTTGATCGTTTTTTTGCCAGGTCTAATGCTAATTTATCTAGTGGATTATTATTAAATTTTTGTAGTTTATTTTTGTACTTTAATTTCTCACGCAAGATATGTATTAGATTTTTTGAAAACCATATCGGGTATTTACTGGACTTAGAAGAGGATTTAGGAATAAACTTCTTAATCGCTTCGCGAATACATAAATAGAATTTTTCCAACATTTCATCGGCAGTATAACATGTTTCAAACAATACATTCCAGTTAATCATATTAAGATATTTAGTTATTTTTTCATAGTCTGCCTTAAAAAAACAATAATGAGTCTCGCGATTGTTACCTAAAAACTTGTTGGAGCTTAATGAAATATTAAATTGTAAGGGTGGATGTAATGGGTCGACAACGGAAAGAGGATCGTCATTAACGATAAGATTTAAAATATTTAGATTACTCAATACAAGATCGAGAGTCTTACCTTTGTTATTTAGAGTAACGTTGTATTGTTTAAGTTCATGAAATGTTATGAAATCCAAAAGACGTGCAGAAAATGCGCTGTTACTAGTAGTGTCGTTAGAGTATGGAGACTTCCATTGTATTGAGCTTAAATTAAAATCGCCAATAATTGTGATATTGTCAATAACGTTTTGTTCTAAAATACGATGGCAATTATTTAAAAAAGTATCTAATATGTGCTTTTGGATAGGTGGAGGAAGATAAACTGCGCATAAATGGAGGATCTCTTTTTTACAGCTTTTATTGCTACATTCAACTTGTACCCACAGGTCCTCGCAATTAGACTCAAAGTCCTGCAGCCGCCTAGAAGGCAGACGCCTAGAAACAGCAATAAGTACGCCTCCTCCATTTTTTTTGCTATGAAAACCACTACTTTCTCTATCACGTCTATAAACAACGTACCGGCTATCGAATAGTTCTGAATCTAGAATACTGCTGTTTAACCAGGTTTCACTTAGAATTACAATATCATAGCTACTACAAACAACATTGTTAAAAAAGTCGATAGATTTAGTTCTCAGACCACGCACATTTTGATAATAAAATGTTATCATAGACAGCGATTTATAAATATGGAAAAAAAAACTTAAAAACAGACAAAATATAAAATATGTGTGAAAATTATTTAAAACTAAAACTGGAATAATATAGTCCTTATGACAGGGTTTTTAAAACTTCTTCGTCCTTTACATAAACAAAATTGGAGGTATCGGTTTTTCTGAGGAATACTTTGCCGTCCCGTACCCACACAAATTTGTAGTTTAGTGCCTTGGCTTTTTGTCGTGCTGCGGCATGTAATGCTTTTATCTGGGGAGTAAGATGTTCTGTTACGTACACAGGGATTTTCTTATTACTACCAAGTCCTAGGTGGGTGGTGTTAAGCTTATTGTCTTGATTGTTTCTGTTAAATTTGATCACGCCAGCTAAAAAGGTGTCACGTAAACGACGGTTATTAAACTGCACTAAAATTGATCGAGGACGGGAGCTGTTGGCGTTGAATTTGGCTATACGGCTACAATATTGAATATCAGAGTCAACTAAAGGACACTTTATGGTGTTGGCCAATTGATGGATAGTGCTGTAAAGGTTTTCACTCTTAAATTCTGGTACGCACTGAATTTCGAGATTGTTAGTTCGGGAGAGTTGTTCCACTTGATGCAGACGCTGAACTAGGTCTCGAGTTGTGGTTTGCAACCGTATGTTATCGTCCTGGAGCTTTACAATGGTAGTTTTTAGAGATTCACATTCGTTATTTATTTTCGCTTGTTCCGCACTGAAAAAGGCTAGCGATTTCTCTACGTTGGATAGCTTAGACTGAATATCTTTTATTTCGGTATTAAACTTCCTATCGAGCTCTTCTCTAATAATCTCTCGAATGATGTCAGGCGACACACAAGTGCAATTGACAGCGACGGATCGAGCCTTTGTACGTACTGTAACGTTCTCGTGATGAGCTACAGGTATATCAGGAAACTTAGATGTTACAGCTATCGCCGGTGAACGAACAGGTGTATTCGAGTTATCACCTCGTCTAGGTTCCTTAGCGCGGCAAGATGGACACACCCAGGTATCCTTGAATGCCTTGGTCAATTTTTGAAATTCTTCTTCTTTTAAATTCACGCACGTATAGTGGTAATTATCCGGGCAACGATGACAGCTAAGAAACGGTATTTCTTGGTGAGTATTAGGGCATCCAGCACAATTTTGTGTACTCATTGCAGCTACTGATTTAATTAAGTCGTTTTAACTTCTAACGAATGACACAATAGAATCAGCTGTGTTACAACTCAATTCAACCAACTGTTGTACCGTAGTCGCGACCAAAAGGGTTCAAGCGCCGTGCAGTAGGCGGTGCTTACGCGTTTGAATAAAATGCTCAGTCAACTTTGTTTGTGCAACAATTAATTTGATATTAAACACTTTTATTCACTTTAAACTTCACGTATGAATAATACACATGTAAACTGATTATTTCTGAATTGGAAAATACTAAATTTACACTACTATAGTCACTAAAACTTGAATTTTTTAAATTAAAATGCAAAAGAATCGTTCTGAGTTGTTACTCGTTCAAAGGTTGAGGGTAGTATCGTAGGTTTTACTTTTTAAATTCCTAAATTCAATATAAATTTACCTGTTATAAAATTTTCTTCTGTGAGGGGTACAAATATAATTTCATAATAAGCATAATTTCCGCGTGCGAAGCTGCGGGCAACAGCTAGTCCTTTATAAACGTATGATTAATAAACAATGAAATAGCCAAGAAATAGCTTAATAAATTATCTTGATATTTTTTTTTTCAAAATTTTTTTTCTCGAAAACTAAAAGTTTCCGTAGATGACGGTATTCAAAAACGTGTTGTACACCCCCCCCCCCCCTCCCCCCAAAAAAAATTTCATCGAAATTGGCGTCATTCCCTGTTCTAAAGTGCTTCCAATTTCAGTACCTGGAAGTACTTTTTTTTCAGTGGGTCGAGATCGACCCCTTGGGCAAATATGGTCAAGCAATGTACAGAAATGTATACCTAGGTATAATAAAACACATTTTGTGATGTAGTAAGAGTTCTTTTTTAATGTTAATGTTTAAAAAAATATAAATCAAAAAATATAACATAACTAGAAAGTCGCCCTCACTTCGCTTTGGGAAAAATATAAAAAAAAAAAACATAATATAGCCTATGTCACCCGAGGATAGTGTAGCTTCCCAACATTCCGAACAGAATGAGCTATCACACGTATTTTTAAGAGCAATATGGCTATTTTTCAACATTTTGAACTTATTGCTTAGACTATTAAGAGTCATGCGTCTGACTCAAGCCGTGGTGGTACAAACTACAATTATATAAAAAATAATAAAAAATCTGTATACAGACAATCTAGTATAAAGTTGAAGATTTATTTTGGTTTGTTTGTTTGAAGGCGCTAATCCCTAAATCTGCTGGTCGGATTTGAAATAGGCATAATTAAACTTAAAACATTGTTTCATTTCTGCGGCATATAATTATCCCGTGTCAAGTGCTCTCGTGTATTTCGTATAGATTATTTAACACTTATCTTATCATCGGAGTGCGGCCGCATTGGTGCAAAGTACATTACTCCTATGAGCCCGCCTATCAATTCGTATCACGTAGGTCGTATGCGAGGAGGGGTGGCAGTCGAAGATTCGCCATTTACGGGAAACTCATAAAGAGGAACGCGTCGGCATTTCTCATTAAACGCAAGAATCCAAAGAATGCTATTTACTGCTTCGTTCTGACGCGGGTGGTATGCGCTATGCGGCATGCGACGTGGATATGGTCTGATCTGACCTTAATATTATCACTTTACAATTAAATTAAATTAATGAAATAATTCTTATTTTATTTATTGATTAATGTTAGAAATATATTTAAGTAACAGTTAATAATAGTCCTAGGCAAAGCCGTGTCTAGGAAAAATGTCCGTAGGTCAATGCATCTGCCTGGCTCCATGTGATACACGCGAAACTAATTGTAGCATGTGCTGCGGTAGAGTTAGGGTTTAAGAAATTGTGTTATCGCTATTATATTATGACCAATTTTATGCAACAACACTACAAAAGTGTATTGTTGTCAATGAATTAAATGTAATATACATCATTGTTAATTACATATAGATAAAACACTGAATCGCTTCGCTTTACACGTAAGTGAAGGCAGACCAGATAAGGAAAGGTGAATATGTAGGTACCTACACAAGTTACAGAACTGAGAATGTTATGTAATAATACGCAAATCTACTAGAACAATGTCCTGATATTAAATAAATCTTACAAACAATAGAAGATTACGTTATGTTTTATTGTCATATGCAAGATATTAAACTATAGATATGTTATGCCCTTACAATTCAACCAAAAAATCTGTTCCGACCGAGCTACAACACACACACACGTTTATCTTTTGTTTCACTACACCAATCCTTATTACATTGGTAAATTATGTAAAAGGGATGGCACTACTAAAACCATAATAGTGAAAAAGACTGAATTAAAATAGCTATACTTGACTAAATTCGACTGACGTAATTTCAGCACCGTCATAAGATACAATTATGTACTATTATGTCTTCTATGATGTCGTGTGAAATTAAATGTTTGTACGTATATAAGAAACATTACAAATTAAATCTTAATATATATAAATTACGTGTCATATTGTTTGTCAGCAATGGACTCCTAAACTACTTAACCGATTTTAATCAAAGCACACCATGTGCAGTTTAATCCAACTTGAAAGATAGGATAGCTTACATCTCAATCTATGGTCGCAATATTATTTATGACTAGGAAATCGCCCACGCTTCGCTTCGGGAAAAATAGTAAAAAAATATATAATATAATATAGCCTATGTCACCCGGGGATAGTGTAGCTTTCCAACATTGAAAGAATTTTTCAAATCGATTCGGTAGTTTTGGAGCCTATTCAATGCAAACAATCAAATCTTTCCTCTTTATAATATTAGTATAGATAACCATAATTTCCGCGTGCGAAGCTGCGGGCAACAGCTAGTATTTCTATAAATGTCTGATTATTGAAATATATGATTTTGACACATAGTGTTTGACAAATTATTTTTAGTGTGAGTACTGACTGTAAGCTACAGCTACATGCTACAGCTTTCGGTAATCGAGCTAGAACAAGTTGCTAGGCTTGAGTATTATGGGAACCGTATATCATAATAGCCATGTCACATTATCCTTACATACATACATATTAACAGTGAGCTTAGTTACGATAGTAACATTTAATATCATTGCATATTAACATATTTTTGTACGACCTTGAGTATATTACAATGGAATTTATTGTTTAGGTCGTGTAATTTTAACTTATACGACCTACACTCGTCTAGGTTTATAAAAGTAAATACATAATTATAAAGAACGGAATACCTAGTGTAAAGTCGATTAGCATTTACAAGTGCATATCAATTACCTAATATAATGGTATCAAAGGTGAAGCACCCAAGAACATGTAGTGGCTTGGCTCCGATAAGCTGACCCAGTTAATTGTTTTCTGATTGTGGTTTTGAAGCTACAATTAATGCAATTTTTTTATATCTTATAAGTTAATGCTTAACTACAATCCCACCTGATGGTAAGTGGCGATGTCGTCATTGGTAGTAAAACGCATTAACTTAGTAAAAGCCTATTCACTCTTGCCTTGAAGACACTCACATTATAATCGAGCGGAAACACCGACGCGAGCAATTTATTCCAATCCTTCGTACGCATAATAAATGACGAAGCGAAGCGCGTCGTCCGTACAGGGGGGATGTCAATAACGAAATGATGGATATCCGCCGTGCGTCGGGACGTTCGATTGTGGAAAGGGGATAGCGGAATCAAATCGTGTAATTCCTGCGCACACTCGCCAAAATGTATCCTGTAGCAAAATGTATACCGAAAGGCTAGCAACTCTGCGCCTGTGCTCGAGGCTCTGAAGATTGATCTCAACCAATTTAGGGTCACCAATAAGTCTCTTAGCACGCCTCTCCATTGAATCCAATGCTGACAGGTGGCATTTGATAGCACCAGCACAAATGTGACAGCAGTACTCCATACAAGGCCGAACCTGTGCTTTATATAAGGTTAATTAGTTGTTGTGGTGTGAAGTACCGCCGCCTTTGTTAGGATTCCAAGCTTCCTAGCAGCTACTTTAGCTTTGGATTCAATGAACCGCCCAAAGTTAAGGTTCGAGGATATCTCAATGCCCAATAACTGAAGGCGGTTGGTGTATTCCAGGGATACATTCTGAAGAGTAGGAGTCAAGATGTCTTTTAGTGGTGAATAAACACGCTTGTGTTTTTGTGGCGTTGAATCTCACTAGGTTGGCATTGCTCCATTCGGAGACTGCCTGAAGTGTGAAGTGAAAATTCATACGCTGCACCATAGTCTCTCTTTCGGACTCTACAACCGTGCTGTCGTCTGCATGCATACCCATAGATACCGGGCATGAGCAGATCGTTGATGTGCAGCAGAAACAGTGTTGCGGAGAGTACAGACCCCTGAGGAACTCCGGCATTGGTTGTCATTGATTGTGACGAGCAACCTCCGACAACCACTCGGAATGAACGGTCACTCAGGAAAACTCTGATCCAGTCGATCAGGTCAGGGGATAGGCCATACGCAGGAAGCTTGCTCATAAGGCTAGTGTGCCAAACCCTGTCAAAAGCCTTCGAGATGTCAAGGGAAAAGACAAGCGCTTCCCCATTTTTCTCGAGGGCTTCACCCCAGATGTGAGTGGCATACGCTAGAAGATCTCCTGTCGACCGGTTTCGGCGGAAACCGTACTGTCGGTCACTGAGGAGATCGTTCTGTTCTAGGTATGTCATGAGCCGTGTATTCAATATACGCTCCATAATCTTACAGAGTAAGGAGGTTATTGAGATAGGCCGATAGTTAGTGGGGTCAGCACGACTGCTTTTTTGGGCACAGGCTGCACGTTGGCAAGCTTCTACCATCTAGGAACTATCCCAGTCTCGATAGAGAGGCGAAACAAGCGTGTCAACACAGGAGACAACTCGGGTGCACATATTGTCTTTAGTACTACCGCTAGAATACCATCTGGTCCACTGGCTTTGTTCACGTCTAGACTTCGCCGAGTCTTAAGTACCTCTTTATTGTAAATGCGGACCTCTGCCATACAGGTACCGCAATTAGGTATCTGTGGTGGGTGGTTGTTGCTAGTGTCTAAACGCGAGTTCACAGCAAACAGAGATGCGAAAAGGTTCGCTTTCTCTTCAGCTGTATGAGCCAGAGAGCCATCCGGTATTACCAACAGAGGTAGCGCGAAACGACAGAAGTTAATCTCGACCGCTTTGGGGAGCGACCAAAAAGCTATACTACCACATGGCTGGCGAGAAACTTTTGCGCCGATATGTCTAATGCGGTCGACACTCACTTTCTGTAATGCCTTTGTGTAGGACTTGGCGGTAAGGTTAAAGGCTTTCTTCTTAGTGTAGTAGCAATTTTTGTTGCCTGTTGAATAATACATATTTATCTTATATATAAAATTCTCGTGTCACAATGTTAGTTACCATACTCCTCCGAAACGGCTTGACCGATTTTTATGAAATTTTATATGCATATTCAGTAGGTCTGAGAATCGGCTACTATCTATTTTTCATACCCCTAAGTGATAAGGGTTGTCCACCCCTAACATTTTATTTTTATTTTTTGGACAAAATTTTATTAATAATGTGGCATTAAAAATACATACAACCCTAAATTTTCATTGTTCTATCAGCAACCCCTATTTTGTAATAGTCATTTTAGTAATTTAATCATTTTTCATCCCACTCGATAACTGATCAATTGTGAGGCGATACGAAGTTCGCCCGGTCAACTAGTATATATATTTAGCAGAAGAGGGTATTCTATGGTGTTTGAGCCTTTGGGAGCCCAATGGAAATCACACTTGATGATCTCAAACGGTTTATTCCAGAAAAGTTGCAGGTACAATGTTGTTCGTGTCGCGGTATAGATGAGAGTGACAATTAAAAATTAAAGTAAGCAAATGCACTACATGCGCCTGCACATTCACGGGAGCAATATCTTCGCGGTGCAGATAGGCGCATACATAACTCCCCGCCGTTGAAGAACTGCCATCTGTTCTTCAACATCTTGCATCTTCAGGAAGAAGAGGACATAGTCGAGTCAGCGGACGACGGTACGTCCCTTTGTTAGTAGTCACATCAGCAACTCGAGAGATATTATCTGGTCCGGGGAACAATTTGGTGACTCGCCCAACACGCCAACAAAGTGGAGGAACTGAGTCTTCAGAAAGCAGGACCAAGTCACCGACTTTCAGGCTGCTGGTGTTCTGCTTCCATTTAGTCCGCTGCTGTAGTTCCGAGATATATTCCCTTTGCCATCTTTGCCAAAAGTGTTGTCGTAGTTTTTCTAAGCGAGCATAACGACAAAGGCTGCTGTCTCTCTTGTCCTCAAGATCAGGCGCAGGCAACGCATTTAGTGGTCTTCCGATTAAGAAGTGCCCTGGGGATAGGTATTGGTAGTCATCTGGAGATGGGGATAGCGGACATAAAGGACGACTATTTAGGATTGATTCAACTTGTGCAAATAAAGTTAATAATTCTTCGAACGTAAGGTGAGAGTTACCCATTACGCGCTTTATATGAAATTTTGCCGAACGGACTCTGCGCTCCCAAATTCCACCAAAATGGCTGGCGTAAGACGGCATAAAGTAGAATTTAAAGCCTTCCTGAGTAGCAAACTCAGATAGGACTCAGTGTTGTTTTTTATAAAAAGGCTAAGTTCTTTTGCAGCGGCTACAAAGTTGCGTCCATTGTCGGAAAATATTTTCACTGGCTTGCCGCGGCGAGCAATGAATCTACGCAATGTAGGACTTTAGGTACGCATTTTAGAACATAACGTCTTACCTTGAACGTGTCGACAAAGCACACAGTGATATGCAATACGACGAGCAAGAAGACTGCCGTTGCCAGTGCCACATAGTCTCTCGTACGGCAGCCAACATCAATTGAGGGCCGGCATGCAAATTTCGAATATACTCGTGTTTAAAAATTAATTTAGTTACATGGTGAGAAGAACAGAGAAGGATAGGATGTCGCCTTTCATAATAAATCAAATTATAAATTGGTTCGGCTGCCAACCCTAATTAAATTGTTCTCATCCTTGTAAGGAGACAAGGATAAAATGTTGCATTTAGATCCTAAACTTTGTTTGTTATGTAAAATTTTATATTCTTTAGAATAACATTGTTGTTGAACCATACGACAAAGATCAGTAAATGAATTATAATATTTAGCCTGTAGTTAAAATATTTAAGATAAATAATTTAAGATTTTATTTTTGGTATTTTTAAATTATATATAAAACGTCTTATGTAAGCAAATGCTCTTTTGATTAAATTTGATTTAGAAAAGCGATCAAAAATTATAGACTTAAATATAGATGGAGTGAACTGAGGAGTGAATGTAGTAGCTGTGGATTTAATTTCAGTTTCGCTTAGCTTGTGTTTTTTGGGAAGCTCTTCAAGCTTCCAAAGTTTAGGTAGAAAATTATCAACTTGGGATTCTTTAGATGAATCCTGCTCAAATAGTAATGCATGATTAGCACTGATTTTAGTACCTGAATTTTGCATGTTTATGTGACCACCAATTAACCAACCGAATTGGGAGCTGTGCAATTTAGGCTTACACTTACCTAGGGATATTTGATTACCACCTAAGACGTCCCAAAAAATATCGGCCCCGATCAACACATCGATGGGGGCTGGCTGGTCGAAGCGCGGATCAGCTAACTGTATATTTGAAGGAATATTTAATTTTGATACATCTATTTGAAACTTTGGCAATTTTCCTGTAAGAGTATCTAAAACTAGGCAAGATAAGTTAATTTTGAAATTGTTTATAGTGTCACGGGATTGTAACTGCACGACACATCTTTCGTTGATTGTGTTGGCATGACAGTCACCAATACCGGTCACGTTTAAAGAAATAGGTAGGCTATGTAATGATAGCCTTTTTTGTAGGTTTTTAGTGATAAATGAAGACATAGAACCTGAATCCAAAAGTGCCCTCACTTGAACTACTTGCTTATTTTCTGGATTCATAACATTTATCAGGGCAGTAGACAATAACACCTGGCTATTAACTTCTTTAGATAAATTAACTATGGTACCAGGAAGAGCCTCGACAGTATCACTGCAGTCAACTGGCGCCTCTGTCGCTACTGTGGCCACCTGCTGAACGGCGTTGTTAGAATGGAGCAATGTGTTGTGGCGTTTTTTGCATAGCCGGCAGGGCCCCATACGACAGTCACTAACAGGATGACCCTGTCGCAAACAATTGGCACATAATTTATATTTTTTAACTTCTATTAATTTATCATTTATATTTTTGGATTTGAATGTAGGACAGTTATAAATCTTGTGATTTTTGTTGCAAATAATACAGAGAAGTACAGAACTATGTTCCCGACTGACCGAGGCAAACGATTTTGTAAATGTATTTTTGTGACTACTAGCGCCATCTATGGTTGATCGAGGGGACTTACGATGTATTGATTCCAAAACATGGGCACGGTCAAGTAAAAATGATTTAAATTGTTCTAATGTAGGCATATCATCATACATGATATGCTGTTCCTCCCATTTCATCAAGGTATTATTGTCAAGCTTAGATGTTAACATAAAAATAATCAAGGTATCCCAATGGTCTGTAGGCAGACCGAGATTTGAAAGCGCGCGTAAGTTCTTAGTTACGTGGTCAACAAAATACCTCAATGAATTTTCGGATTCACGAGTTATATGTTGAATATTAAAAAGAGATTTTAGATGGTGATTAATAAGCAATCTTTTATTATTGTAGCGATTACAAAGTAATTCCCACGCATTTAAATAGTTAGCAGAAGAAACCTCTATGTTCGACACTATGCGCTTTGCCTCGCCCTCAAGGTAAGATAATAAATAATGGAACTTTTGAATATTCGGAATGCGAATGTTATTATGTATTAAATTTGAAAATGTGTCGTGGAACTCAAGCCAGCGGAAAAATGAACCGTCAAATTTTGCAATTTCTATCTGCGGCAGTCTTATGCCGATATCATTGTGATCGAGTGCACATTGAGCATCTGGATGAATAGATTCGCGCCTTCTTTTATCTTGTTCAATAGTTTTTATTTTAATTCATTTTGATCGTCAACAAGACCCTTAGCTATCGCGGTACATAAGATTATGTCCTGCTCAATGCGCTCTCGCTCATCAATTTCCAAGTCTAGATTATCAGAATTTAAGAGTTCTATCTGAGTTTGTAAGTCATCGAATTTTGTAGATAAAGTCTCAAGCCGGTTAAGTTTTAGGGTTAACTCGGCAAACTCAACAGTTGACAGTGTAGCCTTCTCTGTGATACTATTAATGTAATTTTTAAACTTATTAATTTGTCCTTTTATGGAACTACGTTTTGTTATTAAATCTTTCATCGTAGAACTATTTGCTAATTTAGAATCGGTTGTATTGTCGTTTAAAGGCATTTTAAAATTGTAAATATAATATTGGTTTCGTAAATTATCAATTTAAAATGTAATTATTATAATATAAATCACAGAACAATTCTACACTGAAGGAAGGTGAATAAATAAAGAAATATTCCGTCTCACGCCAATCCACGGTGATACCCGGTACACGAGGAGCCGCAGGCACTGGCTGTAGACCAGGAAAGTCGACTCGGGCAGCAGAAGGCCGAAGGTCAACCGGCGAGTTCCCGCCAACCTGGAATTAGTCGGCCGAAAACTGCTAAATATCGCGTAAAAACTGGCGCGAAACGACTGTTACTAATTGAATTTTATGTTATTTACGTGTTTTTATAATTTAATAATGTAAATCTAGTCGAAAATTGCAAAAATACACGAAACTTTTAAGAAATTACTTTTATGTCGGTACCTCAGGAAAAAAATTGCACCTTGATTTGCACTAGTGAATTGGATTATTTTATGGATATTGAATGAATTTAGTGGCGTTAAGGAAGTAAGGATGGTAAACAGGGCACTTAACTCGTGAAATATGCTGCGAGGTGATGCTTTAGCTGCGACACTGCTCGGCGGTGATCACGGCAAGGTCCCGGTTATTTCTTCTTCCGCACCGATATTTTCTTGTTTCTGCTATTTCTTCGTGCTTGCAAACGTGTTTCAGGGCAGCAGCTGGCACGTAGGGCACTGGAACTGCTTGGCAAGGTCTCGAAATCCGTCCTTTTGCCGGCCGGTGATGACGAGTCACGAAGTTGCAGACGATGATTTTTCGATGTTATTTTCGTTGTGGACTTATTTTTGGATATGTCCTGTCACGGTCGCCAATGTTTGAGCCTTTGGGAGCCCAATGGAAATCACACTTGATGATCTCAAACGGTTTATTCCAGAAAAGTTGCAGGTACAATGTTGTTCGTGTCGCGGTATAGATGAGAGTGACAATTAAAAATTAAAGTAAGCAAATGCACTACATGCGCCTGCACATTCACGGGAGCAATATCTTCGCGGTGCAGATAGGCGCATACATATGGTGTTGGTTATGAAATGATATTCCTTTTACTTTGCACCATGATATATTTCCAGTCCTCCTAACGTTCACATCAATATTCCAAAGTACTTCAACACTACGCCATCAATATTAATCTGTCCTAAATTATAGACAATTCCCTAATCTAAATATGACATGACATTTCTTATATGCCAGCCTCTGTATCAGACAAGCGCTGTAGAATAAAGAGGTCCGTCCCTGGACCTTCACTGGAGATTCATGGTCTCACCGATATACGGCTATCCTGACGTAAGCTCGTCCTCGTGCGCGTATTAATTTATCTTGGTACGTCGTCACTGGATCAAAGCATGTGGTCAGCTCTAACTGCTGGGTCCGAAACTCGTTGTTTTTGTGTTCACTCACGCGGCCATCGCTGACGACTCACACGGCCTCGTGTGGATAATAAGAATCCTGTAAAAACAGTCTCAACAGTATCTTGCTCGGCTATTCTGCCTACATTAACCTCACTCATATTCATTTTTATCATTCATCATTATTAATAGTCAATTAATAATCAATTTAAAGTCAAGAATAATTCGCTCATTAAGTCTAATATTTTTTAAATGTGGACACTTAAAACATAGTGGAGAGAACTATGGTCTGGCCATTTGGTTACCAATCTGGTTCATAAAACTCTACGAAACGTCGCAATTATGTCATTGTCGTCTGGTCCGGTTCAAACCCTGCAGACACCTGGCCCAGTCTCTCCAAGACTCTTCAGGTACATCGTCCCTTCAGTTCTATGCTGGCCCGGACTCTATTCACACTTCTTTCCTTTTTTCATTTTTTTGACACCTTTTTTTACAACCTTTTTTTTTACTCATTTTTTTTTGCAATTCCATTTTGTTATTAGGTACTCTTTTTTACCTTTCATTTTCACTTTTCTCTTTTTTCACTCTTTTTTTACACTTTTTTTTACAATAGCCATTGTTGCGACACATTAAATCGATATCATCATATCATCATCATTAACCCTTCTTTTACTATACTACCAGACCAACCATAGTTTCTCTATGTGACTTACACCTGCAGCAGACATGTCTCCAAGCAAACCATCGGTTTCAGTGTTAGCTCAGGACCCAGGGGTCTCTTGATTTCACTAGGCTAGCGTGGTAGATCATTATTTCATGTCTTATCGTTTTTCCGCAACTGAAAAATAAGTAAGGTTAATTTGACTCGTAGGATGTCAGGTTACTCGTATGATATCACATTTGACGCTAGACTAAGGCTACTTATCTGAGATCTATAGTCTATACTCCTTCGGTCATCATGACATACGATATTCTACCGTACACTTCCACCGACGTGTTTCGAAGAAATTTTAGTCGTCACACCATAATTGAAATTTATATGAACTCTAGCACCACTGAGTCGCATCACTACGTTTTGCATTGTCCACGTCGATTATATTATGAACTTCCACATTCTCATTTCATCGCGTTTTGTATTGTTTCATTTCTCATTGCAAAATTTTCTTCAAATGTCATCCGAACTAGTGTCATTCCTCATGTATTTTCCGACATGTGGGCAGGTTTTTTCCATCATTTCTGATTTAGCAGAAGAGGGTATTCTATGGTGTTGGTTATCAAATGATATTCCTTTTACTTTGCACCATGATATATTTCCAGTCCTCCTAACGTTCACATCAATGTTCCAAAGTACTTCAACACTACGCCATCAATATTAATCTGTCCTAAATTATTGAGAATTCCCTAATCTAAATATGACATGACATTTCTTATATGCCAGCCTCTGTATCAGACAAGCGCTGTAGAATAAAGAGGTCCGTCCCTGGACCTTCACTGGAGATTCATGGCCTCACCGTTATATACATATTTATATCAAACCAAATGATTTTGGAATTTTTCACTTTGTTCCTCCAACCCAACTTGATATCCCACCTCATAATATTTTATAATACCTGACTCGATCTTTTACTACTAGTCAGGAATAGATATTGAAAGATGTAATATTGTATTGAGGTGTTTGTGTCGGCAGCACCCCGGCGGCGAGGAGGTGCTGCTGGAGATGGCGGGGCAGGACGCCACCGAGCCCTTCGAAGACGTCAGCCACAGCTCCGACGCCAGGTAATACTGTTGCCTCACCACACCTGCTGCTCCCAACTATCCCAACACTAGCTTCTGACCCACTTGCGTCCCGACCTTTCAATTTCATTATCAGTAATGGAGTAAAAATTTGCAAAATATGTGTATAAACGTTTTTGGAGCAGCACTAGCTAGCAGCAGTGGTAGTTTCGAAGTAGCTAACTATAGCCCTCCGGTCATGTCACGCTAGAAGCGAGGCTAAAGATCACAGTACCGCTT
The DNA here is from genome assembly GCA_963932265.1 of Thymelicus lineola. Taxonomy (NCBI): domain Eukaryota; kingdom Metazoa; phylum Arthropoda; class Insecta; order Lepidoptera; family Hesperiidae; genus Thymelicus; species Thymelicus lineola. Next base: position 391,556 of record OZ010685.1, read on the forward strand.
CCTTTGCTAGCATTATACCTGAACATGCTTTCGTGTTTTCCAGGGCTCTGATGAAGAAGTACAAAATCGGCGAGCTGGTGGAGGCGGACCGCACGCAGAGCAAGGCCGCCTTCTCCGCGCAGTGGAACAACGACCAGCCGCAGGAGCAGGGCAAGTGCGTAATCGCGTAGGCCGCCACACCACCACCACCACGCTCCCACGCTCCCACCACCATCACCACTACTTCTCGACAGCTGTATCACCGTACTTTATACTATACTAAAGGCTCTCTAAGTAGTTTGTAGGGCAGAATAAAATGTTTTCCTTATACGCTTCCCGGAGGATATGCTCCCGGTACTGACCCATAAACTTAATAATATAAATTTAATTATAAGTTAATGGTATGAGGGAACCAAGAAATTTAATATGAACAGGTTAAATGAGAGGAGTCATAATTATATTTTAACTCGTTGGTGCGTGCCGCTCTTGCTTTATTCTTAATAGATAGGTATATTTTTGGTGTCACGCTGATTATTTTTTATTATAGGTACGGCGTGACCGCCAGAGGTCACGGGCGGCACGACGTCAGGGTTCGAACTATTGTTACGGCCTGCGCTCGGCGCCACGTGCCACATAATACGAGTTTCATGATAACATTTCTATTACTAATTTGAATCCATTGTTGGATTTAACGCGATCTACGTCCTACGTATACACTTACGCAATATTCATCGTACTTAACGCGATAGATGCCCTCGTGACTGACATACTCGTAATTAAACGTGACGTACGTATACAACACAACCCGTGTAGGTAGCTATTTGTTAAAAATACATAATGTATAGTGTCTATTAAATCTGAATAGGAAGGTACGTGTAATTTTTGGTGAAGGCAACATTGTTATCTGTAGTAGGGTAAGATGAGGTACGTTCTGACGTACTCTGAGGCATTGCATTATTGGAAATTATATAATATTTTTAGAAAAAAAAACATTTTTTTGTTTCTAAGTACAAGTAAAGCATTCTTCTAATATTGTCTTTGCTTAGTATTGTCGTATCAGATTTCAATAAATTTACTAACATATTTAATCGATAAACTAGACCTGTTGAATATTTTTTTTTAATTTATTGATAATAAATAAAATTATATTTATTATAGTAAATGTAATGCGTTAGTTTCCAGTTTCGGGGTAGAGCTGGTCCCGTGTTATCGCTCGTAACGTAACGACTTAATTAGCCTTCGCCTTCATATTAACTGCAACTACAGTTACTTACTGTACATTGTTAAAATTATAAAAAAAGACATAATTACATATTTTCTCAAGGTATATTGAAATATTTTTATAAGCAATAAGTATTGCTTTTTAACTTGCTGAAATCTGTATTTACGACGAAATCAGTCCTTTTTCAAATTAATATTTCTTTGCCTAACCTTTGTACTATGAGACCTAACCTATTATAGCAACTAACTCCTACACTTCACAATATTAGAGACTCTCTCAATCGCCTGTGATATTGTTATGTTTCATAACTGACTATTTTTTATACATTTTAAAAATGTATTCGTGCTCAGTCAAACTCGAATAGGGTTGCCGACGATGTTGATCAACAACTAATTTTAAAAATGGTACATAAAAATTATAAATACATACATGAACGTATTACCTACACGCGCGCTTCTATTAAAACTGGCTGGTATGTTTATTATTTCATAGTCGTTAAATATCAGAATTTTACTTATTTTATCCAAAAGTAGACAAATAGCAACCCTACAGTGCATACAATCTCATCTATCTATAATACAATATATTAGTTTATTAAACTACATTTTTATTGAATATTTTTTATACAATATTGGATTTGAGAAATGCTAATTATTTATTTATTTTCAGAAGTATTTATTGAAGTTTTTGTATATTTGAAAAAAAATATTACGCTTAGTTTTAGTCAAAATACACCATTCCATTACACATTATTATTATGTATAAGGCGTGTATTCAGCGGGCCCTGTCGGGCTGTAGTCCCCTAGTGGCCCAGTAGCCCTGTGGCCCCGTGGCCCTGGTGGATACACGGCTTTAAGTAGTACACACAAAGTAGATGATAGTGCGGCACTAATCATAGTACTTCATTGTATTTAGCTGTCACAATCACACCGGGTGCACGTGTCTGCTCTCGGCGGGTAGTTCGACATTACGGATATTGCGATCCATCTTAGATCTGCTGTTGTGCTTTGTTACTAGTTACTAGGTGACATTATACGCTGTTCGTCTCACATCTAGTAGCGGTTACCTAGTTAGAATTTCAGTAGCTAAGTACAAGTACATACTCGAATTACAAAATATGAGTGAAACTGTAATTTTTGTCCAAGTGCTCAAATAAACGAATTGCTTAATCAGATGTTGCAATTCTGTTTCGAATGGGATAATTTAGTGTTGTGTCGCTTTAGCTTATTATTAGTGAGTAAAATATGTTGTCCGCTCGTTTAATGAGTCGTACTTAATAATATAATTATAGCATAAATACATATTATCGTAGTTTTATGTGGGACTAATCAATGTAACATTTATTTTTTATTTCGTGTATGGTGCTTTAGTAGGATGTAATCGTTTACGGGTGTAATAATGTTGATCAATAAATCATTTATTGCAAACACAAACTTTTCTTATTTAACGAACACCTTTATTGACATTCTCATATCTGTTTTTCCTTCACCGGACCCATGTGCTTTTTCGTTATGATTCCCTCCACTTAACTCTTTATTTATTTTTCTGGTTCAAAAAACGATAGAAACACTATAGGTATCGCCCAGTCCTTCTATTCATGCGTAGCGAAGACATAAGCTGGCAGAGAAGCGCCCCGTCTGCTCCCCATCTCATGGAAACCGGCGTAGAAGCTCACATGCCCCTTGCTTCACTTGTTCACCATATACTGTATGCTCAGCATTACACCATAGCTAGGTACTGTTACACATCGCCACATCAACACTGCAGTAAAATTACTTTACAACATGAAACAATAAAACTAACGAAAAGCGACTTCAAACCGAGCGCTCGAGCGGCGATGAATATTGCAAGTTCACTTAAATGTTTGTGATCGCTTGACAACAGCTCGTGGAGCTCGTGGGCCGTGCCGCTGCTGCTGGGCGTGGCCGCCACCATCCTCTACCGGTACCTGTTCGCGTAGGGTCCCCGTCGCCCGCCGCCCCCCGCCCCACGCCGCCCGCGCAACCCCCGGGGACCGCCCGCTCCGCTGAGAGGACCATTGCCAAAGAACGTAGCTACATTCCAATGAACCCAGTTCCCGCGCCGCACAGAACGACCTCGCCGGACGGCTCGCGGAGGTGAACAATACTAGTGTAAACTATAGTTAAAACTTCGTGCTCATTTGGTCGAAAACGTGCGCCCGCAGTGGCAGACGTTATCTGTTTCCCGTAAACGCGTCACCCAGCGGGCCAGCTCACCAGCCAGAGCTTCGTGTTACATTATAAATCACTACTTTGACGCATGCAAAGTGAAAAGAGTCATCTACAAAGCAGCTATATTGTAGACTTGTATACAATGTATTTATAGCTGTATAGTCCTTTCTTATTCAAATGTTTATTGTCAGCACGGATATGGAGTAGGTTACGGACGAAGCAGTAGTCACGAGTCTTTATTATTATATCAGTGAATATAAAGGCAAAAGTGATTGACTGATGTATCAACGCACAGGTCAAACCCTTAGGGCTAGAAAAAAATTTCGTACACGTATTTCTCTTATGACGTAGGCATCCACTAAGGAAGGATTTTTCAAAATTTAATCCCCAAGGGGGTGAAATAGGGGATGAATATGATAGTTGGTGACGCCCGCGGTGCTGCTAATGTATATTGGCGGCGGTGGTCACTTACCATCAGGTGACCCGTCTGCTCGTTTGCCTGATCAAAGCATTAAAAAAAAAATAATAATAAGCATAATTTTCGCGTGCGAAGCTGCGGGCAACAGCTAGTCAGATATAAAATAAGAAATTCCATTAACATTGAAAGCACTTTATAAACAAGTAACCTACTTCATATCCGTAACTTCCAGCCACCCAGCAATTATTGCACTTGTTCACCTATGTTAGTAGTCGATACCCTGTGCCTGTGTCCCCTCGGGTGCCTATTGTAATATTTTATTTTTAATATGACCGATTGTGAGTGTTGAATGACTAGAATTGTAGAGTAATCAGTTTGATCAAGTTGCCAAGTGATTGTATGTAAGCAAAATGAGGAGTGAGGAATGAGTAGTGGGGCGCCGTGGATCACGTGGCCGCGACCGCGATGCAGGGGGTTTATTTTATCTATTGAACTTATTTCATCGTGAATGTAAAGAATGTTCGCTTTGGTATTTTTGAACTGTTTATGGGAGAAACTTGAAATAATATTTTTACCATTGGCGCCGTAATATTATACATTTACGGAGATAGCTACTATTGCCTAATCTTCAGTGCCGGATTAACCAAGTAGCAAGATTAGCAATTGCTAGGGGCCCCACGCGAAAGGGGGCCCCGCATATTTTAGACTTTTTAAAGAACCACTTTATACAGTTCTACTTAAGAACCCATAGTAGATCAAGGGCTCGTTGAAAGAATTTGCTACGGGCCCCGCGCTTGCTTAATCCGGTACTGCTAAACTTATGGTATTATACGTCCTTATATTATGATACATTTCTGTTGCTACCTTGTTTGCACCCGTTGCCTTTGGATAAGCAACAGTCGGGCAGCTCAGGCACCTCTTAATGGAAGTCTCTGTCCACAGGTTGTTCTTATTAGTATTCAAGTTTGTCAGAGATGGCCAAAGAAGATACCTACATGTTATGAGTAATATTATAATAGGTAGGTGTTTTCAAACATGTCAGGCACATTTACAAAGGTTAATACTTAGTTTTTTTATTAATATTTTATCATATAGTTGCAGCAGATTACCATTACAATGTAATATATTATTGCCCATCTCTGATATATCATATTCTTTGATGCCCATGTTACATCTGCGTTAATTTTTACGGCTACGCCGGAATGCGCCTTAGCGAGTTAAAACGCAAATGGAACAGGGATATGAAGTGTTACGCAGTTAGCAGTGGGGCTGAAAGTGAAGCCTAATATGGTGTTCTACAGTACTCGCGAAGTCGATCGAAAAGCGTGGAGAGATACTTCAACGGGTAGCATAGGGGACGCCTAGCAAAACGGTGAAATGGTCGTTAAATTAGCTCTTTCTCCGCGAAAGCTAAAGCCCAAACTATTCGTGCGGGGGACAGGCTGCGCCACCTTACCACGTGAACCACAATGTCAAAGCCTTATTATCTGTGGTGTCTGTTGTGTAGTTTAATGTTTTCCTTGGGATACGAGCTGTAAGCTAAGCATATTTTTTTAATTAATGTTATTGTAATGGTATGTACAGTATTTATGGTATCGGTGCTGATGTCGCGATTACCAGGTCAAAGTATCGTCAATTATGTATTTGTGAAATATGGGCATCCCAATTTAGTTCATTTGCACAAAGTTTGTAAAGTACACTAGACACATAATATTACTGTCTTTAAAGACTCAAATTCATACCAGTTTATTGAGATCAGTGCATCCCCCGGAGTGTACGATCTGAAATAATATAATTACTGCCATTAGCTTTTATTGCAATGGCCTTAGTTTAAGAATAATAAGAATATTGTGCCTCAGGCTATTTATAAAAGATTTTTTCTATATTTTATCATATTTTATTTCCATTGTGTGCTGTGCTAAATCTATAATTATGTTTATTAAATCTGGTGATGGATACAAGGCATCAGTTTTGTATTGTATTTTATATAAAAAACATGATAATAGTCAATTGAAATAGTCTTTTATTTTGGTTTCCTTTCAACTACCATCACAACAAAATCACATTTACACTAATCCTAATGAAATACACAAACTACATATTGTTCAAGGGTCTCTATAATTTTGCGAAATAAAATAAATATACTTAAGATCTCTATAGTTGTTTTGCTGTTTATCCATAACATGAGACACATATTTCTGTACCCTCCGACCTGGAAAGAGACACAAAATGCACTCACAAAAGCTAGTCAATGTTAAAAGTAAGTATATACATTATAGGTTTTATAGTGATTTAATTTATAAAACCCATACCCATGGAGAGAGCATTTGGAACAGAAGGGCAGAAGACAGCGAGCGCAGAGTCTGCTGCAGGAGGGGCAGAGCGGCGCCTCGCAGTAGCAGCACCGGCTCTCCACCGGGGCGCTGCCACAGACACACTTCGTCGCTGTGCTCTGCTTGTCTGATTCCTATCATACAACAATAATTGATAATCTCAGCTTGAAGGGCAGTGAAACATTAGTCTTGTGTAATTCATGAATGATGAAAGATTAGGAAATGTTTCATAGTGATGAATTAAAAGAAACGTTTCAGACTGATGATTGCTATTCAGTCTATTCGGTCGTTTCGGTCACACAAACGACCGAGTGCGCCGCGAAGCCAAAAAACCGTGAATGCGAATGACTAACGAGAAACAACCGAATCAACGATCAACGACGAACCAAAACAAACTAAAAGGCCGACAACCACACGATCGCCTCGATCTGTTTCATTGAAAATACGTCTTAATCTTAACAGTCGTATTCATAGTTACAATGCGATAATGTCTGTGTTGTGGACTGCACAGATACAATAATAAATGATTATGTATATTGAAATTGAAAGTATGATGGAGGTAAATAGCATACAATTTTTAAGTAAGTTAAAGTATATTCAAATATTTTAATAAAGGTTTATGCCCAATTATCATTAGAATACAATCATAATGTTAGGATAGGAATACTGAACATTAAAAACTTAATTTAAGTACCATACATATATTAACATACATACATATTTGATTTCCCTTCATACTTGAAGCATATAAATTAGGTAACTTACTTAAATTAAGTTTTTAATATTCAACATTCCTATCCTTACATTACATTACAAAGTATTATAATAATATATTAATGTTTGAATTTGCAACAATTCTTCAAAGATAATTAAAAAGTATAAGTTCATCAAAAATGTCACAAACGAAGTTTGTCAGTTCGAAGCAAAAGCTTATAGTACGACAAACCATGAACAATATTAAAAACGTGCTTCATTCATAGTAGTAACAATGACCAAATAGACTGAATAGAATGAACAAGTTCCTTTATCGAAATAAATGATTATGGAGCGCTCTTTCAAATGACCAAGCAGGTGCATGAAACATAACAAAAAATTTGCAACTGAATTACAAAATGTCATCAATATCAACAACTTTTGTTTATATGCATAGTCCATTTCAATTTCACTGAAAGACAGATTATCAATTTCTGTGTTTGCTTCTAAGTTTATAATCTATTTCATTGAGATTATTTTTTTAATGGGATAAGCAGCTAAAGATATTGTTTTATAAAATACTTACAACTATTGCACTATATCCCAAAGTTCCGTCTTTATTTATTTGCAACTGCTTCATGCAATTCTTTCTCGCCGCCGGCGCCATATCTAATATCTTGATCGCTTCTTCTGGCGATTTTCTGGCGCCTTTAAAAAGTAAGTGTAATGTTTTTTCTGAAATTCAAGTTTAATAAAGTTAAGTTTAAAATGGTATATTTACTGTGGGTGTCTTGCAGTTTGCTATATATAAATTATGAGTAAAAATCGTAATTGGGTATTTACCATAAACTTTTTGCATTCTATCTTCGTTATTATTGAATTGTTTGAGTCCCACGTGGGTTTTACTTTGAGGAACGAAATCCTCCACGTAAGGATTAGATCTTTTTGTCATTTTTAAGTATTGGCTTCAAGTGGGTATTAGCTATTAGCAGAAATTAAGCGGTAGCTTTGAACTCCCTTATTACACAGGTCAGGTATACTGTAACAAATGAAACACATAAAAACTGAAATACGAAATCTTAAAAATTTAAACTTCTACTTCACAAATCACAACAAAATACAAAACTACAAATGTGAACAGATTCAAGTTAGAAGTTTCATGATGAAAATATTGACATGTTTGAAAACAAAAATGATTAGACAAACCCAATTGGGCCAATTGACAAATGATAATGATTAAGTGATATGACAGCATGGTATGACAGAATTGACAAATGATAGAGTACAGACTTACAGACCATAGATATATGAATTAAGCTACGGACAGACGTGCTTATTACTAGCACGAAAGCATGCTTTTATTGAGCAAGTGCTCATTAGTAGCACGTGTGTACAACATTGCTAGTAATGAGCAATGCTTCTTTAGAGTGTGCTCAAAAATCAACCAACGTTTGATTTTCGAGCATGCTACCTGTGGCGCGGGTAGAAGGGGGCGTGCTCGGAGCACGTCTGAACAGGTTTGCTTATGAGCATGCTATTATCTATTCGATCACGATCCGCGACAGACGACAGTTGCTGAATTGCATCAATTTTATGAAATAAACCATGTCGCCATCCATGGGTGGAAGAAAAAAATTTTCTTTTTTCTTTTTCAAAAAAATGTTCTGACACAATTCCGTTGCAAGAAATATGATAATTTTATTGAGTTCTGTACGATTAGCACTCTCACTATTATCTTTGTACATCCATTTTGGCTGAGAGCCTGGTGTGCCAAATAGCACGTCTGTCCGTACGTTTGCTTTGAGCATGCTTATTTATGAGTATGCTTAAAATAAGCATGCTTATTGTTAGCAAATGTGAACAGATGCAGAGCATGCTACTTTTGAGCATGCTTATAAGCATGCTTTTTTTTGAGCACGTCTGTCTGTACCTTTACATAGATTTGGTGTATTGTAATATAGATACTTAGTTATGGAATAGTTTAAAAGACGAAATAATAAAAATAATGGCATCCTTGTCTAACGTATGAAATAAAAACAATCCAACTCTATACGCAACAGTTTCGCTATACTTTCAATTTTTTTATGACGTCAGACGTGTGCTGTGTTCGCTATTTTGTTTTATCTCTTTACTACAGTGTAAATTGTGACTTATTACCAAGGTACTAAGGTTCTAACTAATAAAACCCACTTTGACAAAGGAATGTCAAAGTCACGTCAAATTGGACATTAGTAGGAACAAAATCGCCATGATTTGTTGCGTAAGTATGCACGTTTTTTTCGTAGGTAGGGCCGCTCCTGGTACCTCCATGGTACAGACATTCAATCAATTTCAATCATTTATTTGACTCAAAATTCAGAAATGTTGCCCGAATGTGCGTCGGCGGTCGGATACAAGAACTACTTTTAATAGTCCCACTGTTGCTAGAACTCTCAGAGTCAGATGTGCAGGTTTCTTTCGTGCCAGGATCCAAACTTGGGCCCCATATTAATGTTCTAACCACTAGGAGTAGGGCCTAGGCTATCACTATTCACTGCTATAACAATAAGTAAGAGTCAATTTGATTTTCATAGTAACACAAAAATATGATGTACAATATTGTACATTAACTTTTTATAATATCTGTAAATGTATAAAATATAATCACCTTTATATTAAGAAAAATGTATTAAAATAAAGTTATGCATTTAAATGTATCAAGATTCAAGATAAGAGTCAACTTGATTTTAAAACTCACGCAAAAATATTACGTAATTTTTCATAATAACGATAATAACATCTGAAAATTCTGAAATTAATAAACTACACAAAGGTATCATGTTAACTATTTTGATATGTACAATTGTATTATTATGAGAAAATATCAACAATCAAAAAGTTTTAATCCAATGTCCCCAGTTTTGCTGTTTCCAATTTTAATAAAATGGGAAATAGCAAACAATGAAAATCGTTTATCTTTTGTCAATAATTATGTGTTATGTTATGATTGAATTTCGACCACTATGGGAAAGGAAGGGAACACGGGTATAAAATTAGAAATAAATAAATTGGTGTCTGATGATCCGATCCGTTAGTGGTCCGAGTATCCAATTGCTATATTATTTCGAAATTAAGGTGAGAAGTAAAAGTATTCTGTGGTATGGCGACACTGCCAACAGGGCACCTTCGATCGATGGGTTGCTGTCAACAATTTTTTCATAAAATAAATGGAAGTAATATTGTAAAGCGCTCATAGATTTATGCGTATAGCATTCCAGACCACTTACTGATTACGATTAAGAATTCAAAGTTTCACTGGGAGCATTAAATGAACAGTGTTTTATCGTGAAAGTGTCGTGAATGTGATTTGGTTCCATGATAGTGACGAGGCTGTTTAGTGTCGAACGCAACATATGCGAGGAAGTGGTTCATGAATGTTACGTAAGCGGCCGTAGCCCGGCATGTCGTGGATGAAGGGGGCTCAAGGCGGAGCGCCCCCGCCGGGCCCGGAGCGCCAGCCCTACGCAACTGCTCAGGTGAGCATGGCCACAGGTTATCTCCGCACAGACATAAACAATGACGTGGACTTATCATCATAATCTCCTGTCATATGATTGATAAACATTACATATTTTCTAAATTGCATGTAATAATCTTCCAATTGAATTTAAGTGAACTATCTAAGATTGACACAAAATCACACATCCCTATAAATAGCATCTTTCTAATGTGCCAGCCTGGCTGTCTTATTTATTTTCACTTATCATAATATTTATTACTTTCAGCCTTATGGTAACCAGCAAAGTATGTACAACAACTATCAGAGCTCACCAGCAAACCTCCAGCAGCAGCAACCTCAACTGTGGCAGGTGCCCCAGCAGCCCCAGCAGCCCCCGCAGCCACCGCAGTACAACCAGCAGTATGACCAAGCATACCAACAGTTGCAAGGCTTCACCAACAACACTAATCAATTCTATCAGCAGCAACCAGGACAGTTCAACCAAAATTACAATAATCAAAACTATAACAATGTGCCACAAGGATACCAACAGAACTACTATCCCAATCAGGGTGCCCCGCAGCAGAATTACACTCAAAGCAAACCCAACTCCGATGGCTGGGAGGATAATTGGGATTGGGGCTGGGATGATGCATCCAAGCAAGCTCAGAAGTCTCAAAGTCAAACTCCCTCAGTGCAGACAATTTCACAACAACAAGTTTTTAATAATGCTAATGTCATTGAAGAGAGTTTTGCTACCACAGACAGCTGGAATTGGTCCATGGAAGACAAAGCTGAATTAAAAGATAAGCAACCTGATGGAACCGTGCAAGGTAGTGAGATGCCCCCCCATTCAACAACATCTAGTACTAATACTGCCGTTGACAATTCAATAGCTGATATCAATGCCACAAGTGATGCTGGTTCTCAGAGAAGTGCCAGCAACCAGTCATCTCAGCATCCATCTGAAGAAGTAAGAAATCTAAGTGAAAGAGATGTTGTAAAAGAAAGATTGCCTAATTTAGCTTTAGGTAAGCGTTTTAATTTAGAAAATTTGACTCCTCAATGGTCTATAGAATCCCAAATGTCTCAAGATTCGAGTGATGGACCACAAACTCACTCTGAAGGAACATATAGAAGTGAAAATCAATCACGAAATTCTAGTAAGAGTAGTCCAGGTCTCAATACAGACAATTCAAATTTTAATTACTCTCAGGCTGTATACGAAGATACAATGACTTCTCAGGGCATTGACTGGTCAAAAAAATCAGATGAACCTTCATCGGTCAACAATATGCAAGACACACATAGAAGAGAGAGTCATGATGAACTCTTGAATACAATGCGGGAAATGAGCATTTCAAATCTTGAAAAACTTGACTCTAATCAGGTCATGGAACCCAATTATGCTGTAGGGTCTGAAAATGTACCAGTAGATTTCCATCCAAGAATATCTAGATCACCTGCTAATTTGAATACTTCTGAGACTCAGGTCCCAGCAGGTTTACCTCCTGCTCAGTCAATATCATCAAAATCTCTTCCTCCCCCATCAGTCACATCTGCACCTCAACAGCTTCCAGCAAATTTTGTTCCTGCTTCTTCTTCAGGAGCTTTACCTGGAACTAACAACCCTTCCTCATCTATGAGTGCACCACCTCCTAATAATTTCCATGCAAACTCCTCAGCCCCTGGACCACCTCCTAATTTTCCACCTTCTTCTTCATCATCCATACTTCCTCCAGCAAATTTTTCTTCTTCACAAAATCCTTTCAAACATGCAGGTCCATTCTCCCATAAAAGTATATCTAAAGGACCTGCCGGCACTTTGCCTCCTCAGCCCTTTGCATCTATAGCAAACAATACCTTATCTGCACCCAGTGTGGTCAGTAAAGTATCACAACAAAATAGAGTAGCTGCATCATTTGGAGCAAACCTTGAAACAACACCTGATAACTCTGAAAGACCTGATCAACCTCAAGTGTCATATAGACCAATGCCAGTCTCTCAACAAATACCTGATAACTTAGAAATTGCACCTCGAAATGACCGTAATGAATATTTGCAAACTGCTCACTTGTCTGGGGGTGACTACGGAGAAAATACTGATTTTAGTAGAGATGTTCCACTTCCAAGTTTGAGGAGAATGGGGGTTGGACAACAAGACTCTGAATATAACCAAAATTTAAACATATCAGGTGATGAGCCACCTCCAGGTCTCGCACGCATGGTGCCCGGCCAGCAGACCGAAGTAGATCATGGTTTCAATCAGTCAAATGACACTTACATGGATCGACAAATCGACGGACAACCAACAGATACTAATAGACGCCCCTATAGACAGGCTGAAGGTCAACAGACTCCTGATAACTATTCTCAAGCCCCGACAAGCAGAGGGGCCGAACGAAGGCCCATCGGCTTAGATAGGATGGTGCCCGGTGAACCTAGCAATGATGAATTCCTGCAGTATCAGAATCCTAACTATAGTAATACAAATGATCAAAGAGTCGTCACCGGCGTCGACCACGACTATCCGATCCCCTCCGAGGCCGGTCACTCGGACATCCGAGAGCAAAACGTCGACGGCTCCGATTACTCGGAACAGATTATCAGAAATCCATCGAGAGATATTATGGGTGGACGGGAAGCGAATGACGCATCTCCGGACTTTAGCGCACCATTAGACGAGCAACAGCGGGAGGTCACGATGGAGGGCGAAAACTTGCAAGATTTGAGCGTAATTTCATCCACTGAGGTGTCATACGCTCGCGAGTCAACGTTCGACGGGGCCAACGCGATTGTCGCCGATTCGAGTAAAGACCGAAATCACGAAGATGAGGAATCGGTAGAATGTCAAGCCAACAACTCGAATAGACAATCTCTGAACGGCGGGTCTTCCGGCGCGGACTCCGAGAGGGACCGAGCGTTCAAGTCTTCTCCGAGAAGAGACAGGGACAAGGCCAAGACCTCAAAAGATCACGATCGCGACCGAGAGAGGGACCGCGCTCGCGATAGAGACAGAGATAAGGAGGGCAGGTACTCGAGGAGCGATCGGGATAGACGTTCGGTGAAGGAGGAGAGACGTCCCGACAAAGATAAAAGAGATAGGGACAGAAATCGCGACCGGGACCGCGACCACAGAGAGCGGGGCGACAGTCCCGACAGCCGCAGGCACCGGCGCAGGGGCCACAGGTACGAGACCGAGGACACCGACTACTACAGCGACAAGGAGAGGGAGCGCAGGTTTGTCTCGACATTCTTCTAATTGTTTTGGAGCAACTAGCAAGGAAAATGTGATAAACGGATCGTTTTTCGTGACAGGAGGTACAGAGAGGGGTCATCGTACAAGTATTCGAAGCCGCCGCGGCCGGAGGACAAGGACCGCGAGCGCAGCCGCCGCTACACGACGGAGCGCGACGGACGGCGGGAGCGCTACGCCTACCGCGACATCGACACCTCCAGGAAGCACGCCAAGCCGCGCCGCGACCGCGACGACGACCGCAGGCGAGGTGGGTGCACATACACACACACACACACACCTTGTACGTGTGTTGAATTCCTCGTGTTTGTGATCAATATAATAATAATATTACCCAATATACTGGGATGTGAGAAACCCGTCTCCCTTTTGACCGGCAGCGAGTCCGCGATGCGTTCGGTGTTACTGGTGTCCATGGTCGACCAGGAGCCAGGGCGGTGGTGACCGATTACCGTCTGAGGCTCGATCATCGATAAAAGCATCGACCAATTCAACATTATATTTTGTTGGAAGACCGATGGGTAACATAATCGGTTTCCGATTATGGAACCACTAATAAATAACAAATTCCCACAAACGCTCCAGCTCAGTCACTACCGGTTACTTTAATCGTTCCTTAGTAAAGAATCACCATACAAATTCTGTACTAAGGAGCGATTTAAGTAACCGTTAGTGACTCTGAGTTGGGGCGAAAGTCTGCAATGCAGTATTTAATCCTTAAATGCCACTTTTATCGATGCCGCACGAGGAATTCTGAATGTAAGAATGCAACGAAATTACATATCCGTCCCTACACTTGAGACGAAAGGCAAATAAAATAAAACGGGTAATTAGCGTTAACGTTACACGATATTATCTGGAGTGTCATCAAAATATGACAAGCGGCAGGTGCAGGGCGCGCGCGAGTCATTTGTTTGTGTTTGTTTTATTTTCCAGTGGTGACGTTCTCGGGCGACGCCAAGCCCGCTAGTAGCAATGCACAAGGTACTGCCGGTGTGAGTGTGTGGCGCATGCTGGCATCACATGCACCCGCACCCCGCTGCACCCCGCTGCACCCCCTTGTCTGTCTGTCTGTCTGTCTGTGTAATGTTAATTGATCGTTGCACATCACTTGTATAGCACGCTCGTACCTGTTTTACTTTAAAATTGTTTACCGTAAATCTTGGAAGTTTAGATATTGGAAGACATAGTATCCAATGTCCGATCGCATTTAAATATTATTATTATTTTAATATTTAAATATTAGACACGATTATTAAGATGGTTTATATTTATAACAATATACATTAATTTGTTTGCCCAAGTGAGTTGAACAGGTGTACAAACACTGTGGACATTATGTAATTGAGAAGTGTATAGAACTCGAATCATATTATCATTTGGTCATAAATTGCTTGCAATTCAATTAGGACAAAATTATTGATCTCTCGAAACGAAGAGTCTGCAAAGTACTGAGCCTTTAGCCTATAGCATTACACATGGCAGTGTCAGCAGCGGCCGGCGGGGTGCGGGGCGCGGGGTGCGGCGGCGACAGCGGCGACCTCCGTCGGGAACTCGACGATACACTGTGTACGGAAACCACTGATACCAAAGTCACGGTTAAATGGTACAATGAAAACATATCATACGATGATACTATAAAAAGATCGATCAATCGTATCGATGCGGAATCGGTTCAAGCCGCAAGCTTCAATGATATCGTCATTATTCGCATTTAGCCAGTAATGCCGGTATAACGTCGATTGACCGTCTCGCCCTCCGCCCGGTGTTCAGCGGTTATGATGCAGAATTAGATTTCCCAGCGGATTATAGAACATTAAGTATAGACCATACCATGGGAGCCAACTATTGTCAATTTACCTCTCCTGTTGCGTTATTTTGACTAAATGTGCTGCATCTAAGTACTAGTATCTAGGTATCTCGTTAACTTATGCACATGTTCGTACCGATGAACCGGGATTTCCGTACACAGTTGTAACATAAAATGTTTGTTGGACGTTCCGGACGGGCGTCGCAGTTGTCGACTGATCGTAGTGTGAGGCGCATGCATGTACTTGCTGTATAAAACACATAAAATGTCTTCGATACCATTACTTATATAACGATGAACAACTTACGCGCATCGTATGTACTTGTCCTCTTCTATTGAGCAAGCAAAATCTTTAATAACATTTAAAAAATTACTTAAATTTCACGTCTTAAATAAATGACACAAAACAAGGCATACTACGCTCAAAGCCACATCCAGTTTCGTATACTCTTTACATCTGTGTTACCTCCAAGTTATAATACGCAATATTTTTGTATTACCCTCAAGTTTTATAATTTTATACTTGTACGCACTTAATGCCCTTTATTTGTTTTGTTAAACTTTAAATGTTTCTCGTGTAAGTGAATAGTGTATTCTTATGAGAAATAAAGATTCTCTTAAACCTGAACCTGACATGTCATCTGTCAGAGATCTGTACAAAAAACTGATCTGGAGAAGCAGCTGTGCCGCCCTGCAGTCTGCAGCTCCAGAAGAGTTAAAGCAGCGCCATGCGCCAGCGGGGAACCAAACCATATATTTTCTGTCGCTTTACACCATTCCATGTTTCACAAACATCTATCAAACGAATACTTGCTTTGTTTTAAATTATTTCAATACCTCATAGGGAAGCCTCGCTAACATCATAAAGTGCTAAACCAGTTAATTTCACTCATAAATTTTTGGTCAAGAAATTATGACAAAATAAAAGCGCCCAAAGTAAATGGGTAAACCTTTTAGTACCTATAAAATAAATAATTATAGAAAAGGCTTCATCTGAATCTAAACACATTCAGCGAATTTGATCTTGATGTTAAAACCCAACTGAAGTACACTATCATCCGTTTTTCCTTACTTTTTTTGTGGCAATTTGTTTTTATTATAGCCGTTGTATGCCCATCCGTTAAGTTTAGGTACAGGATTCACTTTTTCACTTATTTCTTTGATCAGGCGTGAGGGCGTGACCGTCGAAGAGACTAACAGACAGACACACACACATGTATGTGATCGTGTTAGGTATAACCGTGTACGAATATTTGCAATCCATCCATCCATGGGTATTTGCTCGGTCAGTACTGGGCAAGGAGCGGCTGAGTAGCAGACCGCTGCCGACTGGGACTAATAACCGTTATCATACGAGTATACGTAACTATCACAAACACATTTTATCATCTAACTAATGCATACAGGTGTGTTGCATTTGATTGGCCATAACAAGTTACCTTAACCGCAAGCCGCGAGGCGGTCGGAAGCTGAATCAATTGTGTTTTTTGCATATCGTTTTAAAACTAAATAGTTCAGTGCTGGGACGGTGTGGCAATCCAGGTCATTGCATAAATTGCATACATGGCCAAAACTATCACGAACCAACTTGAAGTGTACTGACCTAAATCGTACGTCATTAAAAACATTCGTATTACAGATGAGTGTTGTTTTGTTTTGATTAGCTATACCAGACCATGATTCTAACGATTTCCTCATCGGCTTCTCGAATGAAAGTCACGTATGATCCACATTGCATACTTTGAAATATACCTACTCTCGAAACGTGGTAGTGTCGAAATACATTACGTGAATCGAATTTCATAATAGAATAATTATTTCATAGTAATTTACATAAGGATGTGTAATAAAGCGACCCGTAGCGAGCCAGCCGCAACGCTCGGCCGTCGGACACATAACATTTACTCGTAATGTCTGAGGTAATCGACATCACGGTAGTATTTGTTGTATGATGGAGGAAACAGGCGCAAAACCATACTTTGTGAGCACGAAGACAGGGATGTGTGGTGTATAGTCACGTCGGCTTAGAAGTTTGTCATGTTTCAGGGGAGAGCTACTCATCGCCGTCGCGGGCGGGGTCGCGCGAGGCCACCGCCACCGACGAGGACATGCCCGAGGAGCGGCGCCGGGACCGGGACCGGGGCGAGCGGGCCGACCGGGCCGAGCGGGGCGAGCGCCGCGCGCGATCCCACCGCCCCGACGCATACTACGAAGGTACGACTCGACCCCACTCCTATTCATAGTTACATATTTCTGAGCAGAAGTATCCGCTCTTTTATTTCCACTGTGTTAAAAGTATTCCATTAAATCCAATTCCATTAAATGCATGCATATCATACAAATGCTTCTATGATTGTATTTTTCAGCCATTAATTCGCCATCTTTTATATATATGTAAATATTTGTGTGGAGTTATGTTGCATATTATAATAGGTGTGTATTAACATGGCAGGTGGCGCGGGCTACGACTCGTACGCGCTGCAGCTGCGGCAGTACGAGTACTACGAGCGGCTGCGGCGCGCCGACCCCGCCGCCTACATGCGCCTCTACAAGCAGCTCATGGCCGGACACGCCCCCCTCTACGGCGAAGGTACCGCGCCGCCGCTATCATTATACATACTACATTATACTACATGCATTATATGTCTTGTGGAACTACACAAACCCCGCACTCGTCCCACAAGATGGTTAAATTATGATTTTCACAAGATTTAAATATAAACGATTTAAATATAAAAGATTTAAATATAACGGGCCTTCTGGAAGACATTTCAATTAGTCGTGTCGGATATTTTCATGCCGCCCGCGCGCCCGAGGGCCTTCGACATGGATTTACGACTGTTTTCTTACGATAACAACCGGGAGCGACGGCTTTACGTGCCCTCCGAAGTGCGGAACCGCTCAAGAAATGTTTGTCACTAGCGGTCTCCCATCCAACTACCGACCGCGACCGAACGATCACATCGACGCAAGCCGCCGGGCTATGAGCGCTTCGATCAAATGTATGATAATATTCAATGATATGTTCTTGTATCCAAATATGTTGTGTGTCTGGCTGCAGGGTACGGCAGTATGGGGTACGAGGGGCTGGCGGGCGTGGCGGGCGCGGGGGGCGCGGCGGGGCGGGGCGAGGAGCGCGCCAGCGTGCACTCCGGCCGCTCCAGCGCCAACGGACTCAAGGGGAACGACACGTGCGTACCACACACTTCACACACACCCACACACACACACACACACACACACACACACACACATCACACACACATCACATACACACTTTGTTGGCATGCTTTACATTTTAGAGCAACTCTTTACTCAAATGGTCCCAACAAGTCAGTCGGTTTGTAGTTATGTAAATCTCATTAGTGATAAAGTTAATTATTTGCAATGACATTGTTTCTTTGAGGATGCACCTGGGTTCCGCAGTTCCCCTGGGTGCCTTACTGTCACACTGAAGCGACCAATACAATAGTTATTACATTATTATAGTGCATGTATACTATAGAATATAAACACATTACATATTATGTATCATATTAATCATAGATTTGTGCTTGGTTTGATCGCTACAATATTATTATTTTCAAACTGTTTTCGGTAATCACTACTTGAGCTGATTACAACCTTCTTGTCTCTCCAGTAACTGTCATTCATGAACCCACTGTAACATGGAATGCACCAGTACCTGTCACACCGTATCACTGCTGATTAACTTGACGAAGTATTCGTCAGGTTTTCCCTTACACGTGTATTGTTACTTTTGTAACCGCAATGATATCGGAAATTACTAGTTTGATAATTGCATCCGGGGGCGCTTCACGCCGGGCTCGGAGCCGGCGGCGGCCCGCGACCACCGGGACGGCCGGGGCCCGCCGTCACCCCGGCAGACGGCATGAGCGGTGACGGCGGGCCCGCTTTCAACACTTGGTAATAATTTAATCACCTGGAACTGGGCCTGTCCCCTTTGTTTAAAAAGTAAAAAGGCATAATTAGATCACTGAATTCGATTGATGTGTGAATGGCGAGCACGGGTGGTCGGTCGCGGGTCGCTGGTCGCTGGTCGCTGGTGGCTATCACGTAGTGGCGTTCGCTAGGTGCGGCGGGTGGCGGCCGCACGCGCACGCGGGCTTCGCACTCGGCGCGCCCTCGCTGCCCACCGACTGCTCCGACAGGTAACGTCACCCCCCTCCCCTCCCCCCTCCCGCGCCCCGCTCGTAGCGCACTGCACGCACCGGATGTCCTGATGCTCCACAGTCCGTATTCATTGTTCGCTTAACGTTATGCTTTTTGTAATTCATTACGGTTGCAAAGCTTCGGTTCGATCCACGCTTGCTTTTTAACGCAGTTTGCTTGCAACACTATCACTATCATATCATTTCAATCTATTGTATTGTTTTATTCTAACCTCATGTTATCCTGGACGTTATATCTATAATAATATTATAAAGAGGAAAGATTTGATTGAATAGGCTCCGAAACTACCGAACCGATTTGAAAAATTTTTTCAATGTTGAGAAGCTACACTATCCCCGGGTGACATAGGCTACAGTATACATTTTTTTTACTATTTTCCCCGAAGCGAAGTGAGGGCGATTTCCTAGTAAAATATATAAATTGTGATGGGTGTTTTTGATTATTTTATTTAATAACGATTCACATACGGGGAAATAGCAGGGTTTTTTTTTTTTAATTTAACAGACAGTGATGATGAAGTTGAATAAATTCTTATCACTCGATTGTTAAGAGCCATTTCGCAAAACTCGGTTGATAAACTATAGGTATTTGAAGCGGCTCCGCGGCGTGATATTGCCTCGCGCGGCTCGCGTCGCGCTTGACCTCAGTTCTGTGCGAGTAATCTTCTTGATACTTTCAAACGTAAAAATTTTAAAATTATGAACATATAATTTTAATTATACACTTTGTGACCACATACATGTATCTGGTTTGTGACAATATAAGTTTATATAACAATTAAGAGTACAATGTAGTAGTACCATTATCGGTAACTTATTTACATAATACATTTTAGGTACCTACTTAGGTACATCACAATAAAGATGTCCAATAGATGCATATTGCAAAAATCAATATTTTGGCAAATCAACGTGAAAAATTAAAAATCACGTTTTTTCAAGGTGATCTATAAAATGCAATATGCGTCCATTTTGCCTGCGATATTCGCAGCGCGTCGAAATACATAGGTATACCTAAATTCAAATCAATCGGAGGGTATAGAACCGGGAAATCCCGGAACCGAAAATCCCGGGATTTACAAAGGAATACGGTACTTTTCAAAAGAACCAGGAAACAAAATAAAAGAACCGGGAAACAAAATAAAAGAACCGGGATTTTCTGAACTTTTGGGAAATAAAAATATGTCGCGTCGTGATACAAAAGATAACGTAAAAATAAAGGTAAATACAATCCATACACAAAAATGATTACAGCTTTAAAAAGAAGATATTCAGAACGTCGGCTACATGAAGCAGCTATACTAATATAATATTATTTACACAACCCAGATCGATATTTTTCTAATATAAATGAAGATGATTTAACTCTTTTTTCTCGTCCAAGCAGTGCTGAATTGTGCAATACAATTGTGTTGCTTTCATACAATTAATACGAAACTTATGTTTGCATGTAAGGTATAAGAGTATGATGGTTACTCAATCACGGCAAACGACTATACGGATTTGGGTAGAAAACAGTTTTTCCCTATTTAATGCTCCTGAGAGATAAAATAGGAAACGCGATACTATTTTCACGCGGGGAAAGCCGTGGTAAAATAATCCCGAAAGAACTGAAAATCCCGGGAATCCCGGTTCCAGCATAGGCGAGTACCGAAAATCCCGGTAATTTAAAACAGGATCGGTTTTCGATACCCTAATCATTACCGTGATACAAAAGATAACGTAAAAATAAAGGTAAATACAATCCATACACAAAAATGATTACAGCTTTAAAAAGAAGATATTCAGAACACTATTCTTTGAATGTTAAAAACGAATTCTTTATTGTTTTCTGTTGGTTTACAAAACAAAATATTGACAATAGTCTAGTATAATAAATTATGAGAAACGAAATTCGCACTTTCCTCCCAAACCACTTGCTCTAAAGAAAAATGTATGGCACATAAAATGTCAATCTTTTTATGGGCTACAACTTTTACTCGATCCTTTCGGAAATCGTCTAGGACGCACCGTTTAGGAGATATAAGGAGTTTTCGGAAAATTTGGGAGGGGGGGGGGGTTAAGGTTGGGCCCAATAAGATTGGGTAATGTTGCAAGTATGAGTTCCACAGGGCGGATGGAAATTCAGTCGGAAATCGTCTAGGACGTACCGTTTAGGAGATATATGGTATTTTAGGAAAATTTGGGGAGGGGGGGGGGGGTAAAAGTGGGTTCAGTAAGATTTAGCAATAAGGTTTGGGGGTTTACTAAAGGGGGTTGAAATTTCCGTCTAAACTTGTCTAGGACGCACCGTCTCCGAGATATCCGGGATTTCCGGTTTTCCAAAAATCTATATCCCGATATCCTGATCTGCCGATCTGCGCCTACCTGATGAGTGCGGTATTTGCCCGGATGCCTCCCAGATTATCACGACGCAAAATTCCACTTTAGGGTGAAGAACTGAGGGGGGGGGGGTATAGGGGGAGGCGAGGAGTTGTGAAGGGAAAAAATGAGAGGGTGATTTGTATTTGTGTTGTGTATTTGAGATACGTGAGTTTTGGGGAGTTGACGGAACTTGGGTGCACGAGAGTTTCCAAACAACGAATGTATTATCTTTGACTAATAATAAGTGACTATAGCTGACTAATGTCGGAGCTTCTATCATTCCAACATTTTGGCTTAGCAATAGGGTCCCGTTGACACCGTTTGGGTACGGAACTCTATAAAGTACAGATTGATCTAAAAGTTGTATAAATAAAGGGTATGTGTATACAAGTTATAATTATTTATTATTTTTTTTCTATGTAAATATGTAATTTACACATATAACAAAAAACCTAAATACTGTAAACAGTAACTAATGTCTAAAAACGGACAATGTTTTATTTCAAATTACAGCAGTGACTTCCAACCCAATAGGGGTTGAATTTCCAAAAATCCGATAGCCTAAAGCCTTCTTCGATAAATGAACTATCCAATACAAAAAGAATTTTTCAATTCAAACCAGTAGTTCCTGAGATTAGCGCGTTCAACCAAACAAACAAACAAACTTTTCAGCTTTATAATATTACAATAGTAATAGTATAGATTAGTATAGATATAGTTATATTTTGTACATATGTATGTTCGTGATTTTCTCCGTTACTACTTACACTACATAAATTGGAAAGAAATAGTTACTTAATTTCTATTGTTTTCTTCAAACCAAAGATGTTTAAAGCAGAATATTACGCAAACGGACCCCTGAATTGAAAAATGGTCTTTTGAAACCTATAATATTTTTGAAAGACCTTTTCAACGATACCCCACATTAAGGGGTAGACGAAGAAAAAATCATACGGAACGGACAGACGGACGGACGGAAGGACGGACGGCCGGACGGGCTAGCCGGCCGGTTGAAATAACGAACAGACTAGACATGATTCCGATTTGACTACAAAACCCTGAAAATTATAGAAAACTAAAAATAATACAATTGACTGTTACTAAAAATTCTCACGTGATCAAGACTGTTCAATGGCAATATAATTACGTTACTTTTACGAAATCTATTCCTTAGATGGCTAAAGCAAAAATTGACATAGGTCCGACGTCCAAGAGTGCTGCCGCACGACTGATTTGATTTCGCGCCAGTGCGTATCTTTATATGGTAAAGTAAATTCGTTTTAATAAATTATTTTTTGCAGTAAGATAAAAAAAAATTACGTGTCATATTCGACAAAGACCATATTTTATTACTACATAAATTTTTGATGGGAAATACGCTTTATTGAATACAAAAATCGATGGTAAAGTCATGGCATAAACCATGAAAATTGGTAATGTTATTGAATTAATTTTGAAACGAATATTATAGTAATCGTATATCCCTTGTAATAAATGCAAAATATAATATATGAGTGTTCTCTAGACATTTTTTTTTACTCAATTTAATAAAACTTAATAAAGAAAATCAGTGTATGAAATTGACTCTGTCGTCCTTTTGCTGAAAAATAGTTATGCTAGATTGACAGTTACGCAGAAACAAATTAATATTTTCAAAATTCCGGTAAATGAAGATCCAAGATGAAGGATTGATCTATTTTATGAGTTCATTTGCCAGCATTAATATCTTTCTTATGATACTAATTTTTGACATCAAATTCTTCATTCGCGTCTAACCGCGAAATGGCTCTTAATTGTTCTAGGAGGGCCGTAGGATCTGTAAAAGACACAAATTGATATTATCATTTATTTAATTATTTAAAAATTGAATTGTTGCCATATCTGTTAAGATAACGAATGTGACAGATTTGGAATATGTTACTGCCAAACTTATAAAATTTCTGATAGGTTCAATTCAATGAGTCGTAGTGATGTGATATTAAAATTTCCATAAATATATCCACTGTGGACATAACTGATTGTGACGCGTGGTGGCAGGGAGCTGATGACGGACGCGTCGCTCAACCTGCACCTGGAGGAGTCCACGGTGCGCTCGGAGCGGATGACGCCCTTCAAGTTCTCCACCGCGCACATCAAGGTACGCCCGCCGAGGACCGCCCTTTGACGCGGGGCGCTCGCTCAGTAATTAATGTAATACTTCGTCAGCCACATAAGTATACAAAATAAGCAATATGTGTATGTGTGTGTGTGTACAGGGACGGCTGTCGGCGCGCGCGCTGGTGTGCGTGCGCGCGGCGTACCCGGTGGACGGGCTGCCGGCCACGGTGCAGCTGCTGCCGCTCTCCGCGCTGCTGGCCGCGCACCCCGCCGCCGCCGAGCTGCACGCCTACCCCGGACCGCTCGTCAAAGGTACCCTACACCCTGCACCCTACACTGCTTCGACCCACTGGATCCACTGTACCCACTAAACCCTCCTGCTGGGCACGGTGTCACCCAATTTAATACCCCACTCCTCATTTAATACTCCCAAATACGAGATCGACTGTGAAATAATTATATTTCAAACATTGAAGTACTATTACTTCGTATAGAACAGACACCCCGAACATTGAGTCGGGTGAATGCATTGCGGCCAGGGTGGCTCACTTCATTCACTCACTCGCTTGTCACTCACCTGCGCTCATTGCGGCCGCATGCCAAATTTTTTTAGTAAAACACTGAAACAATGCCGTCGTGCGTAATAAGAACGTGTCACAATCGCACGACAAAAAAACAAAAAAAATAACGGTATTACTTATCATCGGTAAGAAAATAAAATATTAACTTAAGTGAAATAAACGAATTTCATTAAATTATTGTGCAATGTTCCCGCCATTTTGAATGAAAAAATTATAAAGCGGATTTACACACTTGGCAAGCCGTAAGCGTGTTAATGGACTAAATAGACTTAGGCTTGCCGACGCTTGTGATGTGACCAATATATTGTGATGTTGGTTTTTCGACACGAATCAATGGTAAACGATTGAAAATCGTTCAAACGCTTTTGCACGCTTTTATTTTTAATTTTGTTTTGCACGTTAAATATGCGTAGTAGGTAATTATGGCAATAAGACGTATGTGTCGATTTGTGTTAAATGTTTTGTGATAAATTGCTTTTAATAAATTTTCCTTAAATTTTTACCATGTAAAAGTAATCAAAATATTATAGAAATACCGGTATTAATTAAACTGATACTTAAATAATTTAAAATACAAACTATTAAAATACTCAGTGTCGGCCTTACTCAAATAATAAGCCCGATATGAATGACTAATGTACCTACTCTGTGGTAAATAATAAATAAAGTGTATTACTTTAGGCTTCCCGCCCACGTCCGATAATCGGTGACCGATTTTTTGTAGGAGAAAAATAGAACGAACTGATAGCAATGGTGCAACGCACACGTCCTACAAAAAGTCGGTCAGAAATAAAACTGACTCACCGACAGTCGGTACAAAAATCGGTCACCGATTATCGGACGTGGGCGGGAAGCCTTAATCAGTAAATTCAATTAAACATTAAATCAAACATTTGGAAGAGCTTGTAAAAGTTTGGAGTCGTTGACTGTTTGTCGTGGTTCGGCAAGTGTCGTATACAAAGTTACTCTATGGCAAGTGTGTAAATCGCCTTCTAGAGTTTGAAAAAAGAACGCGTCATCGCGGTTTCGGGACACACATTTTGTTCGAGATGTCTGTTTGTACGTTGTATTAAAGTCTAATTGCTTTAGCACTGGTTATGCACTTAGAACCTTTGGATGTTGACGATTTGTAATGAAACAAAATGCGTGTGGTTTGTCTGGCGTTTAATATGCGACTAAATTACATTGGTTATTATGCAGAATGAATAGAACGTCTACTTAGCGCGCAACATACCGCCCACCAAAAAGGACTGAAGGTCCTTTTTAAAATGACTAAGTTACATTAAAAACAAATTAATTGGAATCTATGGGCAGCGAACATAATTTCACAGCAGGTCTCTTTGTTACAACTCCATTACTCTTTACACTGTATACTCGTGTAATATCATCTTCCCCTGGATGCTTGGCCATGATCCGACCTAATGACCATTTGGCGGGTGGTAAATTGTCAGTTTTAATAAGAACTATATCACCAATCTTAAATTCAGGCTTAGTTTTTAGCCACTTGGGGCGCTGTTGTAGTCGTGACAGATATTCGTCTTGCCAACGCCGCCAAAAATCACCAACTAATTTTTGAGTGTGTTGCCATCGTGATATGGTTGTTATCTTCACATCGTTCAGGTCGGGAGATGGAACCACGATTGGTGCTTCTCCAATCAAGAAATGTCCGGGTGTGATAGGGTCTAAATTTTCAGCATCGCTGTCATCTATTGGGCACAACGGACGGGAATTTAAACAGGCTTCTATTTGGCACAGCACTGTCGTCATTTCTTCGAAGGTAAGATGAGTTGTCAAAATTCTTTTTAGGTGATATTTCATTGATTTGACCCCAGCTTCCCAGAGGCCTCCCATGTGAGGACTATATGCTGGTATGAAATGCCACTGCGTGCCTTCATTGGCTAAAGTTTGAGCAATGTTACCAGTGAACTGCAGTTTTGCTTCGTTCCAGGCATCTACTAACTGCTTATTGGCACCCACAAAGTTTCGGCCTTGGTCACTCCACATGTGACTGCATTTTCCTCTTCTGGCAACAAAGCGTCTAAAAGCACCAATAAATGCTTCTGAAGTGAGGTCTCCCACCAATTCAAGATGGACTGCCTTCGTGGATAGACAAATGAATATTGCTACATATGTCTTGGTCGTTTTAATGCCTCTGCCTTTAGTCATCAGTGTTTGAAATGGCCCCGTAAAGTCCACACCGCTGTTCAAAAATGGCCTGGCTGGAACAACTCTTTGTCTGGGTAAGTCTCCCATAATTTGTGCCTTTGGAGTTGCCCTTATTCTAGCACAGATTAGACATTTGTGAATTTGCTTCTTAACAAGTGATTTTGCTTTTAAAATCCAATACTTGGAGCGTAAATAGCTCAGCATCAACTGTACACCCCCATGGATAGTTTTCTGGTGTGCATCGGCAACAATGAGAGATGTAAGCCCGTTCTTGTTTCCCAGAATAATTGGATTTTTTCTCTCTTCAGGTAAGTTTGTATGTCTCAGGCGACCGCCCACCCTGAGGATACCATTTTCATCTAAATATGGGTTGAGTGATTTTAATATGCTTTTATTTTTTACTTGCTTCTTTGCTTTTAATCTATCAATTTCTTCCTTAAATTCATTTCCTTGTGTTTGTTTTATACAAATGTTAAGCGAATCTTCTAATTCTTTTGTTTCAATGTCCCTTTCAATTATTTTCTTACTTCGCTTGTAATTAAGAAACCTTTTGCAATAGGTAATAGTTTTAAGTAATTCAATGAGACTATTAAAATTATCAAATTGTGAAATTAATGTTGTTTCTTCATTTTCAGGTTCATCGGTACTCAGGTATGTATTTCCAGGTTCATCACAGGTCAGGTAAGTACCAACCTTTGTTGTTTTCATTTCTATTTCAGTTTCTAGTACTTCTTCTTTGCTAATGTGTATTTCCCTTTCAGATAACCAACTTGGACCCTTCCACCACAAGTCACAGTCCTTCAGCGCTGAGAGCAATACACCTCTAGATGCTAAGTCAGCTGGATTTTCGTGTGACTGTACGTGATGCCAATGTTTATTTTTGATGTTCTCCACGATTTCTACTACACGATTTGCAACGAACGATTTCCAGCGATTAGGTTCGCCACAAAGCCATGCAATGACGATTGAAGAGTCTGTCCATGCATACATCTGTGATGTTGGAATTCTCATTGCTTCACCGATTTGTTTCATGAGCTTAGATAAGAGTAACGCACCACATAATTCTAAACGTGGCAAGGAAATTGTTTTCAATGGAGCTACTCTCGTTTTAGCAGCGATAAGATTTGTTTCTATTTGTCCATCTGCCGTTTCAGTTTTTACGTAGACTACTGCTGAATACGCACGCATCGAAGCATCACTAAATCCGTGGATTTGGATTTTATCTTTGTTAGCAGCAGTAGTGCCGATCCATCTTTTTACTTTTATTTCTCGGACATTATCAAAGTCATTTCTTATCTGTCTCCATTCTTCTTCCAATCCTTCGCTGACATTTTCATCCCAGTTTATCTTTTCAAGCCAAAGTTTTTGTATTAAAATCTTAGCCATTATTGTGCTTGGTGCAATCCAGCCAAGGGGATCAAAAAGTTTTTGTATATCCGACAAGATACTACGTTTTGTTATTGACCTTGCCGGCGATAAACTTAGATTGTAATGGAAGTTGTCTGTTTTTAGGTTCCATGTAATACCTAATGCCTTTATCGTGCCATCTAAATTCATGTCTACGTCGATCTTCGCCGATCTTTTGTTTTCTTCAATGGACTGTATAAAGTTAATATTGTTAGATACCCATTTTGTAAGGTTAAAGCCACCCTTCTGTAGGATGTTTCCAATCTCTCTGGCGACTGTTATTGCATCATCTACTGTATCTGCCCCTGACAGAAGATCGTCCATGTAAAAGTCTTCTTTAATGGTTTGAGCAGCTATCGGATTATGTGAGCCTTCATCATTGGCTATTTGCTGCAGTGTTTTCACAGCTAAATAGGGCGCGGAAGCTGTTCCGAAGGTTACTCTAAGAAGACGGAATTCCTTCAGTTCATCCGACTCTTCTGGTCTCCAGAGTATTCGTTGGTAATCTATGTTTTCATGAGCAACTAATATTTGAAGGTACATTTTTTGTACATCGGCCATAAAGCAGACAGGCTTCATGCGCCATCTCATCAGAAGAAATCTCATGTCTTCTTGTAGCTGAGGGCCTACCAACAGTTCCTCATTAAGTGATACATTATTTGTTCCCTTGCAGGATGCGTCGAATACAATGCGTGTGCGAGTAGTTTCTTTGTCGTCACGCACCACAGCATGGTGAGGTAAGTAGACTGCTTTCTTTACTTCTGTTTCTCTTTCAGGTACTCTTTCCAAGTAACCTTGTTCTATGTATTCATCTATTACCTTTTTGTACTCTCTTTTCAGCTCTGGTGATTTTTTAAACCTTCTTTCTAATTGCAGAAATCTTCGTGTAGCTATTTCTTTCGTATTCCCATCTGGTGATATTGGATTTGGTGTTTTAAAAGGTAAGTTGACTACATATCTCCCTTCTTCATTTCTAATTGTTGTTTTTTCATAAATTTGTTCACATAATTGTTCTTCCTTTGTTAAATGTCTTTTTGTATCTACTTCAAGCTCCCAGAATGATTTAAGCATGTCTTCAACGTCGACTTGGTGATGCATGACTACGTAAGTATCATCTTGTGGCTTTGTACTTATTTCCCCAAAAAGTATCCAACCCAGGCTGGTCATCTGTGCACATGGTGTTCCTGGTGGACCCTTGATGGTGCCGTGCTTTAATATTTGTGCATATTCCTTAACCCCAAGGAGTAGATCAATAGACCCTGGCGTGAGGTATGTCGGATCAGCCAGGTTGAGGTCCTTGAGATGTTGCCATTGTTGTCTGGTAATGGTTTTGGTAGGTATCTTTGTGGTCAGTTGTTTAGACATCACGTAGGCTTGTATCGGTAAACTAAATGTTGAGTCCCATTGTGATCCGATTTGTAGCTGTACCACATGCTTAATCTGTGTTCTCGTAGATCCTACACCAATAACATTTCCTTTCATAGGTTGTCGTTCGAGTCTCAGCAGTTGAGTCGCCTTCTCGCTGATGAATGTTGCTTGAGAGCCTTGATCTATTAGCGCCCGTAGTGGAATGGTATGTCCTGTGTCGCTCTTCGCTTCCACTACAGCTGTGGCCAGTAGTGCTATTCCATGTCTAGCAGTGTGATAAGACGCTATCATTGTGTTCACTTGAACATTTTCCTCCTCTTTTGCTACATGGTGTGAAGAAAGCGGTTGTTGTGAATTGCTCGTTGAAGCCGCAGATTCTTCGTGCTTGTTAACATGTAGCATTGAATGATGACGCCCTTTACAAATTCTACAGGACATAGGTAGTGTACATCTTGATGCCATATGCCCCGGTACTAGACAATTATAACATAACTGTTTACTTGTGACAAATTTCCTTCTTTGTTCAGGTTCTAGCTTTGCAAATTGCTTGCAGTGACAGAGAGTATGATTATCATCGCACATAATACAGCTTCGCTTGTTTACTGGTGTCACAACATGAAATGCTTTCATTGGTTTATTACTTTCTTTAGGGGAACTTGAAATCAATTCTAAAGTGCGATATTTTTGTTCAAGGAATTTCTTTAAATCATCCCAGGTAGGTAACAATTCTGTTTCTTGTTTATATGCAAATTCCTCCCACTCTTTATGTGACTCCGGGTCCAACTTCTGCACTACCAGAAATATTATTATAGTGTCCCAAGAGTCGATCGTGACATTTAAGTTGCGTAGGCTATTTAATATTTCGGTAGTTGTGTCTAGCAAGGCCTTAAGCTGAGATGCCGACTGGCTAGTACATTTCTTTTGTCCGAAAAGTCTCTTCAACAAGGCATTTACTATTAAGCGTTTATTACCGTACCTGTGACATAATGTGTTCCATGCTTGAGTATAATTTGCGTTAGTAACTTGAACATATTTCAACAATGATGCAGGTTCACCCGAGATACTCGTTTTCAAATAGTGCAGTTTTTGAACGTCCGATAATGTTGTGTTGTCGTGAACTAAACACGTAAACAAGTCGTTAAATGTCGGCCAGTCTTCGTAATTGCCGGTAAACATTGGAATTTGGATTGGAGGAAGTCTCACTTGTGTTTCACCATCGTTGTGTGACGAGTTTTGGCTGTTAGTTGCATGCGAATGGGTTGAAGTACATTCGATTAATAAATCTTTAAGATCACCCATCATACACAGGTATAAGTCTTCTTGTATAAAAAATTCCTCATTGACGAAGTACGGCAATTCCCCGCGCTGCTCCCGCGTAGTGCACTTAACGAGTTTATCGTGCGCTTCTTGAAATCTGGCCCAATAATCTTCTAAACACTTAATTAAACGCTTTTATTTAGCTTCACTTCGGTGGATCAACGCATCAAATCGATCAAAATGCTACTCTATTTACACGGCAATAAGGTTTATATTTAGCTTCACTTCGGAGGATCAAATCTTGTAACGTTAATTTGAATGACTTCCCTTTAATGAAAATTGATGAAATTTGGCAGACATGTGTATTTCCGATGACAATACACGAAAATCAAAAAAAAATTGAAATAAAAGCGTTTAAAAAAAAAAATTTTTTTGGATTCAACTTATACGCGATTCAACGTAACCGTGTGTAAGCCGCTGCTTGGGACATTTTCTTAGGTTTATTTGCGTCTTTTTTAATAACGAAGCAATATCTTCAAGTACACATATCACTTGTTCCTTGGAAGCCATAATAGTTCCGTATAGTTCACGTTTTTGAACACCAAACAGTTGTAAATTGAGTTTTTGCACTATTATTCCACAGCAGTAAACAAGTTGTTATTCAGTAGATCGTACGATGCTTCTTATCTCTGGAATGCGGGTCTCTTTTGTTCTCGATCGCTCGACTCGACGACGATGCAGCGTTAGTTATCCGGCTCGATTTCGACCATATGTACGTTGTATTAAAGTCTAATTGCTTTAGCACTGGTTATGCACTTAGAACCTTTGGATGTTGACGATTTGTAATGAAACAAAATGCGTGTGGTTTGTCTGGCGTTTAATATGCGACTAAATTACATTGGTTATTATGCAGAATGAATAGAACGTCTACTTAGCGCGCAACACTGTTCTATGTCATTATACTTCAATGATTTCAAATGCTTACTTCGGTCTTAGCGCCGGAGCCCCAGTAATAATTTTTGTTCTGTGTCACATTTCAGGCGTAACCCACAAGAAAAGCGTGCTGGAGTACTGCGAGGCGCGGGCGGAGGCGGTGGCGCGGGGCGGCGCGAGTGGTGCGGGCGGGGGCGACGCGCGCGGCGCCGCGCTGCTGTGGCGGCTGCTGGCGCTGCTGCTGCGGCAGAACGGGGTAACGTACCCTAGCCGTAGTGTACCCGCCGTGTAGTGCCCGCTATGAATATATCTAATATAAATGTGAATCGTTCCGGCGTTCCAGGTGGTGATGGGGACTGACATCGCGGAGCTGCTGATGAAGAACACGCGAGAGGACGAGTACCGCCCCCCGCCGCCGCACGCCCGGCGCGCCGGTATGTACACTCAAAAAAAGTGTGATGCTATATTATCATAGCAGGGCCGCTATGCGATGGGCCATGGAGTTTAGGAATTCAAAATACTAAACAGGGTCCTTTCTGTGTTTGTTGTTTTCCAGCATAAATTAGCGCGGAATAAATTTTGTTATTAGTGTAGTGTAGTTATAATGTACTAATCCCAATTCTTTTTAAATATTGCTACTAATAATTTATCGTCTGTCATTGTCTGAAATACCAACAACCCATAATTGTCCCACTGCTGGGTCTCCTCTCACAATGTGAGGGGTACAGGCCATAGTCTACCACGCTGGCCAAGTGCGGATTGGTAGACTTCACACACCTTTGAGAACATTATGGAGAACTCTCAGGTGTGCAGGTTTCCTCACGATGTTTTCCTTCATCGACGCAAGTGATAATTAACTTGTAATACGCACATTATTATTTGAAAATTAGAGGTGCGTGCCAGGATTTGAACCCGGGCCCCCGCGTTCGGGAGACCAACGTTCTAACCACTAGGCTATCACTGCTTGAAATAAATAGATAATTAATGTTATGAGAAGTGATTTGATATTAAAACATTTTACTTGAGTTTAGAATCCCGGCGCGAGTCGTCGCTGTCGGGCTCGGCGCGACCCGATGCCGCCTCGTCGCCCGACGCGCCCTCGCTGTCCGCCGTCGACTCCATACGTGAGTATCGCGCCCACACGACCGGGTGGGGGGAGGGGGGAGCCAGCGGCATCGCGGCATAACGTCCGGTTGATGTTTCAGCGCACGATGAGGAGAGCTCGGCGCCGGCGGGTGGGAGCGAGCGGGAGGCGGTGGACCGGCTGCGCGAGTACCTGCTGTACGGCAACCGGCAGGAGGCGCTAGGTGAGAGCGAGGAGATCCGCCGAGTGTAGTGTGTTGCCGGTCGGCGAGCTAGTTCCCGTTACCGACGTGTGCGCTCGATGTTTCAGAGTGGGCTATGTCGGCGGGGCTGTGGGGGCACGCGCTGACGCTGGCGGCGCACGGCGGGCGGCGCGCGCGCGCGGCGGCGGCGGCTCGCTTCCAGGCCGCGCTGCCGCCCGCCGACCCGCTGCACACGCTCTACGCCACGCTCGCCACGCACCAGCCGCCCGCCGCCACGGTACGCACGCACGGCACACACTCTATTATTGTTTACTAGCTTTTGCCTGCGGCTTTACCCACAGTAGAGTGGTGTCGTGACGAAATTTTGATTTAAGGAACCATATTAGATGATGCCCGTGGCTTCGCGCGCGTGGATATTTTTTACAAATCCCGCGGGAGCCCTGATTTTTTCCGGGATAAAAAGTAGCCTATGTGTTAAACCAGGGTAAAGGCAATCTCCATGCCAAATTTCAGCCAAATCGATTAAGTAGTTGTGGCGTGATAGAGGTACAAACATGCAAAAATCTTCACAAAATTTCACATTTACAATATTAATAGGATAGACAATCTCCGCGTTCCAAAACAATAAATATTTATAGATCTCTTCTTCTTCACCACTTGCATAAATACATTTTATGAGTTATACAATCGCTTCGATGTTTACGAGTATAATCACAACGAAACTTGGTCGTGTTAATTACATGACAATGTTTTTTCTCATGTTGTGTATATTGTATTGTCGCAGTGCGTGGCGGACGAGCGGTGGGGCGACTGGCGGCCGCACGCCGCCATCGTGCTGTCCAACACCTCCGCCAAGCCCGACCACGACCGCCGCACGCTCA
This sequence comes from Thymelicus lineola, assembly GCA_963932265.1. Classification (NCBI taxonomy): domain Eukaryota; kingdom Metazoa; phylum Arthropoda; class Insecta; order Lepidoptera; family Hesperiidae; genus Thymelicus; species Thymelicus lineola. The sequence goes on from OZ010685.1 coordinate 425,470, forward strand.
CGCAGCTCGGTGAGTACCGCACACGCGCACGCGCACGCACACACACACACACACTCACACTCACACTGCTCGCTACTAGCATAATACACCACCGGACGTGTGTGTGTGGCAGGCGACACGCTGTCGGCGCGCGGGCTGGTGTTCTCGGCGCAGTTCTGCTACCTGGCGGCCGGCGTGCCGCTGGCGGCGCACCCGCTGGCGCCCCTGGGGCCCGCGCCCGCCGCCCCCGCGCCCGCCGCGCCCCCGCGCCTCTCGCTGCTGCTGGCGGACCCGCGCGCGCCCACGCTGCGCCAGTTCGCCACCAACCAGGCCATCTTCGCCACCGAGATCTACGAGTACGCGCTGTCGCTCAACCAGGAGGACTACATCATCGATGAGTTGCAGGTCGGTGCCACATTCAATAGCGCTGATTACTTTAAATCGCGGCCTCATTAACGACGACAGATACAATAATTATGTAATGTTTCAAAAATAATTTTTAAATTATTTTGTAAAATTTTGTGCTTCTGCTGTAGGCCGCCGAGTTTCCTCGTTTGAATAGGATCAGCTCACCATTATCTTAAAAATTCATTTTCACGTGAAGTTTAAGAGCCATTTCGCAAAACTCGGTTGATAAACTATAGGTATTTGAAGCGGCTCCGCGGCGTGATATTGCCTCGCGCGGCTCGCGTCGCGCTTGACCTCAGTTCTGTGCGAGTAATCTTCTTGATACTTTCAAACGTAAAAATTTTAAAATTATGAACATATAATTTTAATTATACACTTTGTGACCACATACATGTATCTGGTTTGTGACAATATAAGTTTATATAACAATTAAGAGTACAATGTAGTAGTACCATTATCGGTAACTTATTTACATAATACATTTTAGGTACCTACTTAGGTACATCACAATAAAGATGTCCAATAGATGCATATTGCAAAAAACAATATTTTGGCAAATCAACGTGAAAAATTAAAAATCACATTTTTTCAAGGTGATCTATAAAATGCAATATGCGTCCATTTTGCCTGCGATATTCGCAGCGCGTCGAAATACATAGGTATACCTAAATTCAAATCAATCGGAGGGTATAGAACCGGGAAATCCCGGAACCGAAAATCCCGGGATTTACAAAGGAATACGGTACTTTTCAAAAGAACCAGGAAACAAAATAAAAGAACCGGGAAACAAAATAAAAGAACCGGGATTTTCTGAACTTTTGGGAAATAAAAATATGTCGCGTCGTGATACAAAAGATAACGTAAAAATAAAGGTAAATACAATCCATACACAAAAATGATTACAGCTTTAAAAAGAAGATATTCAGAACACTATTCTTTGAATGTTAAAAACGAATTCTTTATTGTTTTCTGTTGGTTTACAAAACAAAATATTGACAATAGTCTAGTATAATAAATTATGAGAAACGAAATTCGCACTTTCCTCCCAAACCACTTGCTCTACAAGAAAAATGTATGGCACATAAAATGTCAATCTTTTTATGGGCTACAACTTTTACTCGATCCTTTCGGAAATCGTCTAGGACGCACCGTTTAGGAGATATAAGGAGTTTTCGGAAAATTTGGGAGGGGGGGGGGGGTTAAGGTTGGGCCCAATAAGATTGGGTAATGTTGCAAGTATGAGTTCCACAGGGCGGATGGAAATTCAGTCGGAAATCGTCTAGGACGTACCGTTTAGGAGATATATGGTATTTTAGGAAAATTTGGGGAGGGGGGGGGGGGGTAAAAGTGGGTTCAGTAAGATTTAGCAATAAGGTTTGGGGGTTTACTAAAGGGGGTTGAAATTTCCGTCTAAACTTGTCTAGGACGCACCGTCTCCGAGATATCCGGGATTTCCGGTTTTCCAAAAATCTATATCCCGATATCCTGATCTGCCGATCTGCGCCTACCTGATGAGTGCGGTATTTGCCCGGATGCCTCCCAGATTATCACGACGCAAAATTCCACTTTAGGGTGAAGAACTGAGGGGGGGGGGGTATAGGGGGAGGCGAGGAGTTGTGAAGGGAAAAAATGAGAGGGTGATTTGTATTTGTGTTGTGTATTTGCTTAGAGTAATAATATATACTATAGAGCGCGAGTATTACACAAACGGCATCGTACGCATCGTAGGCAGATGATCTATAGATACGTATATCGATGCGTGTATGACATATAGGGATGTATCAATTACGTGCCGATCGGCAACGAGGTATCGATAAGTTATTTCGATAAGTTATCTTATTTCCTACTATTAAACGAGATTTTTTTGTATAAATATGTATGTTTATTTGTATATTTGTTTCTAATCACTTTCTCGATAACAGTACTAACGATTTCGATTTTGCAATGTAATGGTTTACGAGGGCAACTAACCGATCTAGCTAGGTCTCATATCTGGGAAAATTCGTTTTCTCTATTTTCACATAAGCAAGCTCATTTGCCCAGGTACTTATTACACCATTTGTTGTACTACAGTACATTAGTTATACCAATGGCACCCACAATACCAGATTCTCCTAGTGGTGGGGCTATGAGTGTGATCTATATTGTTGGTTATTTAAAATACGAAAGTCACTCAGTTTTTTAGTTTTGCACGAGTATTCTTGTTATTTAGATAGTAAATTTTTATGGTACAAACAACCGAAGAAAATATAGACATAGACTCAATTAAATAAATGAATAAGCAGTTTAGACGTGATATTATTATATAACATTCCATAATTTACGTTTACGCTAGAGATAACGATACCGATATTAATGCTGATACATCGGCCGTTATATATCAACCGATACCGTTATCGAAAAAAGTCTTAGAAAAACGTCTTTTTCAATGCTGCCTCATACTAAATGATTTACAGTTCGTCTGCAAATAATTCAAATAATCTTTGCTTTTAAAAAATAATGACGTTATGTAGCAAATTGATACTTCCTTTGATAAATATTAATATTTTTTTAATAAATAAAATATAATTCATTTTATTTTTACACTCTTATTTGCTGTTTAGAGATTAGGCAAACCTCTTTTTATCCTCTAGCAGTTAGGATCATTTGATATCGGTATAGCCAATAATTTATGGCAATAATCGCATCGGCAAAATCCGTTCCATACAAAGTATATTAAATATCGACTACAGCGTTAGTCACGTACATCACTAGAGTCTCGCGTGGGGAGCGCTACGGGAGCGTGGGTGAGCGCGGTGCGCGGGCGGTCTTGTGCTTGCCCGCCCCTCACCCCGCGATGCGAGATATGTTTTCATAAAAATAAATACAAAAATCAACTTACCGATGATATGTGATACTGGATTTCAATTTTGTGTGTTTCCTACTATCGTTTTTGCAAGATGGGACTGCACATTTGACCATTTTGATAGGTAAATATTTAAAAATCTCTCTAGAACCGCACACCGCTAGCATTCAATTACGACTACAAGCGCTCGCGGCGGGAACGTCGTGTTGTTCTCACCCGTGCCTACTGTTCCCACTTCGTTGCTCGCGCTCTATAGTATATATTATTACTCTAAGTGTATTTGAGATACGTGAGTTTTGGGGAGTTGACGGAACTTGGGTGCACGAGAGTTTCCAAACAACGAATGTATTATCTTTGACTAATAATAAGTGACTATAGCTGACTAATGTCGGAGCTTCTATCATTCCAACATTTTGGCTTAGCAATAGGGTCCCGTTGACACCGTTTGGGTACGGAACTCTATAAAGTACAGATTGATCTAAAAGTTGTATAAATAAAGGGTATGTGTATACAAGTTATAATTATTTATTATTTTTTTTCTATGTAAATATGTAATTTACACATATAACAAAAAACCTAAATACTGTAAACAGTAACTAATGTCTAAAAACGGACAATGTTTTATTTCAAATTACAGCAGTGACTTCCAACCCAATAGGGGTTGAATTTCCAAAAATCCGATAGCCTAAAGCCTTCTTCGATAAATGAACTATCCAATACAAAAAGAATTTTTCAATTCAAACCAGTAGTTCCTGAGATTAGCGCGTTCAACCAAACAAACAAACAAACTTTTCAGCTTTATAATATTACAATAGTAATAGTATAGATTAGTATAGATATAGTTATATTTTGTACATATGTATGTTCGTGATTTTCTCCGTTACTACTTACACTACATAAATTGGAAAGAAATAGTTACTTAATTTCTATTGTTTTCTTCAAACCAAAGATGTTTAAAGCAGAATATTACGCAAACGGACCCCTGAATTGAAAAATGGTCTTTTGAAACCTATAATATTTTTGAAAGACCTTTTCAACGATACCCCACATTAAGGGGTAGACGAAGAAAAAATCATACGGAACGGACAGACGGACGGACGGAAGGACGGACGGCCGGACGGGCTAGCCGGCCGGTTGAAATAACGAACGGACTAGACATGATTCCGATTTGACTACAAAACCCTGAAAATTATAGAAAACTAAAAATAATACAATTGACTGTAACTAAAAATTCTCACGTGATCAAGACTGTTCAATGGCAATATAATTACGTTACTTTTACGAAATCTATTCCTTAGATGGCTAAAGCAAAAATTGACATAGGTCCGACGTCCAAGAGTGCTGCCGCACGACTGATTTGATTTCGCGCCAGTGCGTATCTTTATATGGTAAAGTAAATTCGTTTTAATAAATTATTTTTTGCAGTAAGATAAAAAAAAATTACGTGTCATATTCGACAAAGACCATATTTTATTACTACATAAATTTTTGATGGGAAATACGCTTTATTGAATACAAAAATCGATGGTAAAGTCATGGCATAAACCATGAAAATTGGTAATGTTATTGAATTAATTTTGAAACGAATATTATAGTAATCGTATATCCCTTGTAATAAATGCAAAATATAATATATGAGTGTTCTCTAGACATTTTTTTTTACTCAATTTAATAAAACTTAATAAAGAAAATCAGTGTATGAAATTGACTCTGTCGTCCTTTTGCTGAAAAATAGTTATGCTAGATTGACAGTTACGCAGAAACAAATTAATATTTTCAAAATTCCGGTAAATGAAGATCCAAGATGAAGGATTGATCTATTTTATGAGTTCATTTGCCAGCATTAATATCTTTCTTATGATACTAATTTTTGACATCAAATTCTTCATTCCGCGCGTCTAACCGCGAAATGGCTCTTAAACTGAGCTTGCAAGCTTCCACGTATACATGTTACAATAAAAGCTTGCAATAAGTGAGGGTGGTGTGTGACGGCACTGACGGCGTGCAGGTGTACAAGTTCCTGCTGGCGACGCGGCTGGTGGAGGCGGGGCTGTGCGAGCGCGCGCTGCGCTACGTGGAGCGGGCGGCGCGCGCCGTGGGCCGCCGCCCCCCCGCGCACCCCGCCGCGCTCCCCGCGCGCCTCGCGCTGCTGGCCGACCGGCTGCGGCACTGCGACCCCGCGCTGGCCGCCGGCGAGCGGGAGGGAGACGGCGAGGGGGACGCCGACGACGGCAGCGAGCCCTCGCCGCGACACCAGTGGCCGGACGACGTCACGCAGCGAGCACAGACGCTCTCCGTATGTACCTCCGTATGTAACCTACCCTCCTGACCCCACCGACTATCCCTGGCTACTTGCATTGATGCTAGTGTATGGAGTCTCAGAAGTGATAAAGCTTAAGATAATTAATAAATTTATTATAAAAAAACTTGAGAGGTGTCAAGGGACACCCGGATGGAACGAAGTTCCTTTCGATTTAAGTATTGTTTTACGCGCTCAGCAGTGTGATTCAGCAATATGAAACGAGCTCACCCTACTAGCGTGATTCAGAAAGTTGTACAGCGCCATCTCTGTACAACTTTCTGAATCACTTCAAAAAGTATAGTGGCAAATTTTCGTAAGAATATTTTCCGTCTAGCCCCCTTTCATAACGCGCGATAAGGAACTTCGTTCCAACACATCAAAAGTAGCCGAAATATTAATTCCTGGGACATTGTACTAGAATATTCTATTACAAGTATTGCCATTTGAAAGTTTCGACCGTAAAAATAATGAAGCGTGTGAAAAAGTCCCGGGAATAAATTGAAAGCACGCTCCCTCCGCACCGCATACGTCGGGGACGGGAGATGTTGGCCGTCCTCAACATGGTCGGTCGGTGATTCCAGGCGGAGGCGTCGGCGCACACCACGCCGCAGCACCAGCCCGAGCCGCCGCCCGCGTACGGCGACCAGCAGCAGCTGCAGCAGTGGGGCGGCGGCGGCGCCTGGGGCGACCAGGTACCTAGCACTTCACTTCCACTCGACTAAGCTCAATACCATGCGATAGTAGCCTAAAACCGAAAAAAACTGGCCAGTGAAACATGAATCCTCTGAATTTCCAGACGCTGCAGCAGTACCAGAGCCCCGCGCAGCCGTACCCCGAGCCGGCCGAGGACGCGGCCAACGGCTCCGCGCTCTACTACCCGCCGCCCGCGCCCCCCGCCGCCCCGGAGCCCCCCGCCGCCCCCGGCGCGCCCCACGAGCAGCCCGCGCCCCCGCCGCAGTACGACTACTGGCAGCAGGACCCCTACTACGGATACAACGAGGTGAGCGGCCGGCGCTCCTATTAAATATTGAATGCCCTAGTTGAGTCGTTAGCGGTTAGACCCGATGCCGGCCCCTGCATTTGCGTATGCAGTAAAGTTGATGATTAGCTAGCTTTCATCTTTTCTTTAACATAATCGCCTCATCCTCATGGGTCGGGACACTGTCGAACGAACGTTTGAGAAAAATGAATAAGATTAAAAAGTAACGTAACATAGGTGGGTCTCGTCCGCTTGGACGACGTTCCCGCACGTAACTTCCGCCCGCGTGACGCGACGGTCGCGACCCGACCGCGGACCGGTAGAGTGAGGGTGTGATGCTAACGCGTGTTTGGGGGGCAGCCGACGCGGCCCTCGCCCCTGCGGCGGCGCCTGCGCCCCGGCGCCCCCGCCCCGCCGCGCCCGACGCGCCCGGCCGCCGCCGTCGCCGCTCGGAGCGTCGCCTCGGAGTCGAGCGGCGACTCCGAGCACGGGGGGTGCGGGGAGCGCGGGGGGCGCGGCACGCTGGTCGCCGGCTCGGTGGAGGCGTGGGTGCGGCGTGCGGCGCTGGCGGGCCGCCGCAAGCCGCTCGTGTTCGGTGGGACCTACCCCATCGACGAGCCCACGGGCCACCGCCTGCGGGACACGGTGGAGCGCAGCCTGGCGCGCTGGGAGGCGGCGTGCGCGCGCCGCCCGGTGCACACGTTCGCCATCGACGCGCCCGCCGACCTGCGCCGCGTGCCGCGCGCCGCCCTGTCGCACGACACCGACGCCAAGTACTACGTGGCCGGTCCCAAGACCTTCAACATCGACGAGCCCCTGCCGCCGGGCTAGACCCTCCCCCCCGGCCCCCCCGGCCCCCCGGCCCTCCAGCCGGTGCGAGTGTGGCGGGGATGGACCACTCGGTGCATCCGGTATCGTCCGTCGGCTGATCGATGAAGTTTTATAATCGGCGTGCATTTATTTGTAATATTCCAACTGTGATACTTACCGAGGAACTGTAGCATTGAAGCACGTGGTAGTTTAGAAATTAGAAGTGCGAGCGATCATACCTAATTAACTTGGACGGAGAATTGTATTGAGTGCGAGCTGCACCGCCCGCGCCCCCTCGGTATGGAGTGTGCAGTTTACTGTGACATTAACACGTTGCCTAATAATTTGAATGTTAATAACTTCTGCATTTAGTGACACTAATTTATGCATTCTGCTTGTAATAACTTGTTGCAATAAAAGTTAAACGTAATGGTCTAAATTATTTAATATTACCCTATCCCTACCCATTTCTCATCCGAGTCCTTCCTAAAACTCCCAGCTGATGTGTCGAGAGGGGATCGTAGCGACGCCGCACACCGTCGTGCGCCAACACGTGTCGGATGGTCGATCGAATATTGTGTGGTTGAGGCGTGAAGACGACAGCATTACGTCGACATAAACATGTAACGAAACGCTTGCTTGCTTGAATGCTGATGTGAAGCGATGTGGCCGGCAGAGCGCGGCGAGCGTGGCGGAGGAGGCGACGCCGGCGCCCAGTATCACGATGCCGGGCGCGCCGCCCCGCCGCCCCGCCTACGGGGACTTCGACGACGACCGCCCCCCCAGCACAGCCGTGAGTACACACAATCGAGCATCGGTATCATAAATGTCAAATTTATATTGTACTAGAGGACATTATTACTAAGGAGCCCGAAATGATTTTGGTGTGAACACACCAAATAGATAACGATGTACTACTCATACGATTGAACATTATTTATATTATTAATTAGTGCAAAATAATAATAAATACGCTGAGTGGGTACCATTCTCTGGCACAACACACGCGAACATTGTAACATAGTTCATAATTATGTTACATTACCTTAATTACGTTGTGTGTGTCAGTAATAAATCTTTTCTTTCTTCTTTCTTTCTTTCTTTCAAAAATGGTTAAATGCAAAAGTGCTGAGCTGTTCAATCGCTTAGCGTTCGAACACTCATGCATGGTCCGGAAGTATTTTATCCGCTTGGCAATCTATCAGGGGTAACATTTTTCGACCACAGACTCTGTGAATCAGAAATAATGCAAGGTCCCTTAACTGGCAAAGCGACGACAATCTGGAAATGATAAAGACGGATACGTATCACATCATTACTTAGGTCAAATCACACCATACTTGTAACATGCTGACTATATAGGGAGTCGGATCGTATGACGGTGGGACCGCCGCCGCCGCCGCCGCGGTCATGCGATACGACGTCAGCAGTCAGCACGTTACAACTCGTACCGGCAAAGTTAACTGTTTCCTCCCCGCAGACTGACCGCGAGACGGACACGCCGCAGTCTGAGCGCGAGCGGGCGGAGGCGCGCGCCGGGGGCGGCGGCGGCGGCGGCAAGGCGGCGGGCGAGGCGCGGCGCGGCGGCTGGCTGGGCGGCTTCCTCACCAAGCTGGCGCTGCGCCCGCCCAACCAGATGATCCTGCCCGACGACAAGAACCCCACCGTGAGTGCCCCCGGCCCCCGCTACCGGCTGCGCCCCTACCCCGCGCCCACCCTCATGTAGCCGCCGCGAACTCTTCGACACGTTAACTGACCTATACAACGATTATATACAACGTGCTCCTGAGGATGTGCAGTAACTTTGCCAAATAATTCTATAGCTTTTACTGAACATGTATTATACAGGTACTGGTGTATTATAAAGCTTAATTTTTAAGTTATTTGTAATATGATTTAATTCCATTTAATTTGGTTGTACATTGTAAAAGTATATTTGTGCTGTTGCCTTTGTCTAGTTATCATCATTCAAACTATACCTGTTTCATTTTAAATGTCATGTCATTATCAAATTGACTTGTCAATAAAGGCCCATTTAGACGGAGAGTTTCTCGTCTCAAAGATAGTACCGCTATCGAAAGAATATAAAAAAAATATTTGTTACATTTACACTTTTCTCTTTGGCGATAATTGCCTTGTAATTGAATATTGAGTGCAAACTGAACTCCAATGACAAATCTCGCATTCAAAACGGTTCCAACCGATTTGTACGATACTCGTATGACATAATCGTAGGTGAGAATTTAGTTTTTTCCTGGTTATAAACATTTTTATACGATAATGTTATGGCGATTATTGGCGATATGGAGAAACGTGCTAGAAACTCCCTCTAAATGGGCCTTAAAATAAACATTGTAAAACTTTTTGAACCAGTATTATTACCATTTGGTTTTACTATTGTCACTGGTTGTACAGACAGTAGAATCGATGAGAAATAATTGTTAACGTCAATAAAAGTTTTCTCATGTCAAAGTTTCATATCGATCCTAATGCGACGTTGCCAGTTTGCGTAAAGAGATTTCACGTTAGGTGATTTACATTCAAGTATTTAATTTGTATGAAAATGAAAAATAAAAAAAATACAAATTGCAACAATGAACCCTTAATGAAAAATTACCAATTTAATGGTCTGAAACAGGCCGAAGTTACTGCATAACCTCAGGAACATGTTTTATATAAATAAAATATACTATATCTACGTACATCATCTTGTCAAGTCGTTTATGTAGTATGCTGCTATCTATAATTACCCTTGTATTCTGTGATTATATATTTTATGTATTTTTTATTATGTATGTATATTGTTATATGTATTTTTTATATTTGTAGTGATATTACTATAAATTAATTTAATTCAGACCCGATTTAGAATAAAAATGTTTTGTTTTTTAATTTTTTTTTCCTTTACTACATACTAAAATAAATTGCGATATCGATTACTCGTTTCACGTCACTGGAAAATTGCCTTATGGAACCATCGCCATCTGTCGTTACATATTTTATTTATGTAAGTTTATTTTATTCCTGTTTATTATAAAAGTAACCCAAATAAATAATGATTGGCTCTCGTTGAGTTTTATTTGAGCATGTGAGTCAAGATAGTGTGTGTGTGTGACGGCGGTGCGTTGTGTGTGTGCAGATCGTGTGGGACGAGCAGACCAAGCGCTGGCGCGACACGGCCGGCGAGGGGGGCGACGGGGGCGCCGAGCCCGCGCCGCCGCCCCGCCCGCCGCCCTCCATCCCGTTAGTATACACACACACACACACACACGCTGCAGCTATAGCCTAACAGTTTGACGGGTTCCGTCCATCTCCTGCCCACACTCTTTCAAAACCTATGTTCGTTAAGGAACACACGGTGAGGAAACTTGACAATCTAAGAGTTCTTCGTAATCTTGTCAAAGGTGTCTCGCTTGGAAGTCTTGCAATATGCACTTGGCCAGCGTGATGGCCCGTACCTTCACATCGTGAGGAGAGGCCAGCAGTGGAACTTTTATGGCTCGTGATGATAATAATATAATTTTATTGTTAACAAATTTAGTTTCAAGTAGTTTCAATATAATTTTTTGTAGTATCCTAATTTACGGAAAACACCACGATTTTCCTGCTTTTATACAACGTAGTTTATAATGAAGCTAACCGTTTGAATTGTGTCGGCAGGACGTCGACGCCGCTGCACTCGCCGGGCGCCCCCGCCGCGCCCCCCACCGCACCGCCCTCTAACGTCTACAAGATGCAGAAGAACAGACGTGAGTAACTTCACCATGATCGTTGCCTTCACTCTAACTCTATCGCAGGGGCGCTCCATATATCATCGATACAGCTGATGCGGCGGTAGCTACTTCCCTGATGTCACTACTATTATAAAGAAGGCAGTTTCCGCACGACTCACGAGTGATCAATCAACGCAGAACCGAAACTTCTGATGTAAAACAAAAAAAATGGGAGCTTTTGATGACCAAAGCATAATTCTAAACCTAAACGTGTAAAATAGGGGTTGGAAGTTTGTATGAAATGATGAAAAAAATTGCCATCATATCAAAATTCATAACTTAAGATTTCCAAATAGCAGTGTGAGTAGATACAAGTGCGCGTGATATCGCGTGCGTCACGCGGGCCGTGTGGTCGGTCAGACCGGCCGAGCTAACAACATGTACTTAATACGGCGTCATCTCTCCTCACAGATATAAAGAAGTCATACGTGGACGTGCTGAACCCGGGCGGCGCCCCCGGCCCCGCGCCCCCCGCCCCGCCCCCCGCGCTGCTGCCCGCCGCGCCCGCCGCCGCGCCGCCCGCCTTCTTCGTGCCCGCGCCCAGCGTACGTACACCCCCTCTTGTACTCACCTGTATACCCCGTGTGCCCCCCGTTGCGGTCCCTCCGGCCGACCTACTCTTGGTGACCCATCACTCAAGCTAACCTTCCTGATCAAAATGATATCAATACGAGCGAGGATCCACGACACAAACCACTAAATTAATGACCACGTGAGTCTAAATTGGACGAGTGGATGCAGCTGATGTGGTACCAAATACATAGTCCCCTGCTACTCGTACAATGCTGCAATTACTGTTGAGGCCCCTCTAGCAGTCACTAACTAATCCTGTATTCGATCCTCAGCTGATAGAAGTGTCGATGCCTTCCACTCCCGAAGACTCTCCTCTCCCCCCTCCTCCCCCTCCCCCTGCCCGGCAGGTGAGTGACGTCAGCTCGCTAGTAAGTTTCCATTTTAACAGTGTTGTAATGTTGCACGCTCCCAGGAGCCGGCCAGCCTCCCGAACGGCCACTAGCAGGTAACATCCATACTCCACACTCCACGCCGCACAAAACGCATACACACATACATAACATGCACGGCATTAACTTTTATCGCGTGCTACTACATGTAGGTATATTTATATTACAGGGTGGTATCTACGATCCCGCGCAGCTGGCCGACGAGGAGCCCTACCGCAGCGGCATCTAGCGGCCTCTAGCAGTATTTAGTTGCATCTAGCGGTATCTAGCGGCATCTAGCGGCCTCTAGCGGCCACCTCGGCTGCGGGCGACGCGACCTACTTAGCAACTAAGCGAGCCGTTAGTTGTGATGCAGTGACGACCGGCGACCAGCGACCAGCGACCGATATCTCGATACTTTGCTCACGTAACATACTTTATATTACACTTTTATGTTATTATTAATTATGTATTATTATCCATTAAATTTATAATTGCTAAATTGCAATGATACTTTCTGTTAGTGATATTGAATTTTGAATTGGGTATTATATTTATTTGTATATTTAATCTAATAATTCCATTTGTAATGTACGTATCTGTTCATGAAAATAGTAACGTTTAGGCTGTAGATCGAATTAAACATCAATGATCAGATTTTTTTAATTATACTATATTTTTGTTTATTTTGATGTATAAATAAGCAGGATGTACAGTGGGGAAGATTGTATAAATTAGTAATTTGCCTTAGCGGAGCCGGCTGAAGGTGTGAACTGTATAAAGGACGACTTGGCTCCTCGTATCTGTATATTAGCAGCGCGCATTGTATTCGGACATGTATTATAATGGTGATTCAATCGTATGGAATATATTTAAATAAATTGTTTATGTTAATGCTTCATGGTTTCTTTATTTTGTAACACCAAATGGACTCCATCCCGGCGTCTGCTCTCATTGGCAGAGCTGTGATTTTATTGCTCTGCTATTCCTAGTAATCGACCCTAGACACGCCTTATTTTGCTCCATTTATGGAAAGCACAAAATTCGCAAAAATAAAGTAACATTATATAACACAGATTTATTTAATTTTTAATTGTTTAGACCACTGGACGTAACAGTTGAGTCCAGTTAAATAAGCATAAAAAAGTATTATTAACAACCCAGAACCTGGCAACAAAAGATAACAAGCTGGAAATTTCACCTTCATTTTAGCGTCCTATACGTCGCGTCGTCTCCAAGTCAACAATTATAAAATCTCATTTGCGTCGTAAGTTATTCAAGGTGAAATGTGTCAATCGTCAGGCGCCCGGGCGGCAACTAGCATGGCTAGCATCAGCCATAACACCGCTTGCGGCGAGTGGCCGAGTGCAGTGCGGACAGTGCGGTAGCTGTGAGGATTTTTGTAACAGTTCGCAGTTTTAAAATCAGTCCCGGGGAAAACCACAGGGCGGCCTCTTATATTTATTTCATTGTGTCACAAAAGTAAGCCATTTTACGGCCTTAGGCTTAAGGGGAGTTTTGACATTTTTATCCAAACATTGTGACAAAATTCTCAAAATTATTCAAATCAACAAGAATTATTTCGTCAAAATTATTATACCTCCACTCCACTCCCCTTAACGTTTTGTAAATATCTTACGACACATTGATAAAAAAAAAACATATTCAGTGAAGATTTAAATTTATCGATTTATTATAAAGCATGTACAGCACCGATAGAATGGCTAGCCTGGGCTAGATGATGTCATGCAGCGCGGGGCGCGCGCCCCCCGCAGCCCCCGCGGCTGGCGCGTCGCCCTCCGCCCCCGCCGCGGCCGTCAGGAACTGCAGCACGGAGAAGCTGAGCACCGCCACCACGAACACCGCCATCAACACCGAACAGATCAGGATGCCCTTCTTCATCGTTCACGTTCATCCAACACACCAATCATTTGATTGATTGACATATAATATTGATTAGATCGTGACAATGTAATCTTATCTAATCTGTCAAAATGTTGTAGCATCACTGACCTGTCAACCAATCATCTTTGTGAACATGCGTTTATTTGTTTGTCTATACAAACAAGCAAACGCTGTGTTGTTTGTACGCTGGCTTTGATTTGATGGTTGATACATTTTCGTTTCGGAAATTAAAATTAAAAAAAAACTAAAGCAAAAATAAGAATCTTTATTCCCTATCTCGTGGAAATTCAAGTTTCTTAAAAATAATTAGGTATTAGTAATCCCTTCGTATGTCAGTCGTATTTAATCCTTGTTCTCGTTACAGACTATGTCGCTTGTCACAAAAATTTTACAATTTAAATGCAGTCTGACTTAAACAGCTCAACGTACAATTTGCAATTAAAGTACGACTCGACCTGTTAAATTATATTCTCAATGATAATAAAACACGAGATAATGATACGAACTCATTGTTGAAGAAGGAGAGAATTTAACCAGTCCCGTGAGGCGGCCAGGTTGACGTAGAGCGCGGGCTCGCAGGGGGCGCCGCACGGGCCGGGGTCGGCCATGAGCCCCAGCAGCGTGCGCCCCTGCAGCAGCGGCGTGCCCGCGCAGTAGTTGCACGGCGCCCCGCGCGCGTACAGCGGGCCCGCGCACAGGGCGGCCGCCCCGCAGCGCCCGCGCGCCGCCGCCACGCCGCCCGCCAGGTGCCGCGCGCTCCACGCGTCGCCCCGCGCTCCGCACTGCGCGCCCCCCACCACGTGCACCGCCACCGCGTGCGCCCCGCGGGCAGCCGCGCTCCTGTCGATGCTCCTACAACGAGCACAACGTTTCAAGTCTGTCCATCGATCGACGCTTCGATATCACTCGGCGGCTGCGGGCTGCTGTGTGCTAGTTACCTAAACTTCCCAAATCCGATGATAGTGAGCCTCTCGCCGATGGCTATCAGCAGGTAATCCAACATGGTCGGCAGCCGGAGCGCCGCGGGCCCGCTCGACAGCTTGTTTCTCGACTTCAGCGCCGCGAGGTCGTATGTTCTGTTGGTACCCTGGTACTGAGGGTGCATGAGCACGTCCGATACTGGGTGGGCTCTGCCGGGTCCCGACTCCCCAAAATTTTCCATAATTACAAACGAGTCCAAGGAATCCACTTCCTCGACGGATTCGATGCAGCTCGCCGCCGTTAGAGTCCAGAATTGCGATACGACGGTGAGGATGCATCCAAAAGTTACATCATCCGGAGGTCTCAGCTTCACCAGGGCCATTATAAAACTTTTCTTGTCGCCTGCAGGCTGCCCGTCGAACTGATCTGAATCAAATACACCGTCGTCGTATGACGGGTGCTGAAACTCATCATAGAGCGTTGCAGACGGGGCATCTGTGGTGCTCACGGGCACATCAGCATGCTCAAAATATTGAGTGACGGCTACAGTTTTCGCTGACGGAGTCCAGGTGCAGGCGATACCTGGCGGCACGGTGGACGAGGTCGTGTCGTTGTCAGGTGCGATAGGAGCAATCGTCGGCTGCTGGGTGGGGATCCACTCTTCTGGATCTAAGTTTTCAGTTGGAAGTACGTCAAGGTTTACTGTGTTGTTCTTGTTGTCCGAACATGCAAAGAAGTGCAGGATCAGAAATGTAAGGAATGCAACAAACAAAGTGAGTAATATCGCTTGCACGATGCAGAGAATCACTTCCGAGGCGGTGAAAGCTCGGCACCAGCCGCGGAACTCCTTGCAGCACACATTACACATGACACATTATTCATTGACATTTGTTTTGTACTAGTACTAGGCATGACTACCTAGATCTTTTGCAAATAGCCAAATACTCAATTTTTACAAAGATTGCCATAAAATTGTGACTGACCTGTCAGCAACAAACTACAGGAAAGCAAACGTCTGCTTCATATTGAAAAACAGCCAAGTGCGTGTTGGGCCACACGCAGTGTATGGTTCTGTAGATGTAAGATCGACTATTCCTCGTGAACGTTAACCTACAATAGACTCTCAGACTCTGAACTAAAGGGAATCGACGTAAAGGGAACCACTCGCTGTGATATATAGAATATTGATTGCCATTAATACTTTTTCTTTCTTTCTTTCATTTGAATTCGCTAATACTATCGTGAAATTTTTCACACGTCTAACACCAGCCATTTCGCTAGCTGGGAGGCACACTGAACACTAACCAAAATGCTGATTATCCCGCAAACGGACCTCTGAAACAGAAAATAGTCTTTTCAAACTTATACTATTTTTGAAAGACCTTTTCAACGATACCCCACACCATGGACTGGACAAGAAAAAAAATCATCCCCAAGTTACTAAAAAAATACCAACATACCCAATGTCATCCTTAAATATTTTTTTTTAAGATTTTAATCTACGATTTTGTAATTTTATTTAAATATGTCAAATTGCATTTTTCTAGCACTATGTTCCTACGTGGGCGACTCAACGCGAAGCGATCCGATGCGAATTCAGTGCGATGCGGCGATTCTGTCCTACGTGCGAGTGAATCTCCCTGCACCGCCACTGAAATCCACCGCGCTGCGGAAGTTCGCGCAAAAATATCAAACCAACTGATCGCGTTCGCGTCAAATCGAGTCGCGCCGCAGCGCACTCTTCGTGCGTTTGGTAACGCAGGACACTTCAATACATTTTTATTAAACTCTTTGTTGTTTTCGCGTTCGTGTTTAGTCGTCCACGTAGGACACGGCCTAAGGGTTTCTGCGTTATGCTGCGTACGGACGGATGGATGGATGGATGGAAGGACGGACATGACGAAACTATAAAGGTGGCGGTTCGCACCGCGACAGAGAGAAGCGACCGAGACAAGAGACCGAGACGGGAGACCGCGACAAGTGTCTCGGTCTCTTCTGCATCTACTGTGGGACGAGACCGAGACCGCGACCAAAGCTACAATTCATTCAATTTCAGAGTCTGTCGATGGAGTTACTTATGTTGTACTGTGCCATTAATTTACACTGTCTAATTAGAACTTCCATTGGAGGAAGAAGAAGGTTTTATTTATGGTTTCAGCTATGTTTTTCCAAATATTTTTCTTTAAATTTTCGTCTCTGTAGGACTCCAGTTGAGTATTGTATATCGGAGGGTGTTGTCTGATCAGTTCAATCAGCTTTTCACAGTCTTCGTCAGGAAAAGTAGTCATTTTTTACAATAAACACACGTTCAATTCGAGCGCGACACGACGAGACCGAGACACTACTAGTCCAGGGCAGCGACTGTCGCGCGGTCTCCGGTCTCGCGTCTCTGTCTCCTGTCTCGGTCTCGTTCGCGAACTGATGCCTATTCATTGCATATGGTCAAGTGACGATAGCGGTCTCCTGTCTCGGTCTCTTGTCTCGGTCGCTTGTCTCTGTCGCGGCGCGAACCGCCAGCTTTAAGGGGTCCATTTTGACTACGGAACTCTAAAAAAAGCAAGATGCCAAAAATCAAAATATCTATTGTGGTATACAAATGTGGTACAGTGTTGGTAGTTTCATACAGGTCAGATAGTTGTGAAATAGGCCAAAACAGTACCAAACCATTGTGTGGGTGACACCACATTGTCCATAATCCATTTTATTATGAGTATGACACAGGAAATCAGGTATATTAGTAGGAATCTAAGTTAGGACTAGTACAATGAAATTTGCATGCCTTATATGGTGGAATGTGGAGGACATATTATGATCACCTCATTTTAAGACATTGATATACCCACTTTCGAGCAAATAAAAGCAAATAAATAAATTTGAATTTGAAAACGAGTATAACTGAAACCACACAGCTGCAACAAAACAACACAACCAAAATAATTATATTACAATACATTTATAGTAGAGCCATTAACATTGATATTAACAAGGGCTAAACTACGATTATGTACTATTGTGTCTTCTGTGGCTAAACCTAGGAGGAATATAATTACTGTCACTGTATAAAGTTGATGCCTTTTTTATAATGAATATCATGATTAATAATTGAGAAAATACTACAAAATATATGAGTTTATTTTTGGCTGCTTTTGACAATGATTGGAAAATGACAATGCATTTTTATGATAAATGGTGAGCTGATCCTCCGCTTAGAGTTGGCTCCAGACCAGGGAACTCCTGTTTAGGAGCCATCGGGCCAACTGCACAAACACAAAATCTTACAAGCTTGTTTTAAAACATTATTTTATTTTGTAAATAAAATTTTTCAACATGTTTTTTATTTATGACCTGATTGAAATAATATACTAAGTATTACCCAAATCTTGAATTAAGTGAAATCTGCATCCAATTTGCCTCGGCAATGTCCGAGTTATAACTAGTAAGCAATATTTACTGTTGGTTGCATTTTATAATAAAACGTACTTTTTCAGAGAACAAAATACGACAGACATTTTATTCAGAAAAGAATACAATGACATTAAAAAAACAATTTAGTTTTTCTCGTATGTCACGAGATGCAAATCGCAAGAAGTATCTATATTTTGATATTTACAACACTCCCACTCAAAATATAGATGCTTAACTAAAATCCTGTTCACTGCTGTCTACTGGATCTCCCACTGAAGACTGACGTGGTCTGTTCTGTTTTGGTTTTCCTTTGACATACGTTCACTTTTGCGCATTTCCGTCGTCTTTATCAACCACGGAATGTGTAGACTTCACAATCTTCGAACGTTGACTTTGATTAGACAGCTGCTTACTTTTTGCGGAATGTTCAATGGCCATGTTCATGGGCATGTATTTTTCAGTTAGACCAGCCAACATGATCGAACCAATCCATTCGTCGTTTAAGTCAAATCCTGTCCCTTGCAATTTCTGACCTGCTTCAACAATTTGTGTGACATACGACGACATCCATGTAAATTTAAATCCAGAGTCATCAAATAACATTTTCAATTTATTTCACAATTCTTTTGAAGTTTTGACGCCTTTTATATGAACTCAATTGTTAAAATCAGCTTCGCTTTTATTTTCGCATTATCTGCAGCTCCTGGCGTTTGATCAGGCTCGGGCTTTATACACCCAACCATTTCTTCTAATACCAGAAAATTCTCTGCTGCGAAACACCACTCACTATAGTTCTTTCGCATCATATGCAGCTCCTTGACTCGCATCCTCTATCACTATGACGTCTTCTGCTGGTCATAGTGTTCTTGGAAGGATATAAATACAATTTTCAATCAAAATCCGTAATTTAGTTCAGCCCATTAGAATTTGCTACATTCTTGATATGCAGATAGATCGAGGAATCTATCATCAAGACTTACTGAGCTCTGGTCCTTGCATCTGTAGCTTTTAATTTTTTAATTTTAATTCTGCATCCGGCTTAACACACTTGCCGCATGCCAAAACTAGGAAATTCTCTACAGCAAAACACCATTCTTCATTGATTTCACGTCTTCTGAGTCTAATCACGAAGATGAATCACGAAGTCCAAGCTCATAGCCATTTTTCCAATCGTCTGATCCGTTACACCAATTTCTTCATACTGAGACTGTCGCGAGGATATGACATTTTATATGCGTCGGATCCGGGCTGGGATTCTGGGCCATGAATTTAAGTCCATGTTACATACGGTCAATCATACGGTCTGTAGTTCCCTTTTTACACAAAAAGTCTGCTAGTAATACACAATCATTCATTGTTCATCACGGGGATAATTCTAACAATAAATAATAAGTAGCCATTTTATATATAAGGATTTGGGATCTGGGCCCATAACCTATAATAAAACGTACTTTTTCAGAGAACAAAATACGACAGACATTTTATTCAGAAAAGAATACAATGACATTAAAAAATCAATTTAGTTTTTCTCGTATGTCACGAGATGCAAATCGCAAGAAGTATCTATATTTTGATATTTACAACACATTTCAATAGGTTCACAAAATAAAAAGGAAATGAAAAATTAACAAAAATATTAGGGAAAAATGAAAAACAAAAGCGGCCAAAGGAATAGGCAAACTTTTTAGTAGTATGTCTATGAATCATGATTGAAAAGGATTCATCCTAAATAATTGGATGCCGACATTTAACCTAACTGGATTCTACTATTGTCAGTTTTCTACAATCAAATACCAGATGACGTAATACCTTCTATCACTTTCCTTGTGGACAGATTCTTATGGGCTTCCTAAATGGTCTTTCTCTACACCCAAATCTAAGTTGTCCTGATTCCTTTCGTCCACCAAATCCCCCGCCCAATCTTCGAGGTTTCCACCCTGGCAATGTCCTTTCAGCTTCTCTTTCCACAAGTATTTCAGCTCCGTCTATAATTTCCTTGTGCATGAACCTGTGCCCCCGCTCCATGCTGATCACACAATCGTACTCCACAAAGGCGTATTTCTTGGACTTGCCGGTGACAATGTCCTTCACGAGACGGCATGATATAATTTTGCCACATTTGGAAAATTCTGCTTTGATGGTGTCCTGCAATATTCGTACATAAAGAATGACATTGTAAACTGTGTACTGTACTATAATAATAAAATGTAAAATATATAACGAGCAGAGTACGTACCTGAGTAGTTCTCGGGTTGAGGCGAGCTACGAACAAGGTGTGCCGCGGGTCGCCTCTCACCTGCTTGTTGGGAACGTACTCGGAGGACAGCGCGCGCACTATGCCGCGGTCGTGGGGCTCCGTGTCAGTCCCTGAAACCAGCTACATTGTCTTTTCAATGCACCCTCATGAACAATAACAAATCTAAATAAAAAAATCATTTATACGATGTTACCGTCAATTGATCCTATTTTAACTGGATCATAGATTTCATCAGCATGTGTGAGATATTCAACATTCCCTTCACGTGGCATGAGAGAAATTATTTAGAATTTTTTCAATTTTTTTTAATTTTCTTTAAATTTTGATCGGTGTGACTGAATTGTGTTGCAGTTGCACTGAGTACCTAATCAGTAATCACTTGTTATCATCTTGATTCTTGTTATGTTGTGATATGACTGTGATGTAGGGTTGCACGTGCACGATATACATCGATGTTCGATATAACACTCGATGTAAAGTATGGAAACATCGATTTAATCCGATGTTTTTTTAATACATCAACATCGATGTTTTTTATTCGATGCATCGAAGAGGCAACCCTAATCACAACATCCGCCATTAGGCCATTAGGCTAATTTTGAAAAGCATTTCCTTAGTTTTTGGACATCAAATTCACTGCCGATGACCTTTTTTTAGTCCCAACATTACTAAAAATAAAAACAATCGATGTATAAAAACATCGATGTATTTTTTGAAACATCGATATTACATCGATGCCACTATGCGATTCATTGCATCGAAAAAACATCGGTTTTTTTCAATGTGCATCCCTACTGTGATGTTATTTTGTCACTGAGTGATTGCTTATCATTTGATTGACAGACTGTCAGTCAGTGACAGTTGACTTTTTCATAGATTTTTTTTCTTCCATATGGCACTGGCGTAAATACACTCAGCCAAAGACAATCATAGATTAGTTCGTCTAAGGTCATCTAAATGGTATATTATTATAATTTAGTTAAGCAATGAATATTTCGACTTTTAGTGGACGCTTGGAAATGATTAGTTCTGCAACCACTCAAATTAGCGAATATTTTTGTTTACAAATATAATTATTATTAAAATATGTACCGAGGAGTTTCTTTCACCATTTTTTCTCCTCTAAGCACCTTTCCGAAATTTTGGTACATTAAAAAAATACTTGTATTAAATGAATATGTGATACCTATTGGTCGTAGCGCACATATCAACTCGGAAAGGGATCGGCACCGGATCGCCTCGCCGTCAACCTAACGTAAGCTCGGCTACGGATAGGCGACGCCGCGCTTACGGCTAGGCGACGCCGCGCTTACGGCTCGCCGGCCGCTGGTTGACGGAATGAATGACAGCAGTTCGCCGCCGCGGCGCGGGGCGTGCACGAGGAAACGGAAAGTCGACGGACAGCGTACGGTGAGACGTAAGCGCGGGTACGGCAAGTCGTCCACGCACCGTAAGCTTGTCTCGAGGCGAGGCGATTACGTTACGGATCCGATAAGTGTGCTTTACAGTAGGGAGTTTCATACAAAGAATACTGACATGCAAGAGTTGATACGTTTACGTTCCGTTTACGAGTTGATATGTGTGCTATGACCATAAATCTGTGATTAAAGAATTTTGAAAAATTTTACTTCTACGAATTTGTAGTTTTAATATATACTTACTAGTAATATATATAAGTACTAGTATATAATTATATACCTATGTATATCTTATCTAGGCCGCAGTCTCTCATCCGTTGCTGACCATATTCTGATTGTATTTTGCAATGCGGTTAAGCTTGCTTCCAATGTTTTTGTTCACTTGTTCAGTTGCTTTATTTTTTACTTACGCGTTACATTTCATGTTTTTTTGTGGTTTTGGAACGGAAATAAAACTCGCTAATATAAAAAAGCATGTTCTTCTATTAGTGAAGTTCAACTTAAGTGTTTTAATTATAATCTTTTATAATGCAATCAGTTGCATGTGCACAGCTATTTCACATTAATTTCTTTGAAAAGTTTTTTCCAATAGAACAAACTCCAGGAGTATTTTATTATAGTTGTTTAATGAAAGTAGTAGCTAACAGCACATGTCACGATGATAATTATATTGTAACAACACCCTGCCAATACCAATGTAATAGCAGATTATAAAATAAAACATGTTTTCCATTAACCAATACAATTTTATATTGCAAAACAATAATAATAAATCTTTGACCCAGTGATATGAAAAACTACTCAAGGAAATATTTACTATACGTAAATAATAAGCACAGTTATTTATTTCAATGTATTTACAAAGCTATATTAGAAAAAGTAAAGGATTAGGATAACACTTATTTTAACATGGTTAACAAAAATACATGACCACATATGGAAACATGGAAGGTTAAACATGTCATGTCTATGAAATCTTGGTGCCAAGTTGTGCTCCTTGTTATATGTATATGTATAATGAGAAATGAGTCCATGTTAGATGTGATGATACTTTGTTGAGTCATCAAACGATATATTGCTACTAAATGAGGATATGCTCCACTGCAAACGGGAGAAGTGGAGTAAACAGGTAGTCTGGTACCTTAGGGATGGTACTAGGAGTCGAGGTCGCAAAATAAGGAGGTGGGAAGATGAGCTGAAACTAACCCTAGGGCCACATTAGATCAGAGATGCAGCTGATAGAAAACAATGGAAAGAGTTGGGAGGAGGCCTTTGCCATAAGGCACCAAGCAGAGAGACATTCTTTAACAGTGTATACTTTATGAAGTTTTTTTTTTGTATATTTCTATTTAAAAAATGTTCAGTTAAAATTATAAAATGTGTAATATTGTTTCAGTAAATTAAAGGCTAATTATTATTACTAAACGTGGATAGGACCCTAAAATGAATTTGTTCAGCCAGAGATTTCTGAACACCAAATTATAAAAAAATCATGATAGGTTTTAAATTTAACAATTTCTTTACATGCAAATACATTATCGTTATAAGGCTTATTGCTATATTAGTTATCACACTAGCCATGGGAGTAGGTCTTGAGGGCCTGGGTGTTTTTACATTGTTGCCAATTTATTATGCTACTGGCGCATGTTTTTAAAATAACTTTGACTTTAAGGTGATAAGATCTTTTAACTTCACAAAATTTATGAAAAATAGCTGTCCATATAGATGAAAACTTCAACTGCTCCGGCCACAAATTCTTCAATACAATCTCTATACATAAATTAATCAATACAATAAAGTAATGGAATTTAATGCAACATATTTCAAGTTATGTTAAATTCTCCTCACTGTGTCACAGTACGAGTTCCGGTCACGAAAGGCAGCCAATGCTAGTTGAGAGAGGGAGACGTGCCATCGTCCCACACCACATCAATGCTGGGCCACTTGGTCTGTAAGCAAGTGAGCATGGGGTCGGTGGTGGCGGCGCGCATGGGGCACTCCAGCAGCGCGGCGCGCCCCGTGCGGTACACCACGCGCCCGCCCGGGTTACTGCGCGCGAGCCCGTTGTAATGGTGCAGTGTGAACGTGTCTGGAGCCCCGCGTTCACAGCCCGGGAAGAACTCATCCATGAAGGCGCTTAGTAATATGATACCAAGATTTTCAGAATCTAGCTTTCGCCTCATTAATTCCACATATTCTGGTTCGCTGACCAGATCAGCCGCACAAAGCACGTCTTGGAGTGCCGCTGATGGAATAAAGTTGTTTCCTTCTGGATCAAACGATCTAAATATTCGCTCGGCAGACTCTCCAACGGTTTCTGGAGCTGCCAATCGTCGCTCTAACGAGAACAACACTGTCAGATGTGTCTCGGAAGCAAGCACCCACACTGGATGTTTGGGATTTTTATAAAAGGAGCCTACAGTACAATATTGCATATGTTCCATTATAGTTAAAAATCCAATATCATTCTGTCTCTCTATCCCTCTCAGCCGCAATCCTCCTACAACCTGTTCATGGTCCCACACGTGGGCGACAGCCCTTCCAGTCAACATTAAGTTGATCAGTCCTTGTGAACCATACCCGTATGTTGAATGTATCAAGGGGTCAGACAATTCAGCTAATTCTGCTTCAACTGTATCCACCCCCTTACTAAGAATGACACTATACAATAACAGTAGAACACCATACTTGTCCTTCAAAATTCGAATATTTCTTGTATAAAACGCTTCCACTTCTGATAATGTCTGAAAAGAATGCACCTCAATCCTGCGATGGAAATGGTCAATGGCATCACATGACTGTTCCTCCACACTGACGTTGACGCCACTGCTGGTCTCGGCGTCGGAGTCGGTCTTACGGTACACGGCCACATTGTACTTGGAAGCTAGGCACTGGCTTATGATAGTACACACAGCCCTAACTAGTAATGAATTGCACTTCTCAGATGTCAAATCCTGGAGGCTGTGTCCTGGAGTCTCCGAAAGGAGGATCTTTAGCAAGAAACCTTGCACTGGGGCGATCGCAGCGCACGGCCCCCCTTCCTGCTGGATGAGGGCGCTGGGCTCGTCGGCGCTGAACTGGAAGCCCTGCGCCCATCGCCGAAACACGTCCTCCTTCACACTGTCGCCCCACAGCAGGCGCCGCGTGCTGCCGAGCTCGCGCTCCAACCTAGCCGTTCCGGCGCCGGCGCTCATGTTACTGGTATTCTCTATTGTTGCGTTGGAACCACTGCTTTCGTCCTCGTTCGATCCCTTCAACATTTGCTCGTGGAATTACGCCACCTAAAAAGTTACGGTTATCTAAGAAATATTCGATCACAGCTCAAAAAACATCTATCACGGCCATTACAACCAATTTTCGATTAAATTAATTCGAGCGATCATGTACAAAAAGGCTATAACCACGTAGTTGGTACTTACATGGAATTATAGGAAGCACATACTAACTTCCCACATTCGATAACTATTTATTTCTTTGTAAGTACGGGCAGACTACGTATGTCGTCAATAATGGCATTATATTATAACTATAAATCAGTATTTAAAACTTTTCCAAAGAAAAAAAGAAAAGCTTACGACATAAAGGCTGCCATTTTTAGAAAAATAGCAACATTTGTATTATAAAGTATGTTGTCATTTTATGACATTCTTTGACTGTGGTGAGCCACAGATTTACCTTTTGAATAATTATATACTTTGAAGCAATTAAAAACTATACGCATGTTTTAGCTGTAAAAGTAATATTCTCAGAAAAAAAAATTCCTTTTACAATGATAATATTAATTAAATACATTGATTTTGATTTTGAAAACTTTTAAACATCCTTTAAACTTCGTGTTGTGACCTTGTGACTCTGTGACCAAAAACTTTATATATAAACTGGACCCCAAGTTTTGAGGTACCTCCTCAAAGACTGATCACGTGACATTGGATGAATATTTTCGACCAATCACAAGCCTGACCTTAAGAAAGAGGTTGACCTTAAAAATCATAGGGTCTCCATATTATATATGACATCAATGATATTTTTATCATTGTATGACATTAATATATTAGACTAATTATTATAGTCCTAATTTAATATGTAAGTTCTTCAGAATGTTTATTTATTTATTTATTTTATGTATTTATTTATAAGCAGGCAGTCTTAGTGCTGCTTATATCCATTTGTCGCTTTGATCTTTGTTGGTTATATTTGTTCTTTAACTAGTTGACATTTTGATCTGTTACAACTCGTTCTTGCAGATCATTCTAACAGGTATGTTGACAGTAACTATTAATTAATATTTTATGTTTAAAGTATTAATGTTAACATTTAAATACTCAAAATATTATTCTTTAATCGAAATTAATCACAATAAATTAAATTATGTATTTGTAGCAGAAGGAGGTATTCTATGGTATTGGTTATGAAATGATATTCCTTTTACTTTGCACCATGATATATTTCCAGTTCTCCTAACATTCACATCAATATTTCAAAGTACTTCCACACTACGTGATCAATAATAATCTGTTCTACATTCTTGACAATTCCCTAATCTAAATATGACATGACATTTCTTATATGCCAGCCTCTGCATCAGGCAAGCGCTGTAGAATAAAGAGGTCCGTCCCTGGACCTTCACTGGAGATTCATGGCCTCACCGATACGGCTATCCTGACGTGCGCTCGTCCTCGTGCGCGGATTAATTTATCTTGGTACGTCATCACTGGATCAAAGCATGTGGTCTGCTCTAACTGCTGGGTCCGAAACACGTTGTTTTTGTGTTCACTCACTCGGCCATCGCTGACGACCCGCACGGCCTCGTGTGGATAATAAGAATTCTGTAAAAATAGTCTCAACAGTATCTTGCTCGGCTATTCTGACTACATTAACCTCACTCATATTCATTTTTATCATTCATCATTATTAATTTATAGTCAAGAATAATTCGCTCATTAAGTCTGATATTTTTTTTTAAATGTGGACACTTAAAACATAGTGGAGAGAACTATGGTCTGGCCATTTGGTTACCAATCTGATTCATAAAACTCTACGAAACGTCGCAATTATGTCATTGTCGTCTGGTCCGGTTCAAACCCTGCAGACTCCTGGTCCAGTCTCTCCAAGACTCTTCAGGTACATCGCCCCTTCAGTTCTATGCTGGCCCGGACTCTATTCACACTTCTTTCCTTTTTTTTATTTTTTTTGGCACCTTTTTTTACATCCTTTTTTTACTCAATTTTTTTTGTAATTCCATTTTGTTACTAGGTACTCTTTTTTTTACCTTTCATTTTCACTTTTCTCTTTTTTCACTCTTTTTTTTTCACTTTTTTTTTAGTAGGTACTATTTTTTTTACCTTTCATTTTCACTTTTCTCTTTTTTCACTCTTTTTTTCACTTTTTTTTAGTAGGTACTATTTTTTTTACCTGTGTTTTTTACTTTCCTCTTTATTTTTTCTCACTTTTTTTTTCAATAGCCATTGTTGCGACACATTAAATCGATATCATCATATCATCATCATTAAACCTTCTTTTACTATACTACCAGACCGACCATAGTTTCTCTACGTGACTTACACCTGCAGCAGACATGTCTCCAAGCAAACCATCGGTTTCAGTGTTAGCTCCTGGGTCTCTTGGTTTCACGTGGTAGATCATTATTTCATGTCTTATCGATTTTCTGCAACTGAAAAATAAATAAGGTTAATTTGACTCGTATGATATCAGGTTACTCGTATGATAACACATTTGATGCTAGACTAAGGCTACTTATCTGCGATTCATACTCCTTCGGTCATCATGACACATTGGATGGCTTGGTTTATATGAACTCTAGCTCCACTGAGTCGCATCACTACGTTTTGCATTGTCTACGTCGATTATATTATGAACTTCCACATTCTCATTTCATCGCGTTTTGTATTGTTTCATTTCTCATTGCAAAATTTTCTTCAAATGTCATCCGAACTAGTGTCATTCCTCATTTATTTTCCGATTTGTGGGCATGTTTCGTCCATCACTTCTGATGTAGCAGAAGTTTTAAATTCTTAGATTCGGTGACGACGCCACGACGTACCAAACG
Source organism: Thymelicus lineola (assembly GCA_963932265.1). Taxonomy (NCBI): domain Eukaryota; kingdom Metazoa; phylum Arthropoda; class Insecta; order Lepidoptera; family Hesperiidae; genus Thymelicus; species Thymelicus lineola. The sequence continues at coordinate 453,480 of OZ010685.1, forward strand.
ATCGACGCGAGACGTAAAGACTTTAAAATCGTGCAAATAATAATTTGGTAGTTCCGTAACAAAAAAAAGTGTTGTTATGGAGTTTCTTGCGCTGCTTCTTCTCCATAACGAGAACACATTGCGAAGCAGTGGTAATGCTAAAAAATGAACTGATGCTATTTTTGCGGGATTTCGGGCAACAAAGAGCTTTGTTGTAACCTTTGGCAGTAAAGTAAAGGAAAGTTTATGAGAATGCCTGTAGGTCATGTACCAGTCGATGTTGATATTAATAATGATTTTGCTGATGAATAAGATAAGATGGGAACTCGAGTCAGTAACTTTGTAGCGCCAGTGGCAATTACGATCGAAGTGCGATTCGTGTTTTGCTCTGGTATGATATGTGTATGGTAGCAACGGAGATTGCTGGTTGGCTTTGAAAGACGTGGAGATTGAAGGACTTACTCGAGATCATTGAGAATGTTTGTTATTGCTTTTGATAATTGAAGTTAACGACTATGGTACGTGGCTCAGGATAATTATTCCAAATTCGTAATTGCTCTTGGAGATCCTTGTTTATGTAACGTTTGTTAAATATGACGCGATTTAGTACGATTCACACACGAGGACGTGTGTCTTGTCAGTATGGCCGTATCGGTGCGGTCTAAAATAAGTTCGTATTAATCTATGAAATTAAGAAAAAGGAAACTGTCAAGAAGACAGACAGATTGAGAGTATCGCGAATCAAAGTAAACAACTAAATAACGTTGAATTGATAAAATCGGGTGTTATCAGGCAATAAACGGATAGTATCCTTGTGCCTGTCGAATTATGGGTTTTATTTAGTATCCTGGTAATCCTGACACATAAGTACGCCCACAGATAGAGATCTATGTTCATAGTACTGAACTCAGAGGATCTGAACATACGAATGAGTACCTCCACAGAGCCCTGTGCTATATATTTAATTTAAATCATAATTTTAAAATGTTATGCCGGTCACTCACATTCGTGCAAATACTCGAACCCGCATGTGTAGGACGACCTTCGCGAATGACTATGTGAAATTTTCAATACATTCGTGGTTTTCCAAACTGTGTCGGTTTTTTGTCCCACATAAAAGCGTGCGAACCTCGAACCTTCGCATAGTCTCCCACACATTTTACAAAAAAGCCAGATAAGTGGGTGCCACACGAACTAAGTGACCAACAGCGAGTCTTGCGCGTCGAAGCATACATAGCACTACTAAATTGGCATTGAAAGGATGGAATTATAAATCAAATTATTACCTGCAATAAAAAATGGATCTTGTAGATGGTGACTGTCTGGCGGACCAGTGTCGGACTTGTACATCACAGCTTCTTACCGAATGGCACAATAGTGACGTTAGATGTCTATTGCTAAGAATTGCAAATAATGATGGAGAACCTCGCAATTCAACAAACAAAGCTGGTCAATCGCTCTTCCCCATTGCTTTTCCACGACAACGCGCGAGCTCACACTTCACTACAGACCATCGCAAAGTTACAAGAGTTACAGCTAGAAGTTCTCCGTCACCCTTCGTACTCACCGGAGCTTGCCCCAATAGATTTCTCCGTTTTTCAAAATTTAGAATTTTTTTTAAGTGGGAAAATGCTCAACATCTAAGAGGCAGTACAAAACACTTTCACTATTATCATCGCCTCTCGACTGGCAGACTTCTAGTGTAATGGGATAAACAAACTGCCATCAAAATAGTGAAATTGTATAGACAATTTGGGCCATTACTTTAATTAGCTAAAATAAAAAAAAAGACCAAAATTTTTGTATTTAAAAATTTTCATACAAATCTCCAATTTCATAGGTAAAATCTACTATTACGGGATAATATAAAACATTACATAAAATATTACATTTTTATTTTCAAAATGGGTTTTGAAATAAAAAAAAAAAACATTTATTTCAATATTATCAAAATTGCTCAACTGTAGATTTAGTTAAAGAGAGTTATCTACGTAATCATAGATTAAGTACTTAATCTATGATTACGTAATTTTGTTAGTACTTTTTCTTACACCTTTGTTATAACCTTGTACCCCTTGTACCATGTTATTTTAATGACGGAATAAATGTTTCTTTATTTATTTTCTTTCTTTCTTAAATCTATGTACGTAATCCATGCTTGGGGTCCAGTTTATATACAAAGTTCTTGCGGAAGAACCATAGATAAAATAAGTAGATAGACTCAGAGCCACAGAGTACATTAAAATTATAGATCTGTGTCTGTTTTAACATAGGTCTGTAAAATGGATGTATACTATAACTGGATAAGTAATTTTGTTGAAGTATCTGAGTTAGAACGGATGACGTCATAGCCTAAGGACCATTTTTCCATTGTGTCCATGTTATCTCTATAGATAACATGGTCACAATGATATATCCTGGGACTATTCCCAGGATATATCATTCGATTATGATTTTCCATAATGATATAAAAACATCTAAGATTAATAAAAAGTTAATGCAATTTTTTAGAGTGGCGATTACAGTAATTGGGGATTTGTGAAGACTGTAGTCGTCGTTTTTGTTTGTGTTGCTTAAAATGTGGTGTTGTACTGTTGTTAATTATCAGGGAGAAAATTACAATAAAAACAGTTACAATATTTTAAATTCAGTTATTTTGAAGAAATTTTAATAAAATGTTTTATTTCAATATTATAACTTTTACCACGAGAAAAATTATCAATAAAAAACATTTTAAACAACCATATCAAAATAGGACATAATTTTTCTAAGTGTGGACACCCTAAAATTATGAAGGACAACCTCAATCCGGACTGTGATTGGTCGAATAGTCCTTAAGATTTGACGTTAACGAACTTCAGGTACCTTTATAAGGTCAGTGATCCAGATAGAAATCCATATCCATGGTCAATTCAGTCATTTCAGTATTCTGGTTCAGTTCACTGAGCTAGGGATGGACATTGAAAAACAATCGATGTTTTTTCGATGCAATGCATCGCATAGTGTCATCGATGTTGTATCTAAGTTTCAAAAATCACATCGATGTTTCCCATACATCGATTGTTTTTATTTTTAATAGCGTTGGGACTAAAAAAAGGTCATCGGCAGTGAATTTGAAGTCCAAAAACTAAGGAAACTCTTTTCAACATTGTGATTGTCTTTGGTTTGGTTATCCTATTAGGTTTACCTCTTCAATGCATCGAATAAAATACATCGATGCTTACTCGATGTTGACGTATTAAAAAAAAACATCAGATTGAATCGATGTTTCCATACTTTACATCGAGGATTTTTAATACATCGATGTCAGTCAGACTCAGTCAGTCAGTACTCAGTACTCAGTCACTAGTCAGTTTATTATGAGTCAGTCACAGAGTACTTAATCACTACGTTGAGTCAGTTTAATGCAGTGTTGCAAAAGTTCCCGATTTATCGGGAGATCTACTGATTTTGGCTATCGTCTCCCGATATCCCGATTTAGCGACCATTTCTCCCGATTTTTTGCATTTTCTAGCAATAACATAATATTTAAAGTTAAAAATAGAAAATAATGTTCTAAATACAAAATACAAAAGAAATTAAGTCACTCAGTGAAAATACAGAAGAATTTTTGGCAAGCATAGGTAGATAATATAGCTTATAACGTGGTGATTGGTCACACAGTCATGTTCTAAAACATTCGTTCATACGTATTCAAAGTTTTGAGTTTGCCATATTAGGACTATTATAAAAAAAAACACAAAAAACCTGACTGCGTACATAATAAAATACTATAATATAAATGAGAAAACAAGCCCAGTTTTAGTAGCGACCCATTTATATTTCACAGGGCTCTTCTTTGGGAAGATGTGATTGGTTGAAGAATGGGTTCCAACTGCTTAACTACTGGGCTTGTTTTTTCATTTTAGTATTTTATATGTAGTCGTGTTTTTTTGTGTTATTTAAACTTTGTTCTAAACTATTACTTAAAAAGAAAAATTGTGAAGGGAACCTATATATCATTTTTTAACACCTATTCAACGATATCCCACTTAGTTCGTCACTATAATTTTTTCTTACATTTTGACAATTTGGCATGGATTAAGATGAATTGATTAATGTAAGAATTATCAAAATCGGTCAACACGTTTGGTCTCTACAATGCCACATAAGAACAGACATTCATAGGCTGATAAACATATTACCCTCTCTTGGGTCGCGCAGTCGAGTAAAAAGATGATCAAACTTGTTACAATTTTAAATATAAATAAAGAAAATGGCCAGTAACATGGTGCGAAGATGTTAATGAATATAGAATTATTTTTATAAATAAAAATTATTGTGATAATAACATAAATTAACTCTTGCTTTATTCAGATTAAGAATCTCCCGATTTCTCCCGATTTTTAACTGGCAATGCTACCGATTTTTGATATTTCATTTTTGCAACACTGGTTTAATGTAGACAATCATGAGTGATAGGCGGTGAATTTGTGTTTTCTTTTTTCGTAACTTCATTTTGTTTTTGTCGTATCATTTAGTTTTATCGTTGAAAAAACATTTATTTATTTGTAAAACATGTTTTAGTTTCTACTGTGTTACATCGAAGTTAATGTCAAAGTGTAGTGTTTACGTGATTGTTTCAACATAATGAATGTGGGCATACCTGGTTGGAGGCGTCGCACGGCGTTCAACGTCGCAGGTCAGTGCATTCTCTTTTGTCATATTTAATTTGTCGGTTCTTAACTATTCGTCCCTGTACATAAATTAAACTTAAAATAATGTAGAACAGTTTTTATAGATTTAATTTAGAAGTTAACTACAGTCTTGCATTTTATTCTAATAATAAAAAAATAACAAAAACTATAAACTGGTTACGTACCCTAGTTCTGCTTACTATAGAATGGAATAATATATCCAATAACTTTTTCGTAGTTTCGGGAAGCTCATTAGTATCCCAACAACTACAGTCTCCACCCCGAAATACGGAATTTCGGGGTGGAGACTGTAGGGGTTTTGATTCTGTTTGAAATTATATCATACATAACTCGCGGGTTTTTAGAAAATTGAATAAAATATGGGGTCTATCTTGTCCTAATACAAATAAAATACTACAAGTATTAGTTAAGTACTAGTTTAGTAGGTGACTACATCCTTTTCCTACGTAAATAATAACAGTGACCGAAGTAACTTATTTTAAACTTTCCTTGTTTTTGAGTGGCATTAAAAAGTTAAAAAATGAACAAACCAAAGCGTAAACAAGCAGGTACCAGAGCTGCATTCTTGGAGCTGCCTCGTTTCAGTGACTCGGAGTGGCTTAAACTATAAACTCCATTTTTTTTATTTTAGATTTATTAGGACATTGAAAATGAAAGTGACAATTGTATGAATCAGAAATTGGAAAAATGATAACTTAATTTATGAATGTATGGACATTTGTAACACTGCATGAATGCATTATTTAAACCTGTAACATGTAAGTTTGAAATAAAAAACAAGTACTCGCTGCAACTTTGTGCCTATTTGTTCTCTATAAACTTAAAAACTACCTTATAGATCACTTTGCTGTTCTCGCCGGAGTTATTCAATAATAATCTTAGACGGAGTGATTCAATAGCTTAAGTGTATATTTCATTCATATTTTGTGAATTGGTCTAAATTGGCAGAAATATGACAATTATTTTATTGAAGATGTTGGAAAAATATTTTTTGGTGTAGGCTATCTTTTGTAAAGAGAGGGCTAGGTGAGTGAAGCCCCCCGCTATGAAAAAAACCACAACTCAGATCGAATTGATTAAGTCAGATGAGATTAAGTCAGCAAAAATGGGGTCTAAACGCAGCAAGGTATGTACATTCTACATCTGTGACGTAGTCAAATCATAATTGTGATGTTGTTTGGTTTTGCATGATAACAGACATGTTTGGAACCGATTTAACAGCTTGAAATGACTTTTGTGCTTTTGGAGTTAAAGGGCTCTCACACTTTATAAGAAACCCAACCCGTGCACAAACTTTTTGTTTCTAGGTCCACTGTTATAGCTGCATATTGTCTGTCAGAGAGTAAAAGTTAGTGTGTCAACAAGTATATAATATATTTTGTAACCCCTTATAGTAGGGTATATAGTCTACAAAAAAAATAATATTTAGTATGTACAGACAGCAAAAGATATAAGTATGCACCGAACAGTAACAAACAAGATGTGTGCGTAATGCCGAAGAGCGTATCATTTTACTCATACATGGAAACAAAACTTGTTTCTGCACTCACACCATTGCAAACTTTAAAACGTTCTGCATTCAGTTTGCTATAAAATCAAGATCTAATCTAGATCTCTATAGATAAAGCTATCTATTCTGCATGATGTGGAGGCCACGCATATTGCTAACACCATTGCATCCACTAGTGCTATGGCATCCATAAGACATCAGTCTTCTGAGTGTCTGGGACCATTTATATGCTCTTGGATTGAAATGTTCCAGGCCAAGAAAATTTTGATATCCGATATTCATAGAAAAAATTGCTTACTGTGTTTGTGTAGTGGTTTATGCGAGAATATTTGGTTGGTGGAAAATTGTAGGGACATATGTATAGTGATGAAAAGTGTTTAAATATATAATAAATAGTCACATAGGGATGGACACAAATAATGGAATAAACAAGGTGAGGGCTGCAATCCAAAAATGTTCTACCATGGCTACCATGCAGCAAGACAATAGATATGTACTTACATAGTTACTGTGTACAGATTCGCTGTCAATAGTTTTGTCAACATGTCTAAAAATAAAGATTTTGTTACATTAATACCACTATTAAAAATTTTATTCAATCACACCAAGTAGGTAGTACTAGTACATGAGTGAGTATTTTATTGTTAAAATCAGAAATTTTGATACTTACCTCAATAATTTCTGAGTAGCTAACATGTTGATCACCTACAACTTTCCTACTTGGAATTATAAAAAAGCATCTATATTTGTCTGACTTTTGCTGATTTACTATATAAAAACTGTATAATGTTAAGCTTTTATTAATAAACAGATTTCTAATAAATATAATAAATAACTATTTTTACGAGTGAATTGTTTAATTTTAAACTTTTATTATAATAATTATTTTAAGTTAGTTTCCTATATAAAACTTATATAAAACACCATCATAAAAAAATTCAAGAAAAAATTGCGGCCCCGTCAGGATTTGAACGCGAGCTATACTGTTTCTAACTATATTCATTTCACCTCGTAAGCCACTTAGCTACAGGTGATCTTGGTATTGTAAGATTTGTAAGTTAACTAAAAATGACTAAAATATGAATCTAGTCTTATATTTTAGAATTGTTTATGCATGTCAGTGTAGAAACGAGTTATTCACATACAAGCCGTTAAGTTAAACGTCGGGTATAACACTCGTCAGTACGCACAGTTTGTTAGTGTTCGGTGCGTACTTATAGTTTTTGCTGTCTGTACCTGCCTAATGGCATTCCCTACCGAACTGCACTGCAGCTCATGTTTCCTCACTTTGTGAGAGCGGAGTTCGAACCGCGTGACCAGTAAGTGATAGCGCCGTCAGCGGTACGGTTATACGGTACTGTAGGCTAACCGTAAGTCGTAACTCTTAGAGCAACAGTCAGCACATTCGTTGTTTCGGCGCTCCAGTCTCCAGTCTCCACAGTCCACACCGCAGCCCGCAGCCACAGCGCTACATGCTCGCTGGGTATAAAGAGCGTTCGCCGCTCACAATAAAATTGGAAAGCGCGTTGTTTTTGTGTATTAGCACTTAGTAGCACTTTCCTTGCGTTTTGGTGCAACATTGTAACGGAGAATGACTCGCACGCGGCATGATACATGCAGATTTCGCGAGATCCCACCCGGCTGACAGCTTAGCACAGTTGACAGTACTGTAGAAACTGTTTACTGTTACTGTAGAAAGTGTTTCTGAATCTGATCTTTAAGAAATTAATTAATTTTTTTAACTGGACGAATCATCATAGCGATGTAATATTTTATTTTGATATAAATAAATTAGTTTCATCATTTAAATTAACTAGGGGCAGTATGTACCTGCCATTAAAATATAAAAGACAGTTAGCTAGGTTGTTAGCTTTCAATTTGAATGATGCTGTTACAAGTAGGGTAACAAAGTCTATTGACACTTTTATTGATTGTGGTAGTATTACCACTGTTTCTTTTTTGGATAATTGTACTAATATAAGTACAAATAATTATTTAAACTAAATGATAAGACAACGGAGAAGCCCTCTTCTTTAAACATTGTACATCAAAACATACAAGGCTTATCCAGCAAAGAATTAGAAATAGAATTATTTATAAAATACTGTAATATACATGTTTTATGTATAACGGAACATTGGTTACCAAGCACTCAAAATCTTGTCAGTATAGGTAATTATAAATTGTCAAGTGCATTCTGTAGAGAGACTGCAATTCATGGTGGATCACTAATATTAGTGCACAACAATATGTCTTGTAAAGATCGTAAAGACATTGTTAGTCTTTCTATTGAGCGCACTATTGAACTGGCCTGTGTGGAACTGGAGCGGTTTGTTATAGTTTGCGCGTATCGACCCCCCTCTGGTGATTTTACTATTTTTGAAGATACATTGGAGGATGTACTTAAACGGTTATGTGTTTCTAGAAAAGAATTAGTGATATGTGGCGACTTCAACGTAGACATTTTATCAGATAGTACTATGGCTACTAGGCTACTAAGTTTGTTTAAATGCTTTAATTTAAATCCATTATTCAATGAGCCAACCAGAATAACTGAAACTACAGCTACTTGTTTAGATAATATATTTTGCAATTGTGAGATTTTAAATAAAGAGATATTCAGTAAGTTGAAGTCAGACCACTGCGGACAAAAAATTTCGTTGTATAATTCAGTCACTAAGAAAAAACAAATAATAAGATGTAGACCAATAACTAAAAATAAGATTTCAACTTTTAAAGAAAAAATCCACTCGAAAATGCAAACGCAGTTAACATTACAACAAAGAGATCCAATAAAACTATATAACACATTGTCTAATAACATAAATAACGAATTTAATAAAATATTCAAGTTTAAGTATGTAGATCTAGCTAAAAATAGTAAATTTAGTGATTGGGCTACTGTAGGTATTTATAAAAGTAGGAACAGGATGTATGACCTTTACGCCGAGAAACAATACAATTTTTCTCCAACTTTCCAGGAGCACGTGAGAAATTATTCTAAAATATTTAAAATTGTTTGTATTCAGGCGAAATCAATGTACATAAAGAACAAAATTATTAATTCGGATAACAAGATAAAAACCACTTGGAATATAATTAACAGTGAGAACGGTAACGCAAAGTCCTGTGATTTCAATTACGAATTATTGATTAATAATAATATAATCAGTGCTGATAAAGACGTGGCAAGCGAATTTGAAAATCACTTCCGTAATATTCCTATAACATTAACCAGTTCACTAGCTTCTTCACCGACGGAAGCACTTTCTATATTAAAAAATCATATTAATGAATGTAATATTTTATTTGAATTTCAACATATAACCGCTAGAGACTTAATTAAGGCCTTTCAGTCTCTGAAGGTAAAGAATACGGGTGATTTGTGGGGCATCTCTGTGAAAATAATACAGCATATTATAGGTATTATAGCTCCATATTTGGTCGTAGTTTTTAATAAATGTATAGATCTAGGTATCTTTCCAGATCTTATGAAATGCAGCAAAATCATTCCACTTTTTAAAACAGGTGAAAAAACTGATCTTAATAACTATAGACCAGTTTCTGTTTTACCAACCCTTAGTAAAATTTTCGAAAAGATAATATTGAATCAAATGCTAACCCATTTCAACAATAATAAATTATTACATCCTGAGCAATACGGTTTCACTAAAGGCCGTAGTACAACCGATGCCGGGGCTAGGCTATTAAAGCATATATTTGAAGCATGGGAGGCGTCACATAATGCCATAGGAGTATTTTGTGACTTATCTAAGGCATTTGATTGTGTTGAGCACGAAACATTGCTGTTTAAACTTGGCCACTATGGTATAAAAAACAAGGCCCTTAGCTTGATCGCGTCTTATTTGAGTAATAGAATACAAAAAGTCAGCATAAACGATATTAAGTCATCGGGGTCACCGGCTGTGATGGGTGTACCGCAGGGCTCGATCTTGGGTCCGTTTCTTTTTCTGGTATACATTAACGATTTACCACATTATGTAAAGAACCAAGCGGATATTGTACTATTTGCTGATGATACATCACTAATATTTAAGTGTGAAAGGAATAAAGTAAATTTCGACGACGTAAATAGTGCTCTTTCGCATGTATCGCGTTGGTTCACTATCAATAATTTACTATTAAATGCAAAAAAAACGAAATGTATAGAGTTTGTGCTACCTAATGTTAAAAAAGTCAGCAAATCTCTTAAACTAAATAACGAAACATTGCATATGGAGGAATCGACGGTCTTTTTAGGGGTGACCTTAGATAGTAAACTTCAATGGGGCCCACATATAACAAATCTCGCGACAAAACTCGGTAGGGCTGTTTTTGCTGTCAGGAAAATAAGGCAGTATACAGACGTCGAAACTGCTAGGATAGTCTATTTTGCTTATTTCCACAGTGTTATGTCTTATGCCATCTTGCTGTGGGGCAAAGCAGCCAATATAAAACAAATTTTCATACTCCAGAAACGGGCAGTTAGGGCTATTTATAAACTTAGGTCTCGGGAATCTTTGCGTGAAAAGTTCAAGGAAATAGGTATACTTACAGTAGCTTCCCAGTATATCTTTAACAATGTAGTTTTTATACGGAAGAATATAAACGAGTATAAACAAAATTTTGATATTAATAATCGCCATACGAAAAGAATGCATCAATTAGTTACGCCTTCGTTCCGCCTAAGTAAAGTGCAGCGATCTTTCATAGGGCTTGGTATACATTTTTATAATAAAATCCCAAAATTAATACGTGACTTGCCAATAGAAACTTTCAAAAAACGTGTAAAGACACAATTGTTAGGCAAGGGATATTATAGTGTAGACGAGTATTTAAATGACAAAGACGCATGGAAATGACCAGCTCTGCAACCAGTTCCGCTCAGAATAGTAAATACTTTTGTATTATTATCTTTTTTTGTAATATTTTTTTAAAAGATGTGCTGAGGAGTTTCTTTAGGCTTTTCTTCTCCTCCACGATAAAGCACCTTCCGAAAAGCCAAAAAATGACGTGCATAAGTGTATCAGTGATACCTATATGAATAAAATATTTTGACTTTGACTTTGACTTTGACTTTAAAAAATTCTTTAATAAGTGCTACCTCTACCGCCATCCCTACGAACACCTGTATATTCATAGGAATAGGTACATTTTTTAAAGCAAAATTAAATTTTAGAGTGCTTTGGTTAGGATATCATGAGCGTAAGCATTTTAGCTTATTCCTCGTACGCGAAATTGAGCATTAAAATAACTGGCATTTAGTGCGATGCATCCGCGGGTGTTGCACCGGGGCCGTGGGGTTGGCGGCGCGGGGATGGCTTTCGGGATCGATCGGGCAGGTGCCCCGAGCCCCTGCCCCCGCTGTCCCGAGCCCTCCTTCGTCGCTGCACTACATTCAGTCATCCATCTCCTCGTTTATCATAACTCACTTCTGAACACAACGACACGATCGTACTCTGCGGCCGGGTGATGTCCAACGTGCAACACAGTCTGCGGCGACGCCTAATCATTTGTAATTTGCTTTGCTACAGACTGACCTGTCTGAAGTACATCACAAAGTACTACAAACCAGCAGACTAGCCACCTGATAATGATAAGGTGTGTCACCTATCGTCACAGCTATCGTCTACTTTGGACATTAATCAGTGCGCATAACCACTTGATTCAATCATCACCGTAGTTTAGTACAGTCAGGAATAAAAAGTAATAGAATATCAATAAAATATTGTTTAATTATATTTTGTAGTAATACGCCTACAAGTTTTGATGGGCTACATGAACATTAACTTATCATAAGTGTAAAGATGTAAAAATGAACGCTATTTAGAACATCGCCGCTCTTGAAGTAATTTGATTATGCAGTACTGTAGTGGTACTAGTGCCGGAGTAGAACGTTGAACTCGTCCCAGCAGCGTGGCGCTGCGGCGCGCCGCACTGTGGAACGAAAACAAAAAAAGTGGCCTTAAGGGCCAAATTTAGAAGAATCGGATTCTACTAACTAATACGGTTATTTTATATTCTATAATTTTTTTTGTATTGTTAATATTTATTGCGTTATGGCATTATGAAAATTTTGTGAAAAAAAAAACATAATTCGATTCTTTTTCTTAAATAACCTTTAACAAGGTAGTAAAAAACATAACTGGATTTGATGGTATTTTGATAGATTGTAAACAATCATGATTCCATCCACACCACCCTTATGACGTCATTTGTTTTGATCAAAATCCACATGTAAACAATAGAATGCTTATCAGGTATCCGAATGGCGTCATTTGTTTTGGTAAAAATCAAAAATGATCAAAAGAAATGGGTCAAAACTAATTATACATTAGACTTATTTCGTTCTAAACACGGTGATTGGTTGGATGCCGAGGTTGCGTGGCCAGATTTCATAAAGAGAGCATTTGATGAAAGTTCTAATATAATTGAACACGATATACCCAGCACATCAACCCAATTTATACTCGTATCCCCATCAAAACACAACGTAGGAAGCTCCACTGAGGTCAGTCCAAGAAAATCTTTTTGTGAACTACAGCCTAAACAAAGAAAGAGACGTGTATCAAATATTGAAAAAACCATGTCTTTTGATGAAATATCACACGTATTTACTATGAAATTAAGAGATAATGGTCGTGGAGAACTTGCCAATATAATTACTTAATCACTTAATTAAAAATCCACAAAAAGAGAAAAAAGTAAAAGAATGCATTAGTGATAGTTCAAAAACACCAACATTTACTGCAGACAAGACGTCAGGGTTATTTTTATCGCTAAAATTATCCAAATGGCAATACAATACTCAATAGAAATCGATACAATACTCGATAGAAAAATCGTAGAGGAAAAAAGTGGGAACTTATTTCCTTCTTACTTTAGGGTTCAAAAGGCTAAACAATTATCCACCCGTAGAGGACATAACATTAACAGATACCACTGTTAAAATAAAACTACAAGCACTTTTAGATTTGACAACGAATCGGTTATTAAAATCAATTACCGTAGATGGCGACTGTAGAGATATGAAATTAATAGGTAAATGGGGTTTTGATGGTGCTTCCAACCAGGCTACATACAAGCAAAAAATTGAATCAGAGACGGATGATAATGATAATGCAGACGATTCTAGCATATTTATGGGGAGTTTAGTACCTATCAAGTTAGAATCTGGAGAAAAAACCATTTGGGAGAACGAGTCCTCAAATTCGCCATTATGGTGTCGCCCACTATTTTTCAAATTCATCAAAGAAAATTCGGTAACAAAAAAACAGGGAATGACTTCAATGGAATCTGAATTTAGCGTAGTAAATGACACAAGTAAATGATTTAAAAATATCACACTCATTAATCCATACCATGATAGATGGAAAAATTTCATCTATATTGAGTAACACATCAACACTATCACATCGTTGTGTTGATGTGTTAGGCTTTTCCCAAAGAAATGAATCAATTACATGTTTTATCTCAAAAAACAATCAACACAGACTTATATAAATATGGCCTTTCATTATTACATATGTGGATACGCATGATGTAATGTATTTTACACATAGCATATAGGTTAGATTTTAAAACTTGGACGGTAAAGGGGGATAAAAAATAATTATGGAGAGTAAAAAAAAGACTATTCAAGACGCCTTTAGGGTGCAAATGGGTTAACTGGTTGATATAGTTAAACAAGGTCACGGCACAACAAATGATAGTAATACGGCAAGACGATATTTCGCAGACTATAAAAAACAGCATCTATTACGGGAGTTGATGAAACTTTAATTTGGAGATTCGGAACTATTCTATAAGTTCTGTCTTCGGGGCATAATATAAATGTAGAAAACTTTAGAGTCTTTACCCAAGACACAATGATAATGTATTTTGATTTATATAAATGGTTTTACATGTCTTCAAGCGTTTACAAAGTTCTTGCTCATGGAGCAGATATAATAGCCAATTTTGGACTTATTCCGATTGGTAAATTATCTAAAGAAGCATCTGGGGCCAGAAATAAAGATTTTTGACGGTACAGATTAAACCATTCTCGTAAATTCAATCGAAAAGCCACCAACCAAGACATTTTAAATAATTTGTTAATCAGTTCAGACCCATATATTTCAACTAAACGTACAACGAAAGCACAAAATACTTTCAGACGAAGCAAAAACATTATTATTTTTACAAGATACTGTTGATGAAGATATGGATGTCGAGAATTTTGATTATGTAAATGTAGACTCATAATCAGATTTTGAGGTTGAACATTCCGTTTCCGAGCCTGAGCCAGAGTAATTTTAGTTTCAAACATTTCTTACTTTGTCACCTTTCCTAAATAACTGTTGACATCTTTCGTAGATCGCAATAATCTCGAAGCTCGATTACTAGTTGAAATGCCACTAGTAATCGAGCATTCTCGAGATTATTATTTTTCAAACAGTGTGGAATAGGCCTACTGGGGACACCACTAAAAAAAGCGCACCTAGTTCTCTACTTCATGGGTGGTGTGGAATAGAGTTTAAGAAGAGTATGTCGTCTTAGATAAGTTGACGATTTATATTTTTCATTTAAAAAATATAACTGAAACAGCGTAGGTAGGTATGAATTTTTATAGTTTCGCACGTTTACTACATGAAACTACAAGTAACTCTTTGAAATATGGTGAGGTTTTGGCGTAAAACGACGTTTATCACCTTATCCTCTATACTAAAAATATTAATTTCATAAAAATCAATTTTCGGGCATTTCCGGGCCGAGAAGGTATATAGTATGTATACAGTTATGGTAGTTCAGTTACGGCACCTTGACGAAATTATACGCCTTGCCGTAAAAGCCATATTTTACTTTTTCTCCATACAAAAAAATCTTCAAGTTGCTATATCTCTGAAAATACTCTGTTAATCGAGAATACTCAAAGGCTATTTTATGTTTGCACTAAAAAGTAAAACCCGATTCTGTAATAATATTTCAAAAAAAGTGATTTTCATTTTCATGTGACCCTAAGTCTATGAAGAACAGTTTACGTTCCACCGTGCGCCGCCGCGCGACCACGCGACCTGCGCAGCGCGGCAGCCGCTGAGCCGCAGGGATTCGCCCACTATAAACTCATATTATAATACCATAATCATGATCGCAGTCGGGGCTTTTACGATCACGTGGTATTCAGCCATAATGATGGTTGTCGTGATTGGCTTTTTTAGGGTTCCGAAGGAAAATCCGAAACGTTATAGTTTCGTCATGTCCATCCGTCCGTCTGTCCGAAGCATAGCGCCTAAAACTTTAGTGCTAGAAAGCTGTAATTTGGCATGAATATACATATTCATTGAAACTCCAAAATCGTAGAGTAAAATATAAAAAGAAATTCAGGGTACCTTTCTCCCATGCAGATAATTATTATGGGGATGATTTTTTTTTCATCGCGTACTCCATGGTGTGGGTTATCGTTGAAGAGGTCTTTCGAAAATATTATGGGTCTAGTACCGTTTTTCAATTCAGGGGCCCGTTTGCGAAATATTCGGCTTTAAAGTGCCAATTTTGCTTAATAGTTGTGTCCCCGCCCCCTGCCAACTAAACGTTTGGAGATCGACTTGAAAAAATTCACAAAAATAGGTTATAAAATATAATGATGAATTTACAAAGAAAACCATCACGGCTAGTTTAGTAATAGTCGATCAACTTACACCTTCGGAACCCTACATTGCGCGTGGCCTGACACGCTCTTGGCCGGTTTTTTAAAGTTGACGGACGGTTGTCGGCTTCGGTTGCAATTTGCGCTTGCGATGCGACGCGTTACTGTGCGCGCTGGATGCCGTCTCCGCCGCGCGCCGCCGCCGCACAGTGGGACGAAAATAGGGGTTTCATAGACTTAGGATTTTTATGTCAAAATTTGTTTATTTCTTGTCGCAAACTGACGTAGAACCGTTTTAGAAACCACAACGTTATCATATTTATGCACCACAGGCGACTATAACACGAAAAAAAATTTTTTTAATTAAATTTGTATGGAACACAACAGAAAAACCGATTTTATTCAAGACTGAGGAGAGTGCCCCTAATTCCCTCTGGTACGATTATTGCCACTATTTTTCTCTATTTTTTGACATATCGCACGTTGCGCGCACTCGATAGACTTTGGGTGAAAAAAAAATGAAATATATTTTTTTATTTTTTTTCACATTGTGCACGTTATTTTCTATGCTTAAGGGCCTTCAAGGCCCTATTTGGTACTTGACACGTTGTCTAAAACGAGCTACTGCAATGCCTTACCTATTTAATAACAGTTTACCGACTAACCTGCCCTTGCATAATAGGTTACATGGTTATTTAATCAGTTACTAATGACGATCCGTGTTCATCAATTTAGTCAATGAGCTCGACTTAATGTTGTCAGTACTCGGCTCATTATTGTTACTATTTTAATTATTGCACCTACTTATCAACTTATCCCCTAATAGTCCCAGTCTCATTATGATGGGTAAAACAAGTATAAATACAGGGAGCACTGTATATTTACTTTAGTTAAATTTTAATTAATCTCTGTAAAACTGTGCCAGTATTAATTGTGAATATGGAAACTTCTATTTTAAAAACAAATTTGGACCTATATTTGATACTGAAGAAATTAAGTCTAAGTTTGTCAGAAGAAGATACAGACATTCTCCAGGAATTCTGTCGAAGATTTAGCCGGTCTGTATTGAAGAAATGGAAGTTGGCGAAATTTAACACAGACTATTTCCGAAAACATTACGCAGATTGGTTGGAATAGAACATTGAATGGCCAATTTGCGTACGTGAAAATCTACGGCCACAGTGGTTTTTTACTGGACTTCAAGTAACGAGTGAACCCGGTTCTTGTCTACCTTCTAAAAGTGCATCAGTTGGAACACCAACTTTCAACTCTAAGTCCACGTAAACCTTTTACAGATATTGGAACGAAACAAGATACGAAGGATTGAAAATTTACAATATCAAGACCGAGAAGGCTTTGAATTGGCGTATGCCATTTGCTAAATTTAAACAAGAAGGTAAAGATAATTTGGCAGCAGCAATAGATATTCTTTTAAAAAAGCAAAAGAGGCTGATAACATTGTTCAACAGACAAAAGGAACGAAGAAGTTTACACTTACTCCTGCGAAAGCACTCGGCATATTAATATCACTTAAATCATCTAGTAGTGGCAGTATATGACTTTGAGGGAATCTATTCTTCGTGAAGATATCACAGATAGATATCCTTCGTATTACAAAGTCTAACAAGCTAAGTTGGATTGTTACCCTCCAAAATAAGCAAAAATGATAACAGACGTAATAGCCAAAGTGTCTCTTCAAGCACTTTTAGATATTACTGCTGCTAGAATTATACAACGTTAACCACAAGAAACTAAAGGCAAGTGTATGATTTTGATTTCAAAGTGGGTATAAACAAAAGATCAAAGGGGAAAAAAGCAGCGGTGACAGTGATTAATCAATTTTTATGACAACTTTAGTTCCACTAAAACTTACTGTTGCGGAATCAGTCATATGGGAAAACCCGGGACCCTGTTCGGCGTATTGCCATCCAATACAGTTCCCCTTCTTAAAGAGTCTAAAGTTCTAGTGCAAGAACAGTTGGCCAAAATGGAAGACGAAATGAGGAGCCTTAAAGTTACCCAATACGACAATAATCAAATCACTCATAGTCACAATGACCACGATCGATGGGGAGGTATACACCTATCTTTCAGATGCTAAATCTCCTGCAATTTGTTATTTGTGCTTGGCAAAACCTTCCGAAATGAATGAATTGGAGACAGTTTCGCAAAGACGTGCAAACTGATCTCTACAAATTTGAATTATCTTCTCTGCACGCTCGTATCAATGGTGTGGAATGGCTGCTTCATATTTCATGCAGACTATATTTGAAAACTTTGTCAACTCTTATAAGAGGAGAAAACCAGCTTATATTAGAGGCAAAGAAAAAGGAAGTTCAATCTAAATCCCGGGAAGAATTAGGTTTGCTGGTCGATAAAGCAAAACAAGGATCAGGAGCAACAAACGATGGGAACACAGCAAGAATTTTGTTTTTTGAGTTTTCAAAAAAACTGCTGCCATTATTGGCTTAGATGAAGAGCTCATACGAAGATTTGCAGTAATTTTACAAGTGATAGCATCGGGCGAAATTATTGACAGAAAAATTCAAAGAATATACTCGAAAAACTACGGAAAGGTATATCAAGCTGTACAATTGGTACTATAATGACAGCAACGGTACATAAGATCCTTATGCATGGTGCTGACATAGACAATGTAGCAATTGTACCCATCGGAAAACTTTCCGAAGAAGCCTCAGAAGCTAGAAATAAAGATTTCCGCAGGTACAGGGAGTTTCATTCTCGGAAGTCTAGCAGAGTTAATACTAACCAAGATCTTTTGAACATGGTCCTTCTTTCATCTGACCCTTTAATTTCTTCCACTAGACATGTACTCGATGCAGCTCAAAGGAAGTTAAGCCCTAGGACTTTTAAAACTTTGTACAGAACATATTGAAATATAATTTTTCGATGTAGTTAACATTGATCCTCAAACAGATATCGATTCAGAATACGAAATGGATGGGTAGTTGTATCAATGTGTTTATTTTTTTTTCTAACATAGTCACTTGTGTTGTTACTACGGTCCTTAGCTTTTATATCTTAAGATTTTAGAAATGAACTTTTTGGGACCAACTTTAAATAACCATACATAATTTAGCCTGTTGTAGTAATTTACCTAGTGAGTAACTTGTAGATTATATAAGTAGGACCATTTGTAGTTTTGTAGGTAATTAATTTTAAACTTTAAAAAGCAATGGGATTTGTAAGGTAATGCCCATCATAAAGTAATTGGAACTATAAGATAATGGTTGATAAGTAGGTACAATAATAATTAAAATAGTAACAATAATGAGCCAAGTACTGACAACATTAAGTCGAGCTCATTGACTAAATTGATGAACACAGGGATCGTCATTAGTAACTGATTAAATAACCATGTAACCTATTATACAAGGGCAGGTTAGTCGGTAAACTGTTATTAAATAGGTTAGGCATTGCAGTAGCTCGTTTTAGACAACGTGTCAAGTACCAAATAGGGCCTTGAAGGCCCTTAAGCATAGAAAATAACGTGCACAATGTGAAAAAAAATTAAAAAATATATTTCATTTTTTTTCACCCAAAGTCTATCGAGTGCGCGCAACGTGCGATATGTCAAAAAATAGAGAAAAATAGTGGCAATAATCGTACCAGAGGGAATTAGGGGCACTCTCCTCAGTCTCGAATAAAATCGGTTTTTCTGTTGTGTGTAACACTTCTAGTCGGTGTTATATAAAAAGAAACAGCGTAGGTAAAATATAAATTAATTTAATTAGCTTAGGGTCGTGGGTACATTCGTGCCGCATTAAATTTAGGACCCTTGTCACTACCACTCTCCTGTACTGTAGCGAGTAGACACAGGTGCAGTAACCCAGGTACTGCAAATCAGGTTGTAGTGCTCCGTCCAGCGTCCAGTAGGGGCAGCCAAGTCGTGATGATGGTACTTCTACCCGAGCGGAGGAACCCCAGTCGGGGTTATAATACAGCACTTTTTATTGCGTGATCGTTCACTATCCTAATAAACGATTCGAAATATAAGCTTTAGTACTTATTTGAATAGTTTAGTAAAATAAGGAATACTAGATTAGGCGTTACAAGCAGTAACAAATCCGCGAACTTAGTGCACCGTCGTTAATTAATATCGAGAGGTGTTTACGCTCCGGTGACTCGTAGTGGATAACCCGATCGCATCGTTTCTTCCGCTTGCCCGGTGTCCCATGCATAAAAAACGTATCGCGAGCGCAAGTGCACGGCAGATATAGAAAACAAGGCACATACCGCGTCTATGTCTGTGAATTTTATTATTTGAGTTAACATTTGATAAATTTATTTTTTATATTAAGAGTTATTTTATTTATTTCAATTATTATTTTATTAAAGTGTAAAATATAAATAAAATGTAGGTTAAGTTAAATATATATTTTTTTAATTTTAGTAACATTAAGATAAAGACCGTTACATACCCCCCTTTTTAGGTTAAGATTTTTCCTCGGGAAAAATCTGCTAACAAAACTAATGAGGCAAAATTCTAAAGCTTAAAATCTTTTATATGCCAAGCTCCTAGTTTTTGTCCCGACATATCTTCGAGCTCATACACAAGCTTAGATTTCTTACCGATAATCTTGCACTTGATAAATTTAGGTGCAAGTTTTCTTGAGAATCTGGAATCTTTGTCACTTTGATAAAATGTGCGCTTCCATACAATATCACCAATATTAAAGTCCACATTTTTACGGCGAAGATTATAGTGTGTGCTGTTTCTAGAGTGTGCTTTAATTAGTGCGGACTGAACTTTATCAAATATTTTTCTCAGTGATCCCGAGTTTTCAACGTATGCATCGCGAGGAGTAAATATGATGTGATCATTAAGATCAGAATCTACGTAATGGGAACCGCAGCTCACTAATTCTCGACCATAAACAAGAAATGATGGTGTGTAGCCAGTAACTTCGTTGACAGAACAATTTAAGGCGAATTGAATTTTGGGAATATTTGAGTCCCAGGATCTATGATCATTTTCTATAAAAGTAGACACTGCTGTCATTATTGTTTTATTGTAACGTTCTACACTATTTACTTGCGGAGTATATAAAGGAGTAAAGTAAACATTAGGTATATTGTAAGAAGCGAATAAATTTTTCATGGTTGTACTAGTAAACTGTTTGCCGTTATCCATAATAATTGTACTCGGTATGCCATGCACAAGAAAAACATTATTTTCCAAGATTCTAGTAATTATCTCTGATGTTGCTCGACGTATCGGGAAAAGTAGGCAATACTTTGAGAAACAACAGTTTACGACAAGTAAAAAGGTGTTTTGTTTCCTAGATACAGGTAACGGTCCAACCAAATCAATGCTAAGCATTTGGAACGGTCGACTACAATCTTTAGGTCTACCCATCGTACCAAGCGTTGTATGATTAGCGTGTTTGTAGGATAAACATGTATCACAGCTATTAACAAAGTTCGTTACGTCGCGGTGCATGCTAGGCCAAAAATAATTTAAGTTTAAGCGCTTATATGTTTTGAAAATTCCGAAGTGGCCAGAAGTAGGCTCACAGTGGTTTTTAGCAATAGTATCCTGTCGGTATTCAATAGGTATGACTTCTTTCCACTCAAATTCCCGAGTAAGCGGATTGAGTGACTTCATATATCGGAATAATTTTCCGTTTGTTACGCGATAATTTAAAAATGAAGTTGGTGAATTTTGACAACCTTCAAATATGTTCTTGTACCACGGATCATTTGTTTTGTAGGCCATATTAGGTGTGAAGGAGTTGGTGTCAGAATTACTATCGATAGCGGAAACAGGAACAGAGCGAGATAGGCAATCCGGAACTACATTGTCTGCACCCTTTCGGTGTTTTATTTCAAAATTGTAGGCCGAAAGACGTACACCCCAGCGAGCTAATCTCCCAGTTGGGTTGTTTAGGTTCAGGAACCATTTCAAGGACGAATGATCCGTGTACACAGTGAATTTGAGGCCGTTTTCTAGATAGCAACGCCAATGCTCGATAGCCGTAAGTACTGCTAGTGCTTCCCGTTCGGTTGCGCTATAATTACGTTCTTGCTTAGATAAGGACTTGCTCATATAAGCAATAACTTTTTCCTCGCCGTGGAAGGATTGAGTCAAAACAGCACCGATGCCGTAATCACTGGCATCTGTGTGGACCTCGAACGGTTTCGAGTAATCTGGACAAGAGAGAATAGGCGCAGTAATAAGATGTTCTTTAAGTTTCTTAAAGGCATCGTCAGCTTCTTTGGTCCACAAAAACGGGAGCGCATTCCTGCCTTGCGATGTGAGTTTATTGAGAGGAGTCGCTAAACTGCTAAAATTGGGAATGAACCTACGATACCAGGACGCCGTACCTATGAAACGTCGAACCTCTTTGCGATTTGATGGTGTAGGAAATTTACTAATTGCTTCCACCTTATCCGGATCAGCATGTAAGCCATTAGCGTCAACGATGTAGCCGAGATATTTAAGCTCTTTCCTAAAGAATTTACTTTTTTCGAAATTAATAGTGAGGTTGGCAGTCGTAAGCTTTTCCAAGACACGCGTTAGTAGAGATATATGATGGTCAAAATCCTCAGATACTATAATGACGTCATCGATGAAAACAAAGACCCTATGTTCAAATTCTGGCCCGTAGAATAAAGCATCGACCAGTCGTTGCTGCGTAGCTGGTGCGTTTGTTAGGCCGAAAGCCATGGATTTGAACTGGTATGTGCCACGAGTTGGAACATAGAAGGCCGTTTTGCACCTATCTTTTTCATCAATTAGTATCTGCCAAAAGCTCTTAGATAAATCAATGCTTGAAAGATATCTCGCGTCACGTAAGTTGTCCAATATCTCGGTTATGTAAGGAAGACTATAAGCATCTTTTTTGGTAACAGCGTTTAGTTTCCTACTATCAAGGCAAAGTCTTAGTTCTCCATTCTTCTTTGGAGTGAGAAGGACAGGAGAAGACCATGGGCTCTCACATGGTTCAACGACGTCTTCAGCTAACATTTCATCTAGCTGGTTAATTAAAATACGTTGTTTCTCCGGAGACATTCTGTAGTACCGTTGACGAATGGGGGCAGCATCCCCTGTGTCAATCGGATGGGTAATAAGGGAAGTACGACCTAAACCGCGCACCTCGTAGGAGATGTCACGAAACTGTGATATTACCTGATCAGCTATAAGCCGCTGTTGATCCGTTAGGTGATCATACGAGCGTAATATATCAGGCTTCTCGACTACATCTAGATCCGTGATAAAAGTAGGTCCAGCATCAACATGGAAAGTAATGAGGTCTAAGAATTTTGGAAAAAGATCAAAAGTTCTCCAAAAATCCATGCCTAAAATCAGAGTACTTTTAATGTCAGGCACAACATAGGTTTTTAGTGTATGTGTTTGTCCCTGAAAAGTTATAGGTAGATTTAATACACCAGTGGTACTTAAATGCTCACCGCCGGCGGTTACAAAGTTAACAGTATCGCATTCCTCAAGCTTGAAACCTACGTTTAAAAGAAGTTCGTGAGACTTATTACCTAAGATCGATAAACTAGAGCCCGTGTCTAGTAAGCCTATAAGTTGTATATTATTGACGTTGATAGTTGCATATGGTCTAGATCTACCAGGGTTATTATTTTGGATTGAAGAGACAGCATTAAGGGTGAAAAATTTTGAAATAAAATTTAACCACTCCGACCACTCGGTTAAATTAAAATTATTTTTCTTCGATTCCTTAGATTTCTTGTCCCTCCAATCCTGGTTAATTAGTTTTTTGGAGTACGGTTATCTAGAGTAGGGTGGCAAACGGGGCATTCAGGGAATCGTACGTCTTTCTTCCCACATTTAAAACAAATAAGGAAACGTTTTTGACTGCAATTCCGAAGTGAGTGCGTATCTGATCTACACCTAGGACAAAAGGTAGGTCTAGACTGAGTGGTTGATACGGCAGCAACAGCAACATTTACATTACCAGAAGATGTACTTAGGTGTGGCTTATAAGCAAATTCAGGTGCGAGTGTATTAGCTGTGATGCGAGGTGGTTCATGAAATTGAGAAAACCTTGCCTGTACATCTTCATAACTGCGACATATAGATTTAAGTGCATCGATAGAATTGATACCAGGGGAGGCAGCTAATGTGTTGGCATAACAAGGTCGGATGTTGTGCATGAGAATCTCTAGCTTCTCCTCCTCCGAAAAAGGCTTACTTAACCTAGAGAATAGACCGTGCATGTAAGATAAATAAATGGTTATATTCTCTGATTGGAGTTCGTCGTTACAGTGCGTACAGAGTGGACGTGTTACTGGTTATTTTAAAATAAAAGCAAATAGTTGTCAAACAAATTTCACCGTTAATCCTACAGTAATTAGTCAGTGTTTCGATCTACGCAACTCAAGTGACAAATCACATTTTACTTCTGCGATAACAACGCGGGCGGTAGCCATTGTGAACGAAACGGGCTCTTTATTCTCTGACTCGCTCCTACACTTGAGAGTAGAACACAGATCAACATGAGCGTAAAAGGATCTCTGACTGGAAGTGGCCTCAATGCTGCAATGCGAAGTGATTCATACCCGAATCTTTCAAACAAGACAAAGCCCTCGTCATCGTCGGAATCGGGTGACATATCACAAATTACTCTCCGTAATAAAAGGAAATTGAACGAAATTGAAGAAATGAAAGCCGAGTTTTCCGATATGAGAAAGGAATTTGCAGAAATGAGAAAACAAATTCAAATACAAATGACCGAAATGATGGCATACCTGACATCAAACAATACTATGCAACTCGAAAACTTATCTAAAATAAGTGAAGATGTCTCCATTATAAAAGAACAAATGAAGGATCTGAAATCAAAAACAGAAATTCTGACTGAAGAACAAACCAAACTAAAATCTGATATTACAACTATGCAAAATTTTAATAGTACTACGCAAAAAGAAATTGAACAAATTAAATCTAGCATTGAACATATTCATTCTACTACATTGAGTGCATCTACCGCAACTAAAACACGTGAAGAAATAATAATAGAACTCAATGAGCGCAATTTAAGGTCGAAAAATATTTTGGTTTCTGGCTTAGCTGAATCAACACTTACAAACCCGACTGAGAGACAAGAATGCGACAAAACTATGGTATGGAAAATGTTACAAACTATATACGCTGGCTGTACTGAACCTGTAAAAGTTTTTCGTGTTGGAAAGTATGACCCCGACAAAAGACGTCCCATCAAAGTGTGTTTCGAATCTCAGGAAATGGCTATATATATACTACAACACAAATCTAACTTGAAAAATGATAATATTAAGATATTTTCCGACCAAACACCTCAGCAACAAGATTACATGAAAGCCCTTAAAGAAGAACTTTCATGTCGTACGAAAAATGGTGAAGCTAACCTACGTATAAAATACATAAAGGGTGTACCTAAAATAATCTCTACTCTTCCAAAAAACTACAACAACTAAATACCACTAATAATTATTCCCAGAACAATAGCTGTGATATCACCTCTTTCCAACTTGTTACTAGCAGTACTGACGTAACAACAAGCAAAAAATCATTAAAATGTCTATATGCGAATGCTCGTAGCATTGTAAAGTATGGGAAATTAGACGAACTGCGATGTATTATTCAATCTTTCAAAAACATTACTATCCACCTAATACTACTAACTGAAACATGGATTAACTCCGAGGATGAAGCAAATAGGACCCAGATACCAGGTTACACACACTACTACAACTATAGAAAGGAGGTAAAGGGTGGTGGGGTTTCTATTTTCGCTCACAATAGCCTACGTCATCAATTAATCGAAGAGCACTCTCATAATGACAACCACTACCTTTGGGTTCATGTGGACAAGTTTTGCTTAGACGTAGGTGTAATATATAAACCTGGACGTACGAACCATAAAGATTTCTTAGACTTTTACTCAATGCAACTTGAAAAAAGAAAAAGGGCAATTGTCTTCGGAGATTTCAATTATGACCTACTTAGCCCTGGGCAATCTGTTAAAGACTATAAATATATGCTAAAAGAAAATGGTTTTAATATAATAAATAAAATAGAGAAAGAATATTGTACTCGTGAAACAAATCAAACTAAGACTATTTTAGATCATGTGTGCTCCAATATCAAACAAAACCAATTTCATTGTGCTATACTAGAATCAAGCTTATCAGACCATAAGCAAATTTATTTAGAAATTAAAAACTACAAACCAGAGATCTTGAAGTCATATGAATACGAAGCTATAGACTATGGAATACTATACAAAACTATGGAATCCTGTAATAATAACGACAAGAACTATGAGTTGGAAATATTACAAAAAAAATTAATTACGAGCATAAAAAAGAGTAAAATTACCAAAACGAAAAAGTGTAACACAGTGAAGAATGACTGGATAAATAGAGCAATTATAACCGAAATTGATAAAAAAAATAGTTTATGGCTCAAATTTAGAAATAATCCGACAGATAACCAAACAGAAGTAGATTTTCTACAGCAAAAAAGCAATGTAGCAAAACTTATTCAAAGAAAAAAAGCAGAATACTATTACAAAACATTTAAAAACTGCCAAAAAAAACCAGCGAAAATGTGGTCCCTTATAAATAACATGTGCCACCACAAAACACAGACAGCTACTGGCCCAGTTAAACTCCAGATCGGAACGGATATTATCACTAGTAATCAGGAAGTTTGTGAATATCTTAACAAGTTTTTTTCTACTATCGGTGAAACTTTGGCTAGCGCAATACCTGTCAATCATCACAAACAAAACATTTTTGTTGGCACCAAATCGGCTTCATCAGAACTTTCGCAGCTATCACCAACAACCACGACTGAAGTCAGTAAGATAATTGAAACTCTAAATTGTAATACAGCTTGTGGTGTAGATAATATTAGCACTAAAGCTATTAAATGTGTTAAAACTTTAATTCTTGAAGAGCTTACCAACTGTATTAACAAAAGTTTAGAAGTAGGTACCTTTCCAGATAGTTTAAAACTGGCTAAAGTTACTCCCATTTATAAATCAGGCAGCAAAACAATTCCGGGTAACTATCGACCAATATCAGTATTACCTATTTTATCAAAAATATATGAAAAGATTATATATAACCGACTTGAAACGTACCTAAATACAAATAATGTTTTATCGAAGCAGCAGTATGGTTTTAGAAAAAATTCAAACACACTAGCAGCAACAATAGATCTAGTAACCAAACTAAAAAATAATATTGATCGGAAGCATATAGGCCTGGGAATATTTATCGATCTGAAAAAAGCGTTCGATACTGTTAGTCACGCAATTCTTCTAAAAAAATTAGAAAATCTAGGAATAACGGGAACAGCATATAATATGTTTAAGTCTTACCTATCAGATCGCAAGCAATTAGTTAAGATTGGTGATAGTCAAAGCCAACCTAGTCCTATTACATATGGGGTTCCACAAGGATCGATACTAGGGCCTATGCTGTTCCTGATATATATTAATAGCATACACGAAATTGGTCTAAAAGGTGACGTGACATTGTATGCTGATGACACGTCCTTGTTCTACTTCGGTCACTCGATTCAAACAATAATAAAAGATGCACAAAATGACTTAAATCTAATCCACAAATGGTTTCAGTATAATTTATTGACTATTAATATTTCCAAGACAAATTACATCATATTTAAAGCTAAGAATAAGAAAATTACAGACTACGAACCTCTTAGAATAAATAATGAAAAAATTAATAAAGTGGATTCCGAGAAATACCTGGGCCTCACCCTTGATTGCGGCTTAACGTTCAAGCCACACATAGAAAAAGTAAAAAATAAACTAGCATCTCTCACTGGAATCATACGAGGAATCACAAGATGTTTTCCCCAAAAGGTACGTTATCTCATTTATAATGCTCTTGTTAAACCGCATATCGATTACTTGATCGAAATATGGGGTTCAGCTGCAAAAACGAACCTTAATTCAATACAAAGAGCACAAAATAAACTGATTAAAATTCTCTTTCACTTTAACTACCTAACTCCCAGCGAAAAACTATATAAAAAAACACGGCTTCTAAATATTACTCAAACGTACACATATTTCAACTGTTTACTAATACGCAAAATTTTAACAAAGAATATACATACGCAAATCACCTTCACCAAAAAATGCAAGTCCAAAAAATACAACTAAGGAATGCCAATAATCTAGTATTACGTGCTCCCCGAACTAACTACGGCAAAAAGAATCTTATGTACGAAGGAGCCCAAATCTATAATAAGCTTCCGAATGACATCAAAAACTTGCAATCAATACTTACCTTTAAAAAACTACTAAAACACTATATAATAAATAATAAGTTATCCATAAGCTGAGTTTTCGCGTAAATATAGAAAACCGAGCAAATATGTAGTATGTATACACAATATATATTAAATTACAAGATATAAATGAAACAATATATAACATAGCAATATTTTATATACTTACATATAATATGGTAAGCATTTTAGTATTATATTATACAAAAATGTATTTGTGTAAATATATATTTACAATTTACATAAATAATAAAAATATCGAACTGACAATACGTAAATTAAATACTACACAAACCAACTTGTATGAATAATAAACAAATAAATAAGCAATAAAATCAAATTTTGTTTAATATTTATTATAACATAATATAACAAATATATATAATAAATATAATACAAAAAATATAATAAATATATACATAAATGATTAAACATATACATAACATATTATATTATAATATATAATAAATATATACATAAATATATATAATATAACATTTTAGTCAAAATAGAAAATAGTTATAAGAAACAATATCTTAAAAATAAACAAATTATCTTCTCAAGGAAACCTATAATTTATATACATTTATGTATATATACATAAAATAAAATTATGAATAAGGACGTGTCACCTATGTATGTAGTGTTAAGTAAATAAAAATAAAATTGATAAGTAAACATAACTTTTCACCAACATGTCACTTACCTTGAACCATCAGGTACGCACAAGCCGCATCTAGTCGCTTTACATCCATATGAATGCATTACACATCATTTGACCCGCAGAATTGTTTTGCGCCTACCTACATTTTATGTTTATAACTTGATTGCAATAAAAAGAATGTAATACTTTTGAATTTATGTAACAAACGCACGCTTCTGTACGCATAAACTGTATGTTAACCTTTTAGTTTTTAAGTTCTCATGTAAATGAATTGTATTTATAATTCGTAATGAGAATAAAGTTCTTAAACCGATTCACCCTGAGTGCGGGCTCGGATCTCAGCTGCGAGTCTGTAGTCATAATCACTGCTGCTAAAGTCTTGTTTTAGTAGCTCACATAACTCATTCCAAGAATTTACTTTGTCCCTATTGCAGCGATACCATTGAAGAGCATCATCAGTAAATATCTCATAGGCCAGACTAAGAATTTTTTCATAAGAGATGTCTCTAGCTTGTACAAACTCTTCTACTTTCAAAATAAAAGAACGAACACACGATTTACCAGAATATTTCAGCTTAGCTATATCTGCCGATAAACCGCGCTCGCAATTAACGATTATGGTGTTATCACTACTGCTCTCCGAATTGGGTGAGGATTTTACTTGAGAACACTGCGGCTTCATTGCAGATAAATCTTTATATTGAGAATTAAAAGTAGTAACACATAATTTATAATTTTCTGATGTCTCCGCAGTGTTGTGAATACGATTGATCCTATGATAAACGTGATGTAAAAGATTTTCTGTTCTGCTAAATAAGTTTTTCTCGAATTTGGTT
The DNA here is from genome assembly GCA_963932265.1 of Thymelicus lineola. NCBI lineage: Eukaryota > Metazoa > Arthropoda > Insecta > Lepidoptera > Hesperiidae > Thymelicus > Thymelicus lineola. The sequence continues at coordinate 483,092 of OZ010685.1, forward strand.
TTGAGAGAAATAATATTATTTTGGGCTTTTAACAGAGATTCTTTGACAGCCTTCAAGTCCTCAGTAGCATTTAAATGTGACTCTAGAATGTCTTCTGAAGGTAACAGTACGGACAATTTATTTATTTGCTTACGCAGTTCTTGTACAGAATCGCCTGAACCACCACGAAGTTCAACTTCATATTCTAATTCGGGTTTTTGCAAGGAGAAATATTTAATAGGATAAGCCATTGTAGTGATGTATTTACCGAAGGTGTGTGTGTTGCAAAAAATATAAACTACAGCTATGACAGATTTACGTAATCTAAGACAGTTCAATTAGGTTAAAGCAAAGCAGTGTACCGAAAATAAAGAAAAATAAAGAAAAATATTTCGAAGAAGGATATTTCCAAAATTTTGATTATGCTAACGTTAATTCATACACTGGTTAGCTTTAAGGTGACATTTAACATTTAGAAAAAAGGAAGAAAAATGAAACAAAAATAATAGCCAACACCAAAGAAAACTATAAAATGCCAAAGAATCAAAAATGCAATACGGACACGAATGCAACCTGTAATTGGGCGCCAATGTAACACTTCTAGTCGGTGTTATATAAAAAGAAACAGCGTAGGTAAAATATAAATTAATTTAATTAGCTTAGGGTCGTGGGTACATTCGTGCCGCATTAAATTTAGGACCCTTGTCACTACCACTCTCCTGTACTGTAGCGAGTAGACACAGGTGCAGTAACCCAGGTACTGCAAATCAGGTTGTAGTGCTCCGTCCAGCGTCCAGTAGGGGCAGCCAAGTCGTGATGATGGTACTTCTACCCGAGCGGAGGAACCCCAGTCGGGGTTATAATACAGCACTTTTTATTGCGTGATCGTTCACTATCCTAATAAACGATTCGAAATATAAGCTTTAGTACTTATTTGAATAGTTTAGTAAAATAAGGAATACTAGATTAGGCGTTACAAGCAGTAACAAATCCGCGAACTTAGTGCACCGTCGTTAATTAATATCGAGAGGTGTTTACGCTCCGGTGACTCGTAGTGGATAACCCGATCGCATCGTTTCTTCCGCTTGCCCGGTGTCCCATGCATAAAAAACGTATCGCGAGCGCAAGTGCACGGCAGATATAGAAAACAAGGCACATACCGCGTCTATGTCTGTGAATTTTATTATTTGAGTTAACATTTGATAAATTTATTTTTTATATTAAGAGTTATTTTATTTATTTCAATTATTATTTTATTAAAGTGTAAAATATAAATAAAATGTAGGTTAAGTTAAATATATATTTTTTTAATTTTAGTAACATTAAGATAAAGACCGTTACATGTGTTCCATACAAATTTAATTAAAAAAAAATTTTTTCGCGTTATAGTCGCCTGCGGTGCATAAATATGATAATGTTGTGGCTTCTAAAGAGGTTCTACGTCAGTTTGCGACAAGAAACAAACAAATTTTAACATAAAAATCCTAAGTCTATGAAACCCGATTTTCGTCCCACTGTGCGCCGCGGCGCCGCACCGGGTAGGATAGGACAGTATTATAATAACGGAGAATACCTGTAATTTTTTCACTGAAAATATCAATAAACTTCCACGCAAATGTATTACAGTCGGTACAAAAGTCAGCTCAAAATCTCTCTCTAGTTCGCTTCAGATCAGTAAGCAGTAAGACGTCGACACTCGACAGTCTCGAGTGCCCTATCGCCACATGTGAAACTACTTCAAATTTTAAGTACCTACTATAAAACAACGCAACTACTCCACAGCTTCGAATGCCACATGGACATTTTGAATATTTATAATATTGTAGATACAAGGGAACAATGTTCATCCAAAGAGTGCTTTGATGATAGGCGTTTTGTCTTAAGACATAAAAAATAATAGATATCTGAAGGCATGGGTCAACTCAACTTCTGGAAGGGGAGAGGGTTTGAACATCAGATTCAAAATTTTGTCAAATTTTGACCCAATGTGCAAATCAAATTTATTTTGGTCTTGTATACTAACTCCACAGACTACAACCAACTTTTCTGAGATATTAGCTTCAGCCTTGTGTTCCTTCTTGCCTTGGGCTTTGGGCGCCACTCACCACTGTCGCCAGCCGCCATGCACTCAGCCGACACCGTATACAATACCTTCCCTCCTTTTATTTTAGCTACAGAGCTAAAATGCTTATGATTGTTTCTCTAAGGGCATTACTTTTCATAAAGTCGATTTTGCTTAAAAATAACATGGCCCTCCTCAAGGAGCCGTGCTCACTGCTCACTGCTCAGTACCTGGGTTGAAGCCAAACTAATTTGGTTGTCTATAGGCCAAGCGATCTTATTAAAACATTGGTCAATGCCTGCTAAGGTTGCAAAAAATTTAGAGCAAGTAAGTATTTGAATGAAAACGTTTAAAATTGAGGTAGTTACTCAGTAATCTGCAATGATTAAGCAACTTGTTTTAGAGCCCCTGCACACGACGTATTTTTACAACGCCGATGACACGCGTATTTATACGCGCGTCGTCGGCGCTGTAGATGACGAAAAAGTAGATAGATGCGTCTGTATCGATGAAAACGCGATCGTACGCGCAGAAAAGAATAGATATACATAATAAACATATACCTATACAGAAGTAAACATATACCTAAAAAGCAGTGATAGCCTAGTGGTTAGAATGTTGGTCTCCCGAACGCGGGGGCCCGGGTTCAAATCCTGGCACGCACCTCTAATTTTCAAATATTATGTGCGTATTACAAGTTAATTATCACTTGCTTCGGTGAAGGAAAACATCGTGAGGAAACCTGCACACCTGAGAGTTCTCCAAAATGTTCTCAAAGGTGTGTGAAGTCTACCAATCCGCACTTGGCCAGCGTGGTAGACTATGGCCTGTACCCCTCACACTGTGAGCGGAGACCCCGAGCCCAGCAGTGGGACAATTATGGGTTGTTGCTTTGCTTTGCTTTGCTTTTATACAGAAGTGACACACCTTTGAGCTTGGAAAAAAGCCGACAAAATATCAGTCCACAGAAATCGATCTTTTGTTCTTAACCATAGATAGTGTATACATACATATAGGTTTATGTTCTTAACATACACACCTATGCCCAATTTTCATTTGTGTGAAATTCTTACGAAATAAAAATAGTTTATCATGGTTTAATTATTATTCGATGGTTCTACTTCTATGGTCCGAAATCATTGTACGTGTGCAGAGGTTTGCGTTTTTTGCGTTCGATCGCGTTTGCAGTGCATAGACGCGCGTTTTCGGTGCCGTAAAAATACCTCGTGTGCAGAGGCTCTTAAAGTATTGTTATTACTTAATTAGAAAGAATTGCGTGTATCGTAGTAAATGATCGATCGATGCCCCGGCGTGGCAGCGTGGCTAGCGTGCGCGCGGTGCTTGATCTTTTACGTGACGTGGTCGCCACCGCCCGCCGCGCAGCACGTGTTGCTCAATGACAATTGTTGCTGAATTAATTGTCTTGAATACAATCGAATTGACACGACACGCCGTGAGAAAGTGTAGCGCTGTCACGGCCGCCGGAGCGCCCGGGCGCCCGGGGGGCTGGGAGACAGCGGCGATCGATCACCGCCGCGCCGGGGCGCCGCGCCGCGGCCGATGATGTTGCACCGTTTGGATGCGCGAAACAATACCTTGTTTATTATGTCATATAATCAACTTACGATAACAAGTTTTACAATAACATCAGTTTGGATGTCTCACAGTGTTCTTCTTTGTGATACTGATGTAATTTGAATTTCGCTTTTGCAAAAATTGCAAACAAAAAACAAGGAAAGTTTTTTGCCGACCTAACGCCAAGTGAAATCACATGTGAAATGTGGTGTGTCCCACACACGTCTCAGGTCTCAACACTGCACTCCCACTTATGTTAATTCTCATAGCGCGATAGCGGCTGTACTTATACAATCCATTTCTTGAGTGCATTAATTACTCTTTATTAATGTAAGTAAATATTTTTTTTAATCTTGCCTTCATACAATTATTTGAGTGCTGTATGTGTTATGGGAGGCAGAAAGCGTTATGTACTTAGGTGGGTAAATAGTTTCAGAGGATTTTGCAGAATATTTTTTTGTTTCTTTAGCAATTTTTCTACGTTTACCTGGCCAGTGGGTCCTCGTATCTCGTCCTTAAACTCGCATTATTCATGTCCGATTTTATGTCTAGCTACGTGCACAGACAGCAATTACTGGTAGTACTTGGAGTACAGGGGACGTGGGTGGTCAGCAGTGGTCGTGATGTCGCGGACCGCCCGCGCCCGCTCCACAGTTAGACCACTTCTGCATAAGTGAGCCAACCGAACGTACGGTATAGATTTACAGTTACCCTATAGGGCGCGAACTCTCGAGAAAAGCGATCTCTTCCGTCTCCGTGTATTGGAGCGGCGCCGCCCCACTCGTGTGCCGTGTGCGTGTGATGTGATGTGACCCAACGAAACATAGCCGTGCATCGCCCCCGTCGAGTCACTGTTATGCTATAATGTTCGTTTAAATTTCTATTTCTTTTTTTTCTTGTAAATTTTTACTTACAAGAAAATATTACTCGTCACTTGTCACCAATAAATGCATTCTTTGAAACTGTATTGGGTTAGGCTTCCCGCCCACGTCAGACTTTTTGTAGGACCGATAATCGGGCCGATTTTTCCTCCGATTCTTATGACCGATTTTGTGGCCGACTGTCGGTGATTCGGCGAGAACGCATAGGTACATTTCCGAACGTTCCATTTTTCACCGATATCGGTCGGAATGCACCGATTTTATTTCTGACCGACTTTTTGTAGGACATGTGCGTTGCACCATTGCTATCAGTACGTTCTATTTTTCTCCTACAAAAAATCGGTGACCGATTTTTGTACCGACTGTCAGTGAGTCAGTTTTATTTCTGACCGACTTTTTGTAGGACGTGTGCGTTGCACCATTGCTATCAGTACGTTCTATTTTTCTCCTACAAAAAATCGGTCACCGATTATCGGACGTGGGCGGGAAGCCTTAAGATAATATTCTAAGACAATACGATTGTTGAAGTAGTGATGTACTAGACTAGATAGAGCGTCCAACATGGTCGGACACCTTCAAACTTTTCAAATTTAAATATTGTGGAATGTGGCAATATGTAAAATGTAATCTAATCAATATTTTCCTATTTTTGTGTTAAAAACTAATATCGAAGTATGTAATTAAAATTAAAACGCAACTTATTTCATATGCCCCGACTCAGGAATTCAAATATAATGGCATCGCTATCAATTATAAATTTTTCGATTAATTGGGTACAAATATTTATAGGAAAAGTCCACCATCCTAGGAGTATCTCTTTATGTTACGTAATGTCTATTGAATTTTATGAATAATTTAATCCATCCTTTATGAATAATTTTATCTGCTATAAGCAGAATAACTAAAAAAATATAGAAAAAAACACAAAGAACAAGAAAGAAACATAAAACTTAATATGAGAACAAACGACAGCTGTCAAAACATATGACATCTATCAAAATAAATGACGTCTGACAATTGTCATTTGTTTTGACGATTGTTTTCAGTCAGTGAGATAATTTTTTCGAAAATCAAATTGTTATTATCTTTTTGTTGGTAACAAAAGAATTCAGTCTATTCAGCATAACCTTTTCAAATATTTTGGAAAAAAAATTATCAAAGTTATTGGACGATAATTATTCATATCCTTTACATCGCCTTTTTTAAGTAGAGGCTTATTTATTGATGTTTTTAATAAATCTGGAAATGTACCTTCCTCAAGTGACACATTAACAACGTTACTTATGGTATTACAAATAAATGCACAGAGTTTATTGCATCGTCTGCTTATTTCATCACTCCTTACAGAATTAGTTATTACAGAATTAGTTATTATTTTATGAATTTCATTTGGGTCAGTAGGTTGTAAGAAAATGGTGTCAAAGTTGCTATTAGACATAATGTTGTTTAGGTAGTTTGTATTATATTTAAACTCATTCTTATTTGCTAAGTTAAGTCTACGTAGAATCTATTAAAAGAATTATACTATGTCAACAATATCTGTATACATTTGATTATTTCAAGTTATTTCATTCATTTCTGCATTATTTATTATGTCACCTATTTGCTATTAATAATTTCCCACACTGCTTTACATTTATTTTGTTTATTATCAATATATTTTTCATTCTGCGATTCATTTGATTGTTGCGATTTACTTATACATTTATTTAGTAGTGTTGTATTTTTTGCAACTTATTTTATTTGCTTTTTGTTGTTTTTCTTGAGTTTATAGTTTAAATTTTCAATAAAGAAATCTTTTTTCACACAAGACTTTTTGATGCCCTTAGCCAACCATGTATTTTCCCTACGTTATTACTTTTTTTCTTTAGAATATTGAAAAAATATAGGTATTATGGTTAGTCGATCATAGTCTTTGGTCATGAAACCCGAGCACGGGATGATCTTCTAGACGACCTCATACTCCACCAATAATTATCTTGGTCAGTAAATTATTTTTTGTGTGCATGTGCATACAATTGTAGAATATTTACATGTGAGTTAAGTATTTTTCTAGTACACAATGGGTGTGACGCCTCTGTGGTCTGCCTTCAATTTTATCGTAAGTCGTCGTAATACGAGGTCACGGTACTTTTTTAACGAGCTGAGATCATAAGTAATCTTAAGATCTAAATTTTGTAGAATGAAACCTTTTTTGCTTGTGCTACCTATGTGGTACCTTCTCTGTAGATACTTAGTTAGGTAAGTACGGCCTTAGAAGTGTTATAAGAATTCTTGACAAATACAGACGTTCTCAGGTGAAGGTTTGAATCGCGACCCCTGAGTCACAGTTCGTTCGTAGAACAGTTAGGGTTGCTATACCAGCGTAATGTATTGAACGGAACGCGGTAGGGCGAATTAGGTCAGAAGACAATGAAAAATATTGTTTTTTTTTACATAACATTTAATTTCTTAAAAGTTTGTAATGTTTTTAATATAGGTAGCTTCTTAAATAACAGGTAAATTTAAATGATTCATACTTACGAATAAAAAGGTAGGTACACCCATATGTAGGTCGTGACCTATTTTTTTTACAATTGAAATACCTACATGTTTTTGGAAACCATTGAACAGATTTCACTGTAACTCGTCACTTTAGAGTTTAGATTCTGGTATGAATGAACGCCCGTGGTTTAAGCTAACAGTTACTCAATGGTATTCAAATAAATAATTGAGGTAAAGCTGACATCCCTGGTCTCGGTTCACGTGTGTCCGGAAGGGGCGCGTGCGGCCGCGGCATGGCGAGGTGGGAGTGTGACTCATAGCCGCCGTTCACTACCGCGTCGCACCGGTCGCACGCCGCCGCGCCGTGACGTCACCGGGAGTACCGTCACCTCCTCCATGCAGCTTCATGTATTAAACATACGTTTCGTGACTCGCGTGGGCGTCAACATAGCAGTAGCTCGATAAGCGTATGTGACCGTCAACTGGAGGTCCCTATAGCGGTGCCGGTACTCAGGACTACAAAGCAAAGACCAGCATTATTTGACAAATCATTTAGGTAACTTGTATTGCGCTCCTTTATAAATCTTGTAATTTGTGCAAGGAGTATGAATGTCCTCGTGCGCCTCGTGACGTGGCCGCCTGGTGTCGGGTACGGGCTAGCCACTGACAGAGCGGACCACGGTACACCTTCGATTGTTTCGGCGAGTTTCGCATTTCTCAGCGATGTGTCACACTCACCACACTAGCCGCAGTTCGCTGTTCGCACTTCGCACTCGACGCGAGAGTAGACTGTGGGACCTCGAGTGGGCACAGTGTCTGTTATTGCTACACTACACATGCAACCTTATTGCATAAGCATGACAGTATTCCATTGTATAGTTAGTTGGTAACTCAGACCAGGGCGGCGATGCCGGCGATAGATAATATTATTATAGTTTTTTTTCCAAGTATAGGTACCTACTGCTCAGGGACGTTAAGTTTATTCTTTATTTTGAGCCATAATATATTAGATTTATAATTATTTTTACCCATTGTCATTTCGTTGTTGCTGGTGTCATGTCCATGTCCTATTCAATGAGGTGTAAATATAATTGCTCTATAATTTAATTAACTATAACACTTTTTAACATTCATCCACCAAACATTTTTAAAAATACAGTACATTTTAAAAAAACAAAAACGAAGACTCGTAGGTACCTACTACGTTTTTTGTTCCACATACGTGTCGTACTACTTAAATAAACAAATAACATAACTATAGACCATTATTTTCATTTATAAATTAAGCACGGAACACTTAAACCTATTGGAACAGAAGTCACTCCGAAAATCATTTAAATAAATAGTGACTCTTGCTCCACACAATAAAGTGTAATTCCACCTGAATTACACCCTAATCGTCATCAGAAGTTGACATCTAGACGTTGCCTCTCTTTCTAATCTTATCTCTTATCCTTTCTGACAACGCGTGCAACGTCAGGGTTGTCTTCTTTTTTTGTGATGACATATTGTGTGATAAACGAAATAATTGACGTAAATATTACAATTGACATGACAAAATTATAGAATGGCTTAATAATAATAATTTATCTGTAAATTTAAATAAGACAGTTTATGTACAATTTTTAACTAGGAATTCTATTACTTCAAAATTAGACTTAAAATATAAAGACGAAACCATTACGGAGGCAGACCAAGTAACATTTCTTGGTATAAAAATGGATAAATACTGTGACTGGAAATCACATATCAACCACGTTTGCAATAAAATAAATAAATTCGTGTACGTATTACATAGACTTAGGAAAACATCAAGTGTTAAAACATTAAAGACAGCCTACCATGGTCACGTTTCGTCTGTTTTAAGGTATGGCTTATTAATTTGGGGAAATTCGACCGATTCAAATAAAGCATTTGTGGTTCAAAAAAAATGTGTTCGAGCTATTTGCGGAAAGGCACCGTGGACTTCGTGTAAGCCAGTATTTAAAGAATTAGGCATCCTTACACTGCCTTCCATCAAGGACGTACCCAGGGGGGGGGGTCCGAGGGGTCCAGACCCCCCTCCCGAAAGTGTTATACTACTAGACTGTAGCTAGACTGTAGAGTCTAGGGTTTGGTTCCCGGGACATCTCGTGTCTCGAAGTCCCGGGACTTTTCGTAATTTTAATCCGCATCCCCCTCCCCCCTTGAAAAGTGTCCCATTTTACAGATCGAAATTTAATGCTGTAACATTGTGTCATTTTTGAAAATATCTATTAAATAATTATCGTGTGAAAATTGATTTGCTATTTATTTCCGAGAAGCTTTTACGTGTCATTTAGGTACTTTAATAATTTACCCAAACGGACCCCCCCCGAAAAAAAATCCTGGGTACGTGCTTGCCTTCCATGTATATTTTTGAGCTAGCTTATTTCTTAAAAACGAATCATAATTTATTTGCGAAAGCTGTAGATATATATCCTAGGAATACAAGAAACCCAAACAGAATTGTTTTGCCGAGAGTTCCTAGAACTGAAGTGTATAAAAGGAACTGTTATGTAATGTGTGGCATAGTATACAATGCCCTACCAGTATTCTTTAAAAAATTACCGGTGAATAAATTCAAGTACGAATTGAAAGAATGGTTACTAGAAAAATGTTACTATTCAATAGATGAATTCCTAACTGATATGAAAGTTAGGAAATAATATTAAGTGTGTATTTTGAATTAATTGTGATTATGTTATATTATATATTGTATTATTCTGTTATTATTAGTACCTATTTTATTATTAGAATTTTAAATAATTTTGACATTAATTAAGTATAATTTTTATAATTTGACATTTGAAATAATATTATTTTGACATGTTACTAAGCTATATTGAATTATTAATTAACTATTTTTAACTAACATATTCGTATGTCAATTAAATTGACGAAGTGTACCACTAACTACTAATTAAAACATCTTGTAAAACCTACACTTATACGAATAAATGAATTGAATTGATAGATTATGAATGTAAGACACGGCGTAGTAGCTCTTCTGAAATTGGCCCGACACGTCGAACGCGGCACGTACATGTAACATCATACCAAAAGTGCGGAGTGCGCCAGGACTAGTTTAGGGTAGAATAATGGAGAAGATGATATCGCCGACAGATAATAATAAAATAGAAGTACGTAGTAGCAGTACATATGCACCAATTCAGAGTCACTAACGGTTACTTTAATCTCTCCTTAGTAAAGAATCACCAATCACCATACAAATTCTGTACTAAGGAGCGATTTAAGTAACCGTTAGTGATTCTGAGTTGGGGCTAAGTGCTTCATGAACCATTAATGAACGTTGCTCCTGCCTTCACTTACAAAAGCGGCGCGACGGCGCGGACAGGTACCTACCTTGATTGCGGACAACTGTCCCGAGCCACACAAAACAAACTAACACTATTTTTATTGTTGACTGTCTGTTCTATTGTATAGAACAGACTTTCTAAAATTAAAATCTTTATTGTCTGTAAATTGCACTTCTTAAAATTCTTCCCAAGCGTGTGAAAATTTCTTTAAAACTTCGGTTCTTTTGGGTGTTGTAAAAATAATTATCCTCCGAAGCATGGTTCAAAGATCCGGGTTTTATAGAAATGATGAAATCCATAGATGAACAAGAATAAGTGACATAGCTCAGAGCCGGAATTATTTTAGTTGGATGTAGTTTGAGATGAAAGGCTCTCGAATTTAGCCCACGGTTCTGTTAACGGAGCAATAAGCTCCCCTACGTGGTGGACTGAAGACTTGAAAAAGACAGGATGGGTTAGGAGGACGAATGTGTGATCCGTGAACTGTGATCCGGTCCTGGTAGAACTTCTTAAAATAACCGTCATATTAATGCTGACGGATCAGCAATATGAAACATGGACTGATACTCCTGATCTGTAGAAGTTAGTAGGTAATATAATCACTGTAATGTTGTGATTGTTGTGGCGTTTGACACCAACTAAGGATTATGGTATGACTAGTTTTTGCCCGCGGTAGTGATCGATTTTTTACAAATCCCGCGGGAACGATAAAGCGGGGGGGGGGGGGGGATATAAAGTAGCATATGTGTTAATCCAGGGTATAGGCTATCGCCATTCCCCAAACCGGACATCTCTCGGTACTTCTTTCCACAATGCTCTAAAAGGCGCCGAAAACCGCAGCAAGTGGAGAGATATAACGAGGAAAGTGCTTAGTGGTGGTCACGACCCTCAGCACTGAGGAAACCGACCTATAGAGAGAGAGGATTCCCCAAACAGCCAAATTGGTTAAGTAGTTTCACATACTACTAATAGGATAGAATATTGAGAACGGCCGTCATCTGAATGTTGAATCTGTAATCGCGCGGCCTCTGTTGCGTAGCGCGCGGCATGGGCCCTGGCGCGGGCGGCGACGCGACGTTCCCGTTAATTGTCTATTGTTCTGTGCACGGAACGGAACAACACCGCACTCCGCACTCCGCGGAAATTTTTGTTTCTGCAATCTTTATATATTAAAATTTTACTTAGCCTCTGCACACGGCGTATTTTTACGACGCTAAAAACGCGCATTACCTATTTTGTATTTGGTAGTGAAATGTGAACAACTCCGTTGGAGAAAATGGATCTGCAGGTAGTATTATACACCTAAATGTTAATTACTGCTGCTACTTATATAGAAATATCGATCGTGCAGGCGATTAGGGATGAGGCATGTATACTGGTATACTGGTACAGGTATAAAAACCCAGTATGAACTTGACAGTACGCAGACCGGGTATGTACGGGAGATACCCGGTCCGTACCCGATAAGTATGGTCGGCAGTGTCGGCACCGCACGAGTTTATACGCGGCAGCGGCACGTCCGTACGAAGTCGTATGACGGTGCCTACGCGTAGGGGCCAACAGGTATGACGTATGTCATACCTGTTACCTGATCATGCAAATCGCACGTAGACCAGTGCCGGACTTTTACATCACAGCTTCTTACCAAATGGCACAACAGTAACGTCAGATGTCTATTATCAAGAATTTAAAACAATGATGGAGAAGCTCGCAATTCAACAACCAAGACTGGTCAATCGCTCTTCCCTATTGTTTCTCCACGACAACGTGCGAGCTCACACTTCACAACAGACTATCGCAAAGCTACAAGCTTCAGCTGGAAGCTCTCCGTCACCTCCGTCACTGTACTCACCGGACCTTGCCCCCAACAGATTTCTACGTTTTTCAAAATTTAGAATTTTTTTTAAGTGGGAAAAAGATCAATACCCGAGAGGCAGTGCAAAACGATTTCGCTAAATTTATCACCTCCCGTCCGGCAGGCTTCTAAAGAGATAAACATATTACCATCAAAATGGCAAAATTGTGTAGATAATCTGTGCCCAGTACTTTGATTAGCTAAAATAAAATATTAGCAAAATTTTTATATTTGAAATTTTTCATACAAATCTCCAATTGCATAGGTAAAGACCTAATGTATATAAAGACGTTTATTTTATTTTGTTCCAGGATGCCTCGCCGTAGTTCTGTGGGTGGTGCTGCCGGCCTCCCGGGCCGCCGCGCCTCTCGGGCCCTCGGAGCGCCCGGAGGCCTACTTCAACGGCAGCTCCTACATCCGTCTCGCCAGGCCCATCTCGCTCCGGCAGCTGGTGGGCCTTAGCTTTAGGACTTGTGTAGGTATGTACGTCATCTGATTTATTTTTATTTATTTATTTACAATTACATTAATTATAGACACCACAATTATACTTCGCGCTCACAAAACTTCAAGCATACAGACAATATTACCGACCATTCATCCGCGAACAAATCGCACTCAGGGTATGCAATCCAAAAGAGCGTTAAGCGCGGTGAGAACGCGGGGAATAGGTGAGTTGGCTCTCGCGACGGTATGCGCCGAGGGTGCGGCAAACAGTTTATGTTTGCGACTCCTACAGATCGCGCGTCCTTGTGTCTGTGCCCGTTGAGCATTACGGGAGCGACCCGAGCGTCACAGGCCAAGGGCGGGCGGAGTACCAGCGAAGTCCGCTACATATACTTCGCCACACAATACTGTCCCCCCTTTCATGGGAAAGGGCGCCCAGTAGTGGTTCCGCGCACAGTTTAAGCCGCCGTCGTGCAGGCGCCTCACCGGGTCTCCCACCAGCGGGAATCGCCCGGGGGGGATAGCCGCCGACGGCAAGAAGATCAGGAGTCGCCGACTGCCGCGCGGACCACTATGGACCGCCCACCCCCAGAGGAGGGGGAGGAGGAGCCGGGGAGAAGGGTGGTGGTGCGGGACCTATTCCAGGCCCGCTACCGCCCTGTCGACCCGGCACTGCAGGCGCAGCTGCGCACAATCGGCACCGGACGGCGCGGCCGGGTACGCACCCGCGGAGGGAAGGCCGCGCTGGAAGGTGTCGCGAGCATCCCGGTTGAGGGTAGGAGCGAGGAGGAGGAAGCGAGACGGCCTATAGTGCCGTCTCAAGTACCCTCCGCATCCTCCACCAATCGGGACGTTCTGAAAAAACCGGAGGGTAGGTCGGATATAATTTTATGTCCACCTACCCCACTAGAACAAGTCATCGAGGAGGAGCCTGAGGACTCACCGGAGGAAGAGTGGGTGCTGCCCAGGTACCCCCTGCGCCAGGAGATGGTGCCGCGGCTCGAAACGCCAAGAGGCACCAAGACCGCAAGACGCCTCTCGCCAACGGACGTCGAGTCGCCGGCTAAGATCGTCTGCCTGGCGCCACCATCACCGTCACCTGGAAAGGACATAACACCATCATCATCATCGGGGGAGTACGAGGACTCCTTCGAAACTCAAGAAGAAGAGGAGAAGAAGGAAGAAACCATACACGAACCCAAGAACCACCATGGAGTCGGAGCTGGAGTCGAAGCGGATGCTGCTGTGTCTGCCTCTTCACCGGGACCCGCCGCGACACCACCAGCGCCGCTATCGCCGCCGCTGATCCCCCCTACTCCGAGTAGGGGGAAAGGATTAGGAACAGGTAGTGAGAGAGGTGCACAATTTAAATTTAATTTAATTCCCACCCAGGGGCCTTCAGCCCACACTAGTAACGTAATTACCACCCAGGGGCCTTCAGCCCAAACAATCACTGTCACTTATGCTGCCGCGCTTTCGGCGCCGGGACCTTCCCGCGCCACACAGGCGCCCACGAGGGCCGCGCCCGCTGTTAACAGCGGCGCATCTGCGGCTCCCCAAGGAGCAGCATTAACTACAAAGGGGTATCCCCCCATAGTAGCCGAGCGCCTGCCCAATTGGACGCGCCATTTCGCGGCCATTAAGGAGCGGCTCGGCCGAGCGCCGAACGCGCGTCCCTTTGGAAAGGGGGTGCGCTTCATACCGGAGACGGAGGAGGAGTTCAGGGCGGTCCAGGCCTATATGGTGGCGCTGTCGGAGACCGACCCGGACGTGTCGTGGTGGTGTTACACACCAAATGACGAGAGGCCCACCAAGGTGGGCATCACTGGTCTCCCCCACGACACCGACCCGGCGATGGTCACCAAGGCCCTCCAAGACCTGGGCTTCCCGGCGCGCTTCGCCAAATACATCCCGGGGAAACGAGGACGGCCCGGCTGCGTGTACCACGTGCAGCTGGACCGCTTGGACCAGGAGCAGCTCGCCCGCCTTTACGGGATTGACGAGCTGCTCCTGATGAGGGGGGTGGTAGTCCAGGCGTGGACAACCGGTAAAGTGTTGGCCCAGTGCCACCGGTGCCAGAAGTTTGGCCACGCCTCGGCCAATTGCCACCGCCCCCCCAAGTGTGTCCGCTGTGGCGAGGGGCACATTACGGCCGACTGCCCTCATCCCCGGGGGACGGCCACGAAGTGCGCAAACTGCGCAGGACCACACACGGCTAACGACCAGCGGTGTGTGGTTCTGAGGAGAACTGCGCGCCAAAGGGGGGTTACGTTGAAACCCCCCATTCCTCACCTCCCGACGCAAGCCGCGCCCCCTAGGCGGAGCGCTCAGGCGGCGACGGGTGCAATAGCCGCGACGGTGGAGGAGTACGCCGCTACCGAGGGTGCGTCACTGATGGCGCCGGCCAATCTTCCCCGAGCCGCACAGGGGCAACCCATTAGCGGCGAGGGGAAGAAAGGCAAGAAGAAAAAGAAGAAGAATAAGAAGTAAAAAGGGTTGTGCTGGTAGTGTTGGTTTGATTGGGCGGACCGTAATAAGAAGTTCCGAGTTATGGTAATTGGTAGTTTATTTATGGTAACACAAAGTGAGAAACACTTATTTAATACGACGCGACTTATTTAATACTACGGAGCCCGAAATGGTTTTGGTGTGAGCACACCAATGGTTAACGATGTACTGACTCATATGATTGAACATTACTTTTAATATTAAATTAGTGCAAAAATGCTTAAATGCAAAAGTGCTGAGCTGTTCGATCGTTTAGCGTTCGAACATACTCCCGCGCCTGAGATGAGAATGAATCTATACAATTTTGGCTCCAATATTATGCAATAAAATTGTATAAAAAACCTATATCTTATTTTAAGCAACTACAATGCAAGCCGTTATTACAAAGATATATAACCGCATCTTATAATAAAATTAAGTATTTATGATTATAAAATAAAAAACAAAATAGTAAAAGAAATAATAAATGGTAAAAGGTAAAAATCAAAATTAATAAAATTATTATTAAAGACAAAATGGTAAAAGAAATAATGTATGGTAGTAAGTAAAAATCAAAATTATTAAAAATATTATTTAAAGAAAATATTAGATATTATGCTATACTAAAGAGTCTTCAACCGTAACACGTTTACGCGGAACAGGTGGCGATTGTCCATCTTTTTTACCCGCACTGATACCACGCGCACTAGGCCACCGTTTGGCAAAGTTTTGTAAACGAACCCGAACACTATCATTGCGCTCACTCGATTGCACACTAGCACGAGACACTTCACTATGCACTGAGGTTGGTAACACTGGCTGAGGCTCCACCTGATGGCCGTGAGGGCTAGGACCCTCCCCACGGCGACGAGTAGGACCCACCGGCTGGAGCCGACGGCTGCATCGACCTCTTCTCCACCACCATCCTACTGCTGCGATTATCGCTATGGCCATCAATATGTACGTGGTAGTGTAGTGATGAATATCATGCATCGATATATCATTTACTTCTGCTTTACTCGCTTTCAATCCTTCTATTTGGTCTCCAAGTATTGTTAAAGACGTGTTTAACTGTTGGTTTTCTTGTAAAGTCTCTACGTCCGGGATTTTTAAATTTACTATATTATTAATCTGATCGAGCTCCGGAATTAAAATCGTTGGTGAATAATTTAAATTATTGGATTGTAGTTGTAAGGAATGTAAGGTAACCTCTTTCCCTTTCAGTATGCAATTCTGATCGAGGCTGATGATCCCTGCGCGACTCAGCTGTTTAAGCGATATTTTATCATTACAAATTATTTTGATAGGGTATTTATCACAACAGAAGTACAAGTATTGTGAAGGCGACTGTAATTCTATCCATCTGTTTACGCATGGGGATTTCTCAATTTTACATGTTGTATGGTTTTTCTCGTCTTTGTTGCAAAAACACTCATCACGTTCTAGGCTCATGATAGGTTTGAAAAGCTGGCACAGGTAAGCTTCTTTATGGTATAAACAGGCGTTCAATTCGTTAATTGTTGCAAGAAAATATGTATTTTGTTTTAAATTCACACCGACATATTCCGATACGGGTACTATAGTGATCATGCTATTATTGATTTGTCGGGGTATTGGTAAAATCTTATATAACTGGTAACTTTCTCTACTAACTAGAGGAAATGTTATCTCAAATATAATAAATTTATCCGTCACTCTAGCTTTCATTCTTATCAATTGGTAGATATATTGAAAATCTGAATCCACGTTTGTAATAGGTAGAGTAACTTCCCTCGGCATCTGGCCGTTGATGATTCGCAACTCACTCTTCATCTGCTCTGGCTTCAATAAATGAACACTAACTTGACCATGATAAATATCAGTAATTGTATCTATGAATGCATCTTGTAGCCTACGCAAACCTTGTAGTAGACCGCTTGCAGCCATCGCCGATAATGTAAAATCTTGTACCGAAGACATGTTTTGAATTTCTTGTTGTATTATATTGGTATTAGATTCTAACTCGTTTAATTTTTTGTTAATAAATTTGTGTTGTTTATCGACTGTTTCCTTCATCTTTTTCATGAAAGAAAATTCCGCTTCTACTACTGACGTCTGGTTTTTCCATAATTCGGATAAATGTTTTTCATTGTTTCTGGTTAACTCAATATCTTTGGTATATTTTTCCGCGAAAGAGGAGTCCAATACGCCGAAGAGTTGGTTCGCAAGATATCCGATGCCATTAATGAGACCTCTGCGCCGGCGGCTGGCGTGAATGTTAAAATGCTGAGTTAATAAAAGTTCATTGTAGTATTCTAGTTCTTCGAATTCATTATGTAATTGTAAATTTATCATATGACAATGGGAGTTGTTTTGAATGATATTACACAGTTTATTCAAATAAGTCGAAATTTTACTATAGGAATCAATAGCGTCCCAATATGGTTCCATGTCATAATAAAGAATTAAGTTCCACTTGTCTCTAATCAGCTGAACGTTGGTCATGGGGTCAAAGTACAAAGTCTGGTTTGGTGATAACTCTTTTATATTGAAAATAGCGTTGGCTGGTAACAATAGAGTCATGAAGTATAACATAGCGGTAGCTACGGTTACAAATGAAAATCTTTTTGGTTTCCTTCTTTTTCTTGTGCCTTCGTCTACATCTGGTTCCTCTTCTTTCTCTGACAAGGGTTGGTCTGGTGATTTTATGGTATGGTCGATTAGTTGAGGGTTATTATTAATTGGTAGAACTGACAATTTCACAACAGGCCTCTTTATGGTACCGTTCTTGGTTTTTAGGGTGACAACTCGAACCAATCCGTCGTCTCCAGGATGAATGTCTGTAACTCGTCCCATAGCCCACCTTCCGGGTGGCACGATTTCTTCATGAATCACGACCAGATCTCCCACTTTTATGTTATCTTTAATTCTCTTCCATTTATTTCTTGCTGATAGCATTGTCAAATATTCTACTTTCCATCTTTTCCATAAATCTTGAGATAGTTTAGATGTTAAATGCCACCTGGTTCTGGCATCATTTTCGGATTCTATAATGGTTAATCCAGGCCTTGTCGTTAAGAAGTGAGCTGGTGTTAAGAAATCAAGATCTTCGGGATCTTCTGTTAAAGCACAAAGTGGTCGCGAGTTCAAGCATGCTTCTATTTTTGATAGCAGTGTAGCATACTCTTCATAAGTGAGTTTTTGGTAACCAACGACTCTCTTGAGATGGTGTTTGAGGGACCTTATTGATCTCTCCCATATCCCACCGGCACTCGGCCAGGATGGCGCCAAAAAGTGAAATTCGATCTCCATTTCACTGATCTCTGCTAGAAATTCGCTACTGCTATATAGTTGTTGTAAATATTCGAACTCCTCTTGTAACATCTTATTGGCTCCTATAAAATTGGTCCCATTATCGCTATATAAGTGACGAGGCGCCCCCCTTCTGGCTGCCATTCTTTGAAGAGCCGCTAAAAAGGCTGAACTGGTTAGATCTGACACAAGTTCTATATGAACTGCCTTCGTCACCATACATATAAAAAGAGCAATGTAACCCTTGCTGGTTTTTATCCCACGTCCTTTATTGGCCTTCACTTCGATGAATCCTGTATAGTCAACGCCACAATGGTAAAAAGGGCATTCAGGTTTCACCCTGGCCTCTGGTAAGTCACCCATAAGCTGACTCTGCAATACCGGTTCTTGTTTCCGGCATGTAACACATTGTCTAATATATTTTTTGGTTGCCATATATCCTCCAATGATCCAGTAGTTTTTTCTTAAATGAGACAATGTAAGCCTAGCACCCCCATGGAAAGTTAATTCATGAGCTTGTTTAATTAATAAAATGGTAAAACGATGGTTGTGTGGGAGAATAATAGGATGCTTCATCTCAGGATTTATCTGAGCGTTTCGAAGCCTCCCTCCTACGCGTAAGATTCCGTCCATATCTAAAATAGGATTCAAACTCAAAATTTTACTTTTAGTGTGTACTTTATTATGTTTATTTAAATAATCTAAGTCTTGACCTAATGTCGATTGTTGTGTATATTTGATGATTTGCATTTTAGCGCGCCGCAGCTCCGGTAATGTGAGATAGGGTTGATGAACTGATTTCCGATAGGTAGGTAATCGTAATATCCACGCGAATACGCGAATGACCTTATTTATAGAACTGAATTTATTCAATAAGTAATTAAGTATGTTAGAAATCACTTCGCTACTTTTATCAATTATAACTACATTAGAGTGTTTTAAAAATGAGGATTTTACTTCTAAGTGAGAACTTGACGAAAAGTCGGTTTTATAAATGGTTTTATTGGTATTTTGGATGTTAAATGAATGCAACCACGACGGACCTTGCCACCACAGCTCATGCTTCTTAAGCTGTGCAAGCGTTAAACCGCGACTAGCGCAATCCGCCGGGTTTTCTTTTGTTTTTACGTATCGCCAACTGGTTGATGGAATTATATCTGTAATACATTTTACTCGGTTAGCTACAAATGGCTTCCAGCGTGCTGGCTCGCCTTGTAACCATCCTAGCACAGCTGTAGAATCGATCCAACCGTACACTTCGATATGGTACTCTGGTAGGCACTGTAAGACCTTTTTCATTAGTGATGAAAGTAAAACGGCACCTAATAACTCTAAACGTGGTGTGGACATGGTTTTACTCATTGCAGCGAGTTTACCCTTCGCAGCGACTAACGTGATGGTATGATGGTTACCATCGCTCACCCTACAGTAAATGACACACGCGTAGGCCTTATCCGACGCGTCGCAGAACCCATGCAACTGAACAACCTGATTATCTTTCTTTAATTCTAGCCATCTCTTTATCTCAATAGTATTTATATCACTCAGATCATCTCTCAAAGTATCCCATTTGGTCTTAATATTTGTTGGTAATGGTTCATCCCAATCAATTTTTGACACATATACATCTCTAAATAACAATTTCATGGTAGTAGTTAATGGCGTTAACCATCCTAACGGGTCGAATACCTTTGAGATATCCGACAGAAGCGATCGTTTGGTAGCAAGGTCTGATTTTGACTCTAGTGGTAATTTTGAAAATTTAAAATGGTCGTTTTGAGGATTCCACCCTAATCCTAAAGTTTTAGCAGTATCTGGTTGTTTAAATTCATATACCTGTTCATTGCACCCCTTCATCCCTATATCTAATAATAATTTAGGTTCATTTGATTGCCATTTACGTAAATTAAATCTCCCTGTATTTAATAATTCAATTAAATCTGACTTGAGTAGTAACGCGTTTTCTATCGAGTGACTACCACCACAAAAATCATCCATGTAAAAACTACTTTCTAATATTTTGGTAGCTTCGGGATAATTTTGTTGTTCATCCCTCGCTAACTGCTTGAGACACATCATAGCAAGAAATGGTGCTGGTTTGGTTCCGTACGTCACGGTAGTTAACTGAAAACTTTGTATTGGTTGAGTTGGAGACTCTCGCCATAGAATCTTTTGATAAACTTGGTCTTCCTGGTGTACTAGTATCTGCCTATACATTTTTTCAATATCAGCAGTATAGACATACCGATATTGCCTCCATTTCAAAATTAACTCTTGTAAGTCTTGCTGTAAGTTAGGCCCTGTATACATTGTATCGTTAAGTGTGGTACCGGTAGAAGACTTAGCAGAAGCGTTAAAAACTACCCTAAATTTATTAGCTGGAGACCCTACCTTGGTGACAGCATGATGAGGCAGATAGCACTCTGGTGTAGTGTTAGTAGACGGAATCATGTGGTTAAGATCGCGATATTCATTCATAAATTGTTGGTATTCCCCTTTTAAACGACTATTCTTCTCTAATTTCCTCTCTAAGCTACGAAACTGCGCCATAGCTAGCTGCTTCGTACCTCCTAATTGATTTTTTGTTTCTGGTTTAAATGGTAACCTAACCTCATACCTACCGTCCTCAAGTCTCTTTGTGGTTGACAAAAAATATTCCAAACATTTATGGTCATCGCTCGACATTTCAATCGGCTGGTTAATTTCTTCATTCTCCCAGAACCTACGTAAATCATCAACGTTATGAAGAACGACGTTACAACTATAATGTGGCTTCATCGAGCCACAGAGCAGCCACCCAAACTGGGTTTGCTGGGCTATGGGCTGGTCATCATTGTCTCCACGTATAATACCTCCTAGCATAATCTTACTATATAAATCGGCTCCAAGCAATAAATCAATCGGACGGCTCTCGTTATATTTTGGATCCGCTAAATTAATATTCTGAACATGCGACCATAATGGTTTAGAAAACGTTTTATTTGGTAAGCTCTTAATTAAACTATTCATAATGAAAACTGTAGTGTTTACCGAGAAATCATTATACATCGACCGTATCTCAACATTCATCGTCCCCTTACAGTGATTTTCTTTTTCACCTACCCCAAATATCTTACCCTTGCATTGGTTTCTCTTTAAGCCTAACGTCTGCGCCGTTTTTTCATTAATTAAAGAAATTTGAGAGCCCTGGTCAATCAAAGCCCTCATGGTATGTTGCGAACCGTCTGCCCCCGTGACATAAACCATGGCAGTAGCTAACAAAATTTCAGATATTCTGTCCCGGGACACATGGCTAGATGTAGGCACGTGTTCGATAGGAGGTATATTTTGTGCAGGCTTTATTGGTTTCGATGACATAGTAACAGGTTTAGGTTTAACTAATGCCTCGTGCATCAAAGTATTATGCGTACCTAGACATTTACGACATCGTTTACTTGAAAAACATGGTTTGTTATTATGATTAGTAAGGCAGTTGCGACATAAATTATATTTGTTCACTGTATTTAATTTTAATTCATTAGACATATGCAAAAATTTGCTACATTGCCATAATCCGTGTTCAGCGTTACACAATATGCAAGTGATTGACCGCGACACGTGGAACGTATTCATGTTCGGTTTCATATTATTGGGGTTATAGCGAGTTAATGGATGATAATTATTATTTGAATTGAATGATCTTTTTTGGTTAGATGGTAAGTTATGAGTGTTATGACGCGGTGAATTGTGTTGAAAGTATAATTTTGGTTGGTTAGTATGTTCTTGCTTACGGCGAGAAGCTTCTAATGCAGTAAATTTACATTCTAAAAATGATAAGAATTCTTGCAGGACCGGTAGCTCCCTAGGGTCCTTTACCGATTCCACGTACTCTGCAAACGATTCGGTATCTAACTTTTGACCTAAAAGATGCACTAGAAGAGGATCCCACGTTTTAATGTCTACCCCAAGGTTTTGAATAGCATGTAAACTTTCTTTGGTGACGTCATGCAATTTTTTAATCATGGTTGATGATTGGTGTTGTATGTTTGGGAGCCCTAACATGGTGTTTATGTGTGAAGTAAAGATTAATTTTTTATTCCCGTAACGATGGTTCAGTATATCCCAACATACTTCGTAGTTATCGGAGCTAATCTGAAGATGGTGAATTAGACGCTCGGCATCCCCTGTTACTTTACTTTTTAAAAATTGCATTTTCTGCGCGTTAGATAAGGACGGATTCTTATGGATGGTTTCATTAAACAGATCTTTAAAAGAAACCCAATGGTGATAGTTGCCGCTGAATACCGGAATATCCATTTGTGGCGTGGACTTTTCTCGATGAGACACAGACCACATCTTGGTGTTAATAGTTTTCTTTAAATCCATATAAATCGTTTCATATTGAGTGAATAATTTCTGGTACCACCTGTCTTCTCCGTCACTTTCATCCTCTATCAGCCAATGTAGACTGTCAACGGTACTCCAACGAGCTTGAAGAGACTTAAGAGTGTCTTCAAATTCCCACTTGTTCTCCAGATGGTCGACTTCTATGGTGTTCACCGTACGCATAAATGCCTTGAAATTGATGGTTTGTTTTCTAAGCAATTCGTCTAGCTTGCTGTTACGACCAGACGAAGTATTACGCTGCTGCTGGACACCTCCCGCGCTAGATGAGGTACCTGGTTGATTGGTTTCCGGCACACTTGGTATGTTACTACGTTCTTGAGGCATCGGCTGTTCTGGTCTACTTAATTCCTGTTTGTCACCTAACTGGTCCATGGTTTTAACAATTAAGTTTTTTATGGTCAAATAAAGCTTTTCCGCGGTTTCAAAACAATTACTGGTAAAATACACATGGTCAAGATTAGCATAATCAAGAAGCTCTCTATGGTTACGTTGGAAACGTACCCAATACTCTTCTACGGTTATCAATTTCTTTTTACAATAATCAATAGTTTTACGATCAGCCCCATCTTTCTTAAAGTTGGTTATAAGTTTAGAGAAAAATTCAGTAATCTCAACTTGGTTAGAATAAATACTTTCCATTTCTATGGTTATTATAATATGGTAAATAAAAAATAATAAATGGTTAGATCTCACCCGGGTATCGCCTTACGCTGGTATCATATATCACTGCAATCCAGTTGAATGCACTGATCACTATAGCCACTGGTTCTTTTTGATTTAATTTTCGGAAACACGAAATACTACGATTTGGTCCCGTAATTCGCGTCCCGAAAGGCTCGAAGGACCTTGTAAAAAGGGTTGTGCTGGTAGTGTTGGTTTGATTGGGCGGACCGTAATAAGAAGTTCCGAGTTATGGTAATTGGTAGTTTATTTATGGTAACACAAAGTGAGAAACACTTATTTAATACGACGCGACTTATTTAATACTACGGAGCCCGAAATGGTTTTGGTGTGAGCACACCAATGGTTAACGATGTACTGACTCATATGATTGAACATTACTTTTAATATTAAATTAGTGCAAAAATGCTTAAATGCAAAAGTGCTGAGCTGTTCGATCGTTTAGCGTTCGAACACGAGCCGCTCGGCAGGAATTGCCTACCGAAGCGGCTCCCACACAGAAGGCGCAACCGCCACCTGCATCGGTGACGCAGGAACTCTTGGTAGCGCCTCCAAAACCACAAAGGCCACCTAAGGCCAAGAAGGCCAAGGAGGCCTCAAGCACCCGTCCGCCCGTCATCCCCGCTGCGCAGGCGGAGATAGAAGGCGTAAAGTACCATGGTAGACAGGGACAGGAGCGGGAGGCACCGGTGGGCACAACACCCGCCCCAGCCCCCCGCCCGAGGTCCACGCTAACCCCGACACCGGCTCTTCGACCCCTACAGGCTCTAGGGATCGATACGCCCGCGGAGGAGGTGGTGGCCGCAATAGCGACCATCGCCGAAACCCTAGCGGCGTACCCAGACCTGGTGGGGGCCATCAGAGGAGCCGTGGCCAAACTGTTCGGGTTCCAGTATGACAGTACATCTTAGGGTGCTGTACTGGAACCCGGGGGGTATAGCGGGCAAGACCCGGGAGCTGCGCACGCTCGCCAGGGGGCAAGACATTCATGTCATCCTCCTCGGCGAGACCAAGCTGCGACCGGGCCAACGCTTCTGCCTCCCTAATTACCATTCGTACCGTCGTGACGAACTATCACCGGCAGGCTACGCCTACAGGGGCACGGCCGTTTTGGTGCGTCACGACGTGATACACACCGCTCTGCCCCCGCCGGCCTTCACTGTGACCCGGGCTTTAGGGGTCCAAGTGAGTATGGCCGGCGAGGAGCTCAAACTTTACGCCGCCTATCGTCCGCCTGGAAACCTTTTTACCCCCCAGGACATCCACACCGTCTTTAGCGACGGGCCGACCCTCCTGGCTGGCGACCTGAACGCTAAGCACACCGCTTGGGGTTCCAGAGTTGTCAACCCGGCGGGCCGACAGCTGTACGCCGATTCGGAGACGTTTGGGTATGAGGTGATCGGTCCCGATGCGCCCACCCACGTCCCCACATCGGACAGGCAGCAAGCGGATGTCCTGGACATCGTGCTCCACAAGGACTTGCCGTGCCCGGTCCATGTGGAGGTGCTGTACGACCTGGACACACAGCACCTCCCCATTTTAGTCTCGTTTGGACTTGGGGCTGAGTGTGTGTCATTACCACGAATCAGGCGTAGGACGGACTGGGAGAGTTTTCAACAGCGCACCAGCGCTGTCCAGTTCACCGGCCAACTGAGTACACCCGAGGGGGTGGAAGAAGCCGCCACGGTGTTTACCACCACTGTGCAGGATGCACTGGCGGCGTCCACCACCCAGAGCCGGGTCGACTCAAACAGGCTGGAGACCCTCCCGGTCCGACTACGCAAGATGATCGAGCGCAAGCGCAGCTTGCGCAAGACCTGGGCACACACACGCTGCCCCAGGGTCAAACGAGAACTGAACGCCGTGGTCGAGAGGCTGACCGAGGAGATGAGGGAGTACCGAGGAGCCTCCTGGGAGATGCGAATCGAACAGGCGGGCGAGTCGGCTACTTCCCTCCACCATCTCGCACGGCAGCTCTCCAGGACCAAAGAACCCGTACATCCGCTTCTAGATGGGAGCGGAAGACGGGTCTACGCGGCGCAGGACCGCGCAGAAGTCCTTGCAGAGCACCTGGAGGGGCAATTCACGCCGCATCCGGCTGCGTCTGCCGTCCGCGCGCATCGCAAGAGCGTCGAACAGCGCGTACGGGATTTCATCCAAGGCCCGATGCCGTCGCTCGAGGGTGTGTCTTTTATAGCCCCCTCTGAGACACGGTCGGCGGCCTTGCGACTTCCAAAGCGCAAGGCCCCAGGCATGGATGGGATACCCAACATGGCTTTGGCAATGCTGCCCAAAAGAGCCATGGTCGCTTTGACCAGGCTCTTCAACGGTATACTCCGCACGGGGCACTTCCCGGATTTATGGAAGTTGGGGAAGGTCATAGTTCTCCCGAAGCCGGGTAAGGATAGGAGGGACCCGGCTAGCTACCGTCCCATAACGCTGCTGGCCACACTAGCGAAGCTCTTTGAGCGGCTGTTGCTGAAACGCATAGTGCCATCACTTGATATAAGGGATGAGCAGTATGGGTTTCGATCCGGCCGCTCAACTACGCTTCAGCTGACACGGGTGATCCACCATATTTGTAACGAGCTCAACTACGGGCGACACACGGTCGGGGTCTTTCTCGATATCGAAAAGGCATTCGACCGCGTGTGGCATGTTGGGCTCGTCTACAAATTGTTGGAGACGCCCGTGCCGGCTATGCTGGTACGGCTTATAGCGGCGTTTTTAACGGGACGGTCGTTCGTGGTATCGGTCGAGAACGTGACCTCAGACCCCCGCCCCATACGTGCGGGTGTACCGCAGGGCAGCTGCCTCTCGCCAATGTTGTACGCGCTGTACACCAACGACATCCCCACTCTGGAGGGCCACCTCCAAGAGTGGGAGCGTGACGCGGTGCTTGCGTTGTTCGCGGACGACAGCGCATACTTTCTATCATCCCGCAAAGCAGAGCTGGCTGCAAGTCGCATGCAGCGCCTGCTGGACATATTACCGGACTGGTTGGACAAATGGAGGATTGCTGTCAATGTCGGTAAGACGGTCCCCATTGTGTTCACCAGAGCTCGCAAACTGCCGCCGCCGCTTCGCCTTCGTGGTCGGGAGTTGGTGTGGCAGCCAACTGTTAAGTACCTGGGATGTACCATCGATAGCGCGATGCGGATGAGCCAGCACTGTGACCAGATGGTCCAGCAGGCTCGCGCCGCACGCGCTATTCTCCGACCGGTGTTGACATCCCGGTTACCAGTACGTTCAAAACGGACGGTGTACTACACCTACGTCCGATCACGATTGGCCTATGCGGCGCCGGCATGGTACGCACTGGCCAGCAGGTGGCAGCGCAAGCGACTGCAGCAGCAGCAGAACATGGCTCTGCGAGCTGTCGTGGGAGCGAGACGCTACGTCAGGAACGACGTGGTAGCGCGCGACCTGAAAGTCCCTTCGGTTGAAGAGCATGTGGTCAGGCTGGCGCGGACGATGTTCGCCCGCGCCGACCACGGGCCACATGACTCGTTAAAGGGTGTCGCGCCGCTTCACGCTCGTCCGCCTGAGGGCTACCCGCTTCCGCGGGAGCTCTTAGAGTCTGACTCGGACTCTTGAGTCTGAGTCTGACTGCGACACGGCGTGCTTTGCGGGATATGATGGGAACCCCCGCTCAACAGCGGGGTCCGCCCCTCCACCGGGAGACACTAGTTCTCCCGAGTTTAAGCCCGGGTAAAAAGGTTCGCCTTGAGACCCGCAGACCCCTCGCATAGGTCCGCGCAAAAGGTACGGCAGCGATAGGAAGACAGTGATTGATTGATTGATTCGACTCCTACAGTAATTATCTGGTGTAAAGAGTAAACACAGCTCATCAATCAGGTCTGGTGCATCTATCCTACCGCGAAATATTTTGCACGCAAAATGATCCACTGACAGTGCTCCCGTCGGACTTCTAAAAGGAGTTGTAATGTAACCCAAAAAACCTATAAAAAGTAGGTTGCATACAAGTAGAGATAGTATCCGCAAACACGCTTGTACAAATATCGCAGGAAGGTCTATTGTACCTTTTCCTGTAGGAGCTTGTAGATGCTCTGGTATGGATTCCATACACAGGCACAAGTTTCTGGTTTTGAGCGCACTAGTGCCCTGTAAATCAACCAAATAACAGACTAATAGAGTGGAAATTCCTTGAATTCCTCAAAACAAATCCAAGGTGTTTCTGGGATTATTTCGCCAAAGCTAGAGGAATCTGTTCTGGTCATAACATGACTATTAATTTTATATTGATACTCTTGCTAGGGGCTCCCGCAACCGACCGAATGTCATTGTAGTAACATTATATTTATCTAAGTTGAACTCTCATTTTATTCTCGACACTCCACTGGAAAATAGAGTCATCGTCTCTTTGCAGCGCAACGCAGTTGGCCTCTGATTTATTCTCAGTGAAGAGCTCTAGATCGTGCGCGTAAAGTAAGCACATGCCATGAGCGATTATTGTAGGCAGGTCGTTTATCATGATCAAGAACAGCAATGGACCAAGGATCGATTCCTGGCTGACTCCGAAATGCGCATGATAGGGTCGAGACTCGTAGATTGACATACAGCTGGCGATTCCGAAGGTAGTCTGCAAGGAACCTAAACAGATCTGGGGCAAAAACCAATAGTTCCAAGCTTTTCGAGTAGTATGTCGTTATTGATCCTATCAAACGCCTTCCGAAAATCAAAATACAGTACATCGAGCTGGACTCTTCTGATAACGATAACGCCTAACGTGGCGTTAGGGCCACTGACACCCTTGGCAAACATATTGTGGCGCTCCTTTAAGGAAATGGATATTGCTACCAGGTTTCATCAACACCACCTGGATACCTGACATTCGTCCACAGTTAAGTTCTCACGTAATTTCCTACCTCGCACGTGTAAACTGTGGAACGAATCTGCATCGGTGTTCCCAATAAGCTATGACATGAGGTCCTTCAAGAAGCGGGTCTATTGTTTTCTTCGAGGCCGGCAACGCATTGACGCCCCCGGTGCAGTGTTGCTAATGTCCATTGGCGGCGGTGATCACTTACCATCAGGTGACCCGTTTCCATGATCAAAGCATAAAAAACTGCATTCCTCAACTTAAATCTTTCTGAAATTATAATTATGTACAATATTTACTGCTTCTCACCGGAACATAAAGACAAATCTTACTGGTAGCGTTGAGATGCCCGCGGCTAAATTCCTGAACGGCTGGGTGTTGTTAATTGTCGATGGGCAAAAACTAGGAACGAGTCTGCGGCCGATGGGTGCGTTGCCACGTCCGCGTCGCATTTTCAGCGCGACGCGCGTCAGTCAGGTGGGATTCACGAGTGACACGGACAGAAGCGC
Source organism: Thymelicus lineola (assembly GCA_963932265.1). Taxonomy (NCBI): domain Eukaryota; kingdom Metazoa; phylum Arthropoda; class Insecta; order Lepidoptera; family Hesperiidae; genus Thymelicus; species Thymelicus lineola. The sequence continues at coordinate 511,910 of OZ010685.1, forward strand.
ATCAATCATTCCGCGCTGTTATGAAATAAAACTCATTAACACACCCTCTTCCTCCCCGCCTCCGCCTTCTCTCCGTCGCTCGTCTGCTTTTTGCTCCCTACTCAACATACTCAACAACCAGCCACTGGCTCGTCAGCAATCTCCGGGGATTTTTCGGCACGCACTGGTTAAAATTTAATAACGATTTCAACAAAATAATAATTGCCAAAAAAAATTGCTTCCCGAGAAACATTGAATCTGTAGATCGTCTGTAGTATTTTCTAGACAACAAAAACAATACATAATTCATAAACAACAGTAAAAAATGTATTCCCAACGGTGACAGTCAAGGCGACAAGGCAGACGATGGTCAAGGGTTCCAGCTGCGTGTTGACACGTTGATGACTGTTCAGGCGAGTGAGGCTGATTAGCATAAACGTGCCAATAACACCGCATCGATGAATGATATTGATGATAACTATGACATCATCGCGAGTGATGGACTAAGGTGGCATAGGACGCGAATGACTGGCGGACAGGTGACCGTTAGTGAATTTTTCATCGATACCTCGGTGCTGCTTCCTGAATCTTTAAGTGGTAGCCCATAATATTGTCAGTAAACATCCGATCTGCAGATTAGCTGTCATGATCTGTTAATATGTCAGTGATAGCTTGTCAGGCAGGGGACGGACCCCACACACTAATATAGATCCTCCTAATAACTATACGTAATACAGTGCTGATCTGATGGGAGAAGTTGTCCTATTGTCCTTAATGACATCGATGGTGCGTGTACTGCGCGACCGCGACGACCGCGACCGTTGTTATGACAGTTACTTGATTCCAGTCACGCGCGAGTCGACGACCGATCGCCCATTATGTATAGATTATGGTTTCCGAACTGCAGATCTTCCCACTGAGGGGTGGCGATGGTTCATATTGTTGGTGCTCGGGCTCGTCTTTTCCACTGCAATTACTGCAATACTTTGCCAGTCCTGCTACATGCGATGCGATGCAATACGAGTATAATAGTGAAAATGTTGTAAACCTACGAATAGCTCGGCAGACAACTGAAGATAATAGCATTGAACAACATAAAACTAAAACACATCTGTTTTGCAATAATGATAAAATGCATCCGAGTGAATTAATTTTATTCCTTGACTTGGAAACCTTGTCGTCGAATAAAATGTGGGTTAACGAGTACTATTCATAATGTAACTTTGAAATGAGACTGGTAATGGCTGATTTTTAGGCTTCGAACCACAAAGGTTGCCGGGTTATCTATTTGTTATTCGATAAAAGTTAATTTAGCTAGGTATTATTACTTCGATTTGAGAGTTTACTTTAATGGTAGTAGAGATTACAGGAACGTGTAGGTCTAATCTAACGGTGTGAAACATACATAGTTCATCTTGATGGATATTGTCACTGTCCTCAGTGTGAGTAGTGTCAGTAGTGCCGGTCCGGTGGCTCGCAGTCAGCCCAGCTGCCTCAATAGAACAGTACCGGCGACGTGACGGTGGTAATGGTAGCGGTAATGATCGCCGCAAACAATGCACAATGTAATAGAAAGCTATCTAATGTCAGTCTGCCTGATTTTCACCTGAGTGCAGCGCACAAGAAAAAGCCGTCGCCGTGTCGAATGTGTATTATTATGTACGTAACATCATAACGTGAGAGACAGGAGAGACGCGTGGCGCGGCTGTGGGTGCGGTGCCGCAACCAGGCCACCAGTCACCACCGGCCACCGCCGCCGCGCCGCGCTCATACTTGACTGTGTGAGTGTAATGTAAGATAATAATATGATTTTTGTATTTTAACAGAGTACCGCAAACAATCAACTAACGACTCACAACATCACTCACAACGACAAACGACTGTAAAGATATTACGTGAGTCCCGGGTGCCCCCTCACTCCCGCGCCTCCCGCCCCTCCCGCCAGGCTATGTCGTATGTCCGTCTGTGTCACACCGGTCATCTAGTTTACCTTGACTCTACGCTATATATGGGCATTCGTTCTCAACCTACATAACATAGGTTCCATCCACCATCTACTTAGGAATGCATTATATGTAGTAGTTGACATTTATAGTTGGTTCAATATGTACCTACGTGTCATTGTCATTGGGCCTAGCTATATCATCTCTTCTCGAACGAACAGTAGCAGCTGGTGTCCACCTAGAAAACAGACAGGCGTGTGTGCCTGTATGTATGAATAAATAACAAATTTCATTTTGGTCAATTTATTGGTCGGGGCAACCTTTGGGGTCTTATACCGCTCCGGGTCACGGGTGTGCGAGTACAAACAGTTAAAATAGTCCAGTTGCTGTTTTACACAATGTATTTATTGTTGTACCTACCTTTATTTATTATACAATTTCCGATCTTTTTAATATTTCAACAATAGGTACAACCACAAAAAAAAATGTTCTGTGGTACAACTATTGCGTATCTACTGTTCAGTGAACTGGCAAAGCTGTTTTGCATGACCTGTATTTAAGTATGTATGTGGCCCGGTCGCTGGTCGCCGCGCCGACTATGGCCGCTGGTAGTGATGGTACTGGTGCATGCTGGTTTATTCAATGCATTTCAATTTGCAATACATTGTTTCTTAGTTGTTATTGTGAGGAGGAATATTAGAGGAATATGATGGGGTGGTAGCGCAGTCATGAATTAGTTGATGACACTCTTGATTGTGCTTTCCGTTGCGAAATTACAATTTAATTTAGTTTATGTTTAAAAACAGCGATGTATATTTAAAAATAATTAATTGATTTGATTTTAGCTGACAGTTTTACACACACAAAATCAGTTTTAATATTTTTATTGTTTACGCTTGTAATGTTTTGCAAGTGATTGATTAGTGCTGTATACATATTTTCAATATTATACACTGCATTTTTTGAAGTCGCATGAGGAAAATGACTGTCTGTAAATTGATGTGAACATTGTAAAGCCAAGGTGGCCGCCAGCCGCCAGCCGCCAGCATCCAGCAGCCAGCAACCGTGACATGCGTGGCCCTAATCCTCCAACACTGCGATTCACATCTCGATAATCACACAGCACACATCCACGAGTACCGTATACGATCATAACCATGTCCATTACTGAGATAACTCTAGCCTCGACCTCTGCGGCCATCATGGTACTTTTTTTCAAGAAACCTACCTGTTTTTATTGGAGCTATTTAGTACCATTGATGTTGCATAAATGTTGGTTTGTTATTTGCGAGTAGAACTAAGCTGCGGCACGGAGCGCGGCGTGCGCAAATGACGTTTGCCGTAAAAAATCGCTGGTAATGATTACGAGCGCGAGCATTGAATATGTGAGAATACCGGTTTCCATTCAGTTTGCGTCATAATATTGTTTTGTGTACTGAAGAAGGACTACATAATTATGCTAAACAATAAATTATTATGATTGACTGACAAGAAATAGGAAGGTATAAATATACGGCCAATTTACTTAAATGACCTACTTGTGATCAATTAGTAAAATACTTTTAAATTTGTTCATGATTTACATCAAGTAGGTAGGCTTCATTACTTGCGAGTCATTGTTTTAATTATGTCTGCCATGGCAACCCCCTCGCTCGGATCAGTATTTATTTATTTAGGCGCAGGTTTACTTATTATCGCTACAATCTTTAAAATACACGCTTAATTGCAGTCGTCAGTTCTAATAGGTGAGTCACAAGTTCACAATAAGTAGGTAGACGTGACGCGTCATTATGTTTTATTTTATTATTACCATTCCGGTTTATAATAAACACGCTGAATTCGTCAGCCACTGAGAATTGCAACTGTTCATGATAACCGAGCTGCAGCTGCGAAATACGGCGAGGAGTCACCTCCTACCAACAAAACAATTTGCCAATTCTTCCATTCTATAATGGTTAATAAATAATAATCCTCTTACTGGATCATGATTCATGGCTACCGCGCGGCTCAGTGACACTCCTTACTTTGCTTACTTATTTGCGTAATTGTATTCTATCAAAATTGTAATCGGTTCTTATGTATGCAAAAGGCAATTAAGTGTCAAAGGTAACTCGAGAAGGCACGTGAGGTGAGGCCGGCGCCGCGGCGCTTGGCGGGCTTCGCTCGGGCTCGCGGGCCGCTCGACTCATGGCTCACGGCTGGACTGTGGACACGTGCACTATAAACAGATCTAGTTTCGTAGGTACTGGTTTATCCAGATGGAGATAATTGTGCGTCACGGCGGTATTTGTAATAAGCAGTCGCTGACTGTCCGAAAGCTGATATTACAACACTATGTTAGTGTCCCAACTAGGTACTTGTGATACAAATACATCGATACTATACATCATTCGAACTCCATTCATACATACATCATTCGAACTTCATTCACATAATAGCCTGTCTCCGCCAAGATAGTGAAAAAAACATCCGCAATCCATATCTGTACCGAGGCTACTATAATCCCATCTCTGTTATTGCTAGATCGCCTGACTTAAAATAATATTGTTAGTAAATAAATAGTAGGTAGATTGAACAATATATTTTTTCTATTAATTAGGAATTTTATTGCTTATCATGTTAATGATCTGAAAGCTAAAAATTTGACTAATCAAAGCCGTTCGGTAATTGCTTCTTTGCCATTAAAGGTCGTAGCCCATCTAAACGACACCGCTCCCACCCAACCAAAGTACGAGAATACAAATATAAACTTTATCGTGCTCTGTAGATGCAACTATTGAGTGGCAAGGTTGCGGTAAGCTTGCTTCCCGCGCGCGGGCTGCTAATTTTTGTTGTTACTGTAAAGTGCACCTAAAGCAAAGCAAAGCAAAGCAACAACCCATAATTGTCCCACTGCTGGGCTCGGGGTCTCCTCTCACAATGTGAGGGGTACAGGCCATAGTCTACCACGCTGGCCAAGTGCGGATTGGTAGACTTCACACACCTTTGAGAACATTATGGAGAACTCTCAGGTGTGCAGGTTTGCTCACGATGTTTTCCTTCACCGAAGCAAGTGATAAATTAACTTGTAATACGCACATAATACCTATTTGAAAATTAGAGGTGCGTGCCAGGATTTGAACCCGGGCCCCCGCGTTCGGGAGACCAACGTTCTAACCACTAGGCTATCACTGCTGGTATAAAGTGCACCTACAGAGCACGATTTTAAGTCTATATACGTATTTGAATTCTCATACTTTGGTTAGGTGGGAGCGGTGTCGTGTAGATGAGCTACGACCTTAACACCGAAACCCTTAACGACTGATTTATAGCAGGAGGTAGATTAGTACCTTATCTACACAATCCGTCTGTTAGGCGAGTGCCTCCTGTGCCTCAAAGTAGGCTCTTGGCACTTGGACAATCATAATGTCAAGTTGTTGATTGAATAGTGTGTGTTTGTGTGTGTGTGGTGCAGGCGGGGAGCTGTTCTCGCAGCGGTTCGAGGGCTACACGCTGCACGTGACGGCGCTGTTCGAGCAGGTGGTGGTGTCGTGGGCGCGGCCGGGCGCGGCGCCGCGCGAGGTGGCGCTGCCGGCCGCCACGCTCGACAACCGCTGGCACTGGGTGGCGCTGCGCTACCGCCCCAACCCGCCCTCCGTGCTGCTCGAGGTCGATAAGGACACGCAGGTACTGCCCTTGTGGGTTGTGGGTTCATCACCTGCTGCGGTGGACATCTGTCTTAAGATTGTTTTTAAACGATTACACTCTAGAATTTAACTGACTTAAAAACGACTAGACACTAGTTTTTGTTGTATCTCACTAATAAAATGAGGGTTAAATTAAAAAGTCTTCAAGCTTGGAAATACCAAAGATTCAATTAAGTATAGTTTACGGACTCGATTGCCTATTTGCGTAATATTTAGTTTTTTAAATGCTTGCATTTATTGCTAACATTTTTTGTCCATTATTTATCTTTTCTATCCCAAAGTAGATCGGCTACTTTGGAGGCAAATAGCGCGGAAGGTCAATCCAATCACCGGAGTAGCCTTGACAGAGTAGGTATCAATCGGCTTATGTCGCTCCCATGTCTGCTTGTTTGTTTGGTTGACCGGCGATGACATTGTATTACACCGGCCACCGCACACGTTGCTATTATAATCGCCAAGTCTAGATATGTAACATTAATGAAATTAGTTATGATCGGATGTTTTATAAATCACAGTTACTTATTGTAACATGAGGTACCATCACCGCTATGTACATAGTACATGCCTAGTTTCGTGTACAGCACATTTTTAATGATACCTACTTTTTACTTTGTACCTGTGTAAACTGTGAACCGAACCTCCTTCATAAATGCTCCTACGGGACTACATGCCAATTGGCAATCGCTGGCAGTTACTACAATGTATGTATGTATGTGTGTGATGTGTGTCGCAACTCGCAGGTGATATCGAACGTGACGTGGAACCCGGAGCTGCTGTCGCCGGGCGCGCTGGAGGCGGAGGGCGCGGTGGTGCTGGTGGGCAACCTGTTCAGCGGTTGCGTGCACGAGGGCCCGCAGCTCGAGTTCCACGCCACCACCGCGCAGCACAGCAACGTGCGCTTCGGCGCCTGCCCCCTCACCACCGACGAGTGTATGTACACACACACACACACACACACACACACAGACACACACACGCACGGACACACACACGCAAGCACGCACACACACACACACACACACACACACACACACGGTGCTATCCCATGTTATCGAAAACTTCACTTAGCGATGACTCATTCAGTGACGAGACTCTCATACTAAGCGCCTAATCATCGTCAATAAGTGTTGGAATGTAAGCATGATATCGTTTCCGTTACAGGTAAGGACAGAAAGGACGTCCTGAGGATCCCACCGAAAGATCACTGCTACAACGAACCTTGCCTGAGACACGGAACTTGCATATCGCGACATGACAAGTCAGTACACAGTTCATACCCTCTACTCTAAATTATAAACAAAAACACTGTAATGTATTATGTGGCGGGCTATCGAACTGCACTAACTCCCATGGAATTTCCTTGGCATGGTTGTAATGAAACATCATTATAAATTAAAAAAAACCCATCGATCCTGTATTAAATTTGCAAAAATGGAAGGTGAAAGTGGGGATGGTAAGGATGCGCGATGTGTGTGTAATGTCGGTGTCGTGTCGGTGTGTGTCCCAGGTACGAGTGCCACTGCTCGGCGCGCTACACGGGCAACAACTGCGAGGTGGACGCGGGCGACCCGTGCGCCTCCGCCCCCTGCCAGCACGGCGCGCGCTGCCTGGAGGACGCGCGCGGCGACTACACCTGCCTCTGCACCCACCACTACCACGGTAAACAATACTATCTGTACATACTTCACTGTACTATTAGGAGGCCAGTAATATCAGTTAATACAATTTTTTCATAACGTGGTTGAACTTATGGGACTTTACTTGGAATTATTACAAGATTTGATGAACCATTGGTTACAATAGTTTATACGTATAAAATAAGTTTTGATCGACACGTTGCAGGTACGTACTGCGAGCTGGAGGTGTCGCTGGACCCGATGTGCGTGGCGGGCCCGTGCCGGAACAACGGCAGCTGCAGCGTGCCGCCCGGCGCCGACACCTACGTGTGCGACTGTCCGCCCGGTGCGTAGTGCACACTGCAGACTGCAGGACGTCCCCCCTGTCGGCGCTCCAGCTAACGACCGGTTTCTGTCGACAGGCTACGAGGGACAGAACTGCGAGATCGACGTGAACGAGTGCGCGGACGTGCTGGACGCCTGCCTCAACGGCGGCCGCTGCGTGGACGCCGTCAACAACTACACCTGCGACTGCACCGGCACAGGTCCGTACCGGACTACCGGTCGTACTAACAATAATAACATTGAGCGTGTGCAGAGTGAGAGCCGAGGTATTGGAGCGAACATTATGTTGACTAGTTGTGTTGTGTTCGCGCAGGGTACACGGGCGCGCGGTGCGAGACGAACGTGAACGAGTGCGAGGAGGAGCGCGGCGTGTGCGGGCACGGCGTGTGCTACGACACGTACGGCGGGTTCGTGTGCGCGTGCCAGCCCGGCTACACCGGCGAGCGATGCCACAAGGTGCGGGCGGGGTGGGGGTTGCACTCTACACAGTGTTGAGAGGCCACTACGGACCTCGGTCGGTACTCGTAACGGACCTCAGGAAAAATCATGAGCTCGAAAGATGCATTGCTTCAAGAAAAGATGTGATATCAAAGGTTCGCACTAGGAGTTGGCGACCAAGTCTACGATTGTTACACGCACGAATAATATATCGACTTCATCGATACGTTCCAATAAATTGTATAATCATTTTATAAATAAAGTAACAGGGTTCCATTGATTTATGTTAATGTCCCGTTCCCAGATGTCAGCGTGCGCGTCGGGTCCGTGCGGCGCGGGCGGCGCGTGCGTGGAGGAGAATGGCGGCGCCGGCTTCCGCTGCGTGTGCGCGCGCGGGCTGGTGCCGCCGCTGTGTGCGCCGCCCGCCGCCCCTCCACCCGCCCCGCCCGCCGCCCCCCCGTCCGCCGCGCCCGCCACGCCCGCCGCCCCCCCCGCCTGCGACCTGTCCTGCCCGCCGCACTCGCACTGCAGTATGTTGCGGAATTCTTCATAATTCACGGATTACTTTATCGGAAATCTTGAAACTATCTAGCTTCAACCCATTAATGGCCCACTACTGGGCACGGTTCTCTCCTCTTGAGGAGGCCTAGAGCATACCCCACCATGCTGAATAATCAAACTATGTAATAAATAAATAAATGTCGTACAACAGTTGCTCAGTATGTGCGCTATGTTCCTGACCTGATGTAAAATTTTCATTTATTTTATTTTATTTTAAAAGTTGCACCAACAAAATTAACATTTAAAATTATTCTTAAATTAACGTTTAAGAATATTTTCATGCACAAAATCATGTGTATTATTAAAAATTACAAATCCAGAGAATTGTTTGTTGTGCCGAAATGCTTTAATTTAAAACAATCCATCTGAAAAATCGTTTTTATGGTTCCGTCGTCAGAGTGAGTTACAATGTGAAGTCACGCGTGCACGGCGCGACAGTCCGCCCAAAGTAAAAATGCTCGCAGCTTTAAATCTACTTGCTCGATTTAACTGAAACTAAAACATGTATTTTTAGACATTAATTGTGATTTAAGGAACCGTGACATTCGTTCTTGTCGACAGGTGTCCCCGCGGTGGCTACCGGCGTGCTGGTCTCCAAGCAGGTCCTGTGCGTCTGTGACATCGGATACTACGGTAACAACGTTTACAAATTATTATATCACTATAATATTATAGATCCACTTACTGACAATTTATGTCTGAAAGTTATTATAAAGGCTCGAATGCAACTTGATAAATGAATGCAGTGTAGGGTAGAGGCAAGGTGTAGCTATGGGCGTACGGAAGAGGTGGCAGTGGGGCAGCTGGATGTCTACAGTACGTCCTGTTGTCCTAAAAGTTCATTATGTATCACGGGTGTAGGCAGGCATGTTCTGCCCACTGTAGAACAGCGTTTGACGTATGTCGTTGTGGGCAGGGGCGCCGGGGCTGGCGCCCAACTGCTCGACGGCGGAGGCGGCGTGCGAGGCGGGCGTGTGCCTCAACGGCGCCACCTGTGTGCGCACCGCCGGCCACTTCAACTGCACCTGCGCGCCCGGCTACAAGGGTGAGTCCTGACTCCTGACTCCTGACATGCCACAACACTCGTTATGACTATGACGCATCGTAGTATCCTCTCAGGCATGGTTAACACAATGATGCTGCCCTGGAAACTCTATGCAACTACTGCGACAGCCGCCCAGCCGGAACTCCCTTAGGTATAGTGTAGCGAGTCAACCTGCTCGAAGGACCAAAGAAGAATTATGTTTTAAATGTAATGCTGTAGATAATGGTATATTTCCAGAACGTAAAGTGAAATGATCATGGACGTTTGTTTCCGTAGCGTGTGGCGGGCGGCGAGCGGCCGGCGGTGCGCGCCCCCAGTAGCTGGCCGCCGCCATCATCTTTAGTTTGTTTATTTTTGTTCGAGAGAAAGAGAGAGAAAGATCCTACTATGCTCAGTGCAGGTACTAGCCGTGTAGTCCGTGTAGCCGCGGGATGCGATCGCCGTTACCGCCTCATAGTGCCTGATCACCCTTGTCTTGTTAGCTTGTAGCCGTCCAGTGGGAATGTGTCCTGTCATTTTACTTTTTGTTAGCTGCGAGCCGTCACGCAAATAACATTTCTGGCGTGACCTTTGAATGCCTGTGACGTGTTTCGAGTGCTTCTAATTACATTAGTAGAAGATAGCAGATAATATAAGATATTTTTATCGTTAATATAGTTATGAACAGGAAGGCCACAGCTCCACGCATTGTGTGTATGTAACTGGTCCCGCTGCCCGCAGCCGAGTGCGGCGCTGTCTTGTGCTTGCTGCATGCGTCATCAATGTTGTCTGCTGTGTTCCCTACCATATATTTCGATCCTTCGATAAAACTTATCTCTACCACGACCGATTTAATATTATAAATATGTGATATTAGAGATTTTCTATAGTGTTTGCCAATGATCTTAGAGAAAAAGAATTAGATAGGTTACCTATATTACGTTCGATGTTTAAAAATGGCACGCTGGGTCACCGCCGCTCAACTCACAAACACACATAAAACGCATGGGTAATATTATAACGTCACACAAAAGAGAGTAAATGTGGTAGAAGGACGGTGTACCTATATTAACCACTATAACCTCGGCTGTAGTTAAGCGCGAAAAAGAGACGTATTTTGCACCACGTCGTCCCTGAGTGTCATCGACTGAGCTCAGGTGTGCTAATTAGCCCAGTTTTGGCGTGCCGCTTGCGGTGCGCATATAACCTATCTAACTGTTTTTCGGATAAGATCATTTAGTGTTTTTATGAATGTAGGTAGGTATTGTTTATTTTTGCAAGTTTTTCTACCGAATGTTCTCAGCCTTAGTCTCGGTGGATGTTACTTCTGTGTTCAACTTAATGGCAGTTTGTAGCTGAGTTCACCTAATGAAGTCCTATTTTTTAATATTGATTAGATGACAATGGTAATAATTTCTCATAGACTTTATACTAACAATCATGAGTTTGAATTTATAGAAATAAAACGCATGTTAGCTACGTAAATATACGAGTATATATGTATTAACGTTCGAGTGTGTGTGTACGTGTGTGTGCAGGTGGGTACTGCGAGCTGGGCCCCGCGGGCAAGGCGCTGTCGGAGCTGAAGACGGAGCGCTGCGCGGCCGGGCCCTGCGCGCACGCCACTGCCTGCCGCGACCTCGTCAGTATACCACTCCCCTCCCCACACACCGTTACATTACATTACCGCACACTTGTTCAGCAAACACAGCCGACCGGCGACCGGGTGACACTAGTGATAATGTGTTTTCCGTTCGGAGAATCAACGAGCTTAAATATCCTGTATACATATCTCAACTATCGTATGGAGTGTAGGGTGTGTTTTTGAAGTGAAACTTCTTTAGAATCGTTGTGATTTCAAACCGGATGCAACGGAAAAAACGACAGGTAAGAGACACAAATACAAAAATGTGTAGGAAAGAATGAGACAGAAATATACTCGGCAAGCATGCATATAATATAACTGCTAATTTCGTCGTTGAATCTAACTTCTCCGTAGCTCAATGGTCAGGACGTAGATACACAATACCTGATGCGCAGGTTCGCGTCTCTCAGTATTTCTTTTTTTTAACGTGATAACGTTTATAAAGACGATGAGCCTGAGAGGCATTCACGAAAACCGAGTAACAGCCGGAGTAACGTCACGGAAGCGCGCGCAGCATTAGAGAGAGAGGCACGCTAGACCGGCCGTCTCTCTCCCACTCAAGCGTAATCGATCCGCTTGGAAGGCATTTTTCATTTCATTTTTATTTTATTTTACAATCTTTTGAAAAGAAATGATACATATATGAAAACGAAAATCTACAATAGCGTCATCTCTGTTTATAGGTATGAACTACTTGAAAGAACTTTACACAGTACATCGACTCGGACTTTAGTTGTAGTCAAGAAAATCACAGATGTCGCGCAGCTCCTGATATTTAAAACGATTTAAACCAAATTTTCAACTCAAATATGTTTAAAATCGTATAGTTAGTATGAAATTTAATATTATAATCTAGCTAGATACGCGGGTCGCGGTGGCGCGTCAAGCCATGTTCAAGCTGACACAACTGGCGAGTAGCACCGCGGCTCCGTGCGTAGGGCTTCCATTACGTTCTTACATTACATTATTTATATCATAAATTATTCTTCTACGAAATAGACGTTATCACGTAAAACCATTGTCCGTAAACCGACTTTACAGACAACCAATTTTTTTTAGTTTTATTTTTATACTGTTTTTAAATACTTTCAAATGCTCTTTTAAATATTTTCAAAGAATTTATCAACAAAAAATAAGAATTTCATTTTCGTTGTTTAATATCTATCGATCGACCGACCGATTATACAGACAGTAAAAATGCTAAGTTGTATTCATAGATGGCGCGAGGAATAAGATAGAAGATTCGATTTATTGCTTTTTCATCTCATTATCTTGAAACCAAAATTTTAGAAAGTTTCACTTCTACCACGTGTGAATTGCACACATTTTCTTTTTTTTTCAAGAGGGTTCGAGTCCTGGCTAGAAATATTGATTTTTCAAAAATGATACAGTTTTAGTTTTCATGAAAATCGGCCCCGAGACTCCTTTGATCATTTTTCACTATTCATCATAGTTTCGAATTTGGTCATCGACGCACACTTGAAAAATTCACCCTATAGCCGACAAACGAGCAGACGCCTCACCTTACGGTGGTCAGCGTCGCCCGCGGCATTGGAAATAGTAGGTATGCGTTTTGCTGGTCGAGAAAGAATGAACTGGGTGTCTAGCCTCCAACTAGGTGGTAGTGATAATAATGATGTGTGGTGTGTTGGTGTGCAGGCGGGCGGGTTCCGGTGCGAGTGCGAGGCGGGCTGGGCCGGCGCGCGCTGCGACGTGCCCGACGCCGCGCCCGCGCCCGAGCCGCCCGCCGACTGCCGCGCCGCGCCCTGCCCGCCGCGACAGGTACCGTACCATACCACTACATTCATATCGAGAGGGGAGGTGGTAAACATATTCCTCGAGTGGATATTATGTAGATAAGTATATAAATTATTTACGAAATAATACACAATGAATTTTATTATTATAAATGGTTGAACTCGATCAACTCTACCTCAGTGGTTTGATTCCTATCATTTCATAAAAAAAGTAGCAAAAGTAACAAAAGTTCCGCCCAAATGTAGGTTCAGGTTCAAGTCATGCACAGTGTAGGGCTCGGTCTTATACTGAAGATTCTTATTACTAAGTCTCTGAGTTAGACTGCGACTGCTATGTACAGACGGACATGACGAAACTATAGTAGTTCCGTTTCGAGGACGGAACTGTAAAATACGTAATGAAAGTGAGTAAATGAACAAGGACGGCAGTCATAGTGTTGGTGGTGGTGATGGTATGATGTGTGCAGGAGTGCGTGGAGGCGGGCGGCGCGTGGCGCTGCGCGGCGGCGGCGGCGGACAGCGCGTGCGCGTCGTCCCCGTGCCACAACGGCACGTGCCTCACGCTGGACTCCGGCCTCACGCGCTGCCAGTGCCCCGCCGGCACCAGCGGTCAGTACTCACACTCACACACACACACACACACCTTACTATACCAGCGAGGTGAGGCCGAACTCGCGAGACACTGTTACTTTAATCAATCCTTAGTAAAGAATCACTGTACTTAGTTTTGTGTGTTACCATAGCAGTCCATGACAAAAGGAATACTGGTGACAGATATGAGCGTGTAACATTATCATTATTATGAGAGGTATACCTATACTGAACGTTATCCAATAAAAGTATCCAATAACAGTTAGCACGAGATAAATAAGGTAAGGAAGGTAAGTAAACAATGTGAATAATGTAAGTGAACGTTCTAAAACTCCCATACATTAGACTTTTGACACTAAATGCAGTTCCAGCCAGTCTCTGTCGGCCATCCTCACTCTGTCCAGTCTCCTAATACTCTCAAGAGTCGCGAAAATTCGTGATTTTTAAAAGCATTGGCTATCTCCCCTAACACAGGTTTAATTAACTTACTAGGGGAGCACCCAAACAATGTAATCACAAACATTTTGTGTAATAAAGATTTTTTTTATTATGTTTTGATATTTTATGGCTAGCCAGGCAGTTAAAGAACAATATTGTGATATTAGGTCCGAAAGTATGATTTCTATACTTTAAGTAAACAGATCGATTTGGTAATGGTAAAGAATGGTTGATAAAGAATCGCGTAGTAATTCCAAAAAAAACAAACTAAACCACTTGGGTTAACAGGTTACACGTTAATGGTCGTAGCACACATATCAACTCGTAAACGGAACGTAAACGTATCAACTCTTGCATGTCAGTATTCTTTGTATGAAACTCCCTACTGTAAAGCACACTTATCGGATTCGTAACGTAATCGCCTCGACTCGGAGCTGCTAGTCGGTTGGTAACGCGCTTACGTTAGGTTGACGGCGAGGCGATCCGGTGACGATCCCTTTCCGAGTTGATATGTCTGCTACGACCATAAGACTGATGTTCACGTGAAATGCGACTTGTATATTCTTCGGACACCAAGCAGTGTTATAATGGAGAAGTTTACCTGTGTTTTGAACCTGTTCAATGCAGTTCATAATATAACACCTTGTCGCTGAAGTTCATGGGTGACTTCAAAAAAAGGTACTTAAAAAGAATACACAGATTTGCGACTTGTAATACATGTTATTAAAAATGTTTACATATTAGCTCTTATCTTCTGTATAAATTTTACCTAATCTATAAGCTGGGCTGTCCCGTACTCTCTTTCCCTTCATATTGACACCATATGGCAGCAGGGAGGGTTGTCGGCGGTGGATTCCCCTGCCCTCGGGCGTCCAGGCCGCTACCTTGCATGTGGTGTCCTTCTTGGCGGTCACCGATATCCAGGCGATGGAGGACAGGACAATGTCGCCGCAGCATATTTTAGGACCTTCTCCAGTAAATTCTAGCAAATCCTCTTTTTGTTTCAACCCTGGCCAGTTACTCAGTCTCTCCATTCCACCTGTAGGTACTGCAAACAGTTCGCTACCTAAAAAATTTTCATACACTTCGTCAGCATCCTCAGTATTTGTCACCGTTATAGGTAACTGTTCCGAAGCATAAACTGTAAGACGACAGGGCTCCGAACTGCATACAACATCCACCCGACTTAAGCCTGCGATAAACAAAGTTGAGCCTTCATGTAAGTAATAGGTTTGGGGCATTAGTACCGTCTTGGGTATCGTCAACAGGAGCTCCTCAGTGCTGAGCAGTGATAACACTTGATCGGGAAGAATAACACCAGGTGTATCATAAAACCATTTACTTTGAGCGAACAACTCATGCTTCTCGTTTAAAGTCGTCAACTGAATTCGTTTTTCTGCAATGTTATCAGAGTGTACCACAAATTCATTAAATGTCCGCTTTATGTTACCAATAAGAGAAGGTGCTTCAGTTAACTTGTGGCCTTTCAACTGCCCTTCTCTTATCTCATTTTCAACTTTCATAACCTTAGCATCTGCTTTAAGCCTTTTCAGTCTCTCCCGTAATTTCCATCCTGAGGGTCTGTTAATGGGAAATTTAAGCAGATTCAGGGTGGTTCCTGGCCACCGGCTCACTGTGGCTCGCTTGACAATATCTACTGCGTGCACTTTACAGTAATCCGACTGCAAAAGGGCATTGAACAGTGAGCTCTTTCCGACATTGGTGCATCCAACTAGGAAAACGTCTCCCTTGTAGAGCCATTTGTAGAACATGGCAGTGATAAGATTTTCAACTCCATACCCAGTCTTCGCAGATATAAGTGCCACATGTTTAATTTTTGCTTCACCAAGTTTAGTTTTATTTATTTCCACCATCAGAGACTGCTTGATCCTCTTAAGATAGCCTGTGCTATCACCCGGGAGAAGATCCACCTAGAAAGCCAAGTAATGCTATTGTTATGAACTTCTGTTTGTTAAAAAGATATAATTATTAATTTAGAACTTTTTATACATACTTTATTTGCTACAATAAATATTGGTCTGTCCTTTCCAATGATGTCTACAATGCCGGGCCACAGGGAGCACGGGAAGTCCAGCAGGTCCACCATGAGTATCACCAGGGACTTTACATATCTGAAAATATAAGTAGCCACTTAGAAATAAACAGGATTTAACATTAAATTTATTGATTATTTTTTTATTGGGCTATATTTGTACCTTATAGACTTCAACAACTTCTCATACTCGTCAGGCTCTACAGTGACATCTAAGGCTATGTTATACTGCTTTAGAAAGTGGCATCGTTGACACTCTGTAGTCTTTAATTCCTCATCAGTTCTTCCAATATATATTTCACTTGGCAAATATCCCGGAATTGAAGGTTCACTGCAATGTAGCAGAGCACCGCAGCCTCCACACGGGACCCTGCTGATGCCTACATCAGGGTTAGGGGTTCCATAATGCTTGGACCAGCCAAAATCCAACTCCTCGGTATCAGAATCCTCGGTTAGTTTGGTGTCATCAAAGTGTTCATAGTTTTCCATCCAACGTTTGATATTAGTGCGATCAAATTCAGGTTGATCATTGTCAGTATTGATATTGTTATGTTCAGAAGAGTTGCTATTTTGTCTTTTGAAATTATCTTTATCTGGCTTATCGGTAGTGTTTATATCTTCCATTGTTACTGGTGTCATCTTAGCAAACGGGAGCTGGAATGCATGATTTGATTCTATAACCTCCTCGGACTTCTCTGGCAGTAGTCTATCTTGGTCAACGTAATATCTCAG
The DNA here is from genome assembly GCA_963932265.1 of Thymelicus lineola. Taxonomy (NCBI): domain Eukaryota; kingdom Metazoa; phylum Arthropoda; class Insecta; order Lepidoptera; family Hesperiidae; genus Thymelicus; species Thymelicus lineola. The sequence continues at coordinate 528,718 of OZ010685.1, forward strand.
CGCCACCGGCAATGGCGATAAACTTTTTTCAGTGAAGGTTGCAGCCTGTGCCTGCTTGGCCTTTTTAATTGATTTAACATGATACCTCATATGGCCCAGATTTAGCCTTTCGTTTTCCAAGTAAGAGTTGAATACAATTTTATGCTTATGTTGGTGATACAGTTGTTGGAAGTCTTTTTTAACGAGGTTTTTACTATCTTTTACTGCGATTTCATCTCCATTCGTAGCAGCGGTGTGATTGAAACAAACGAAACCACTTCGTTTTGTACGTAACCTCAAAACGTTTCGTATCAAATAGTACATTTTTCAGTAATGTTACACACTCTTTAATCGTAAATTTAACCACGTAACATCTTAGTGTTATAGTTTGATTGTAATCAAAACATAAATATGTTAACTACTAAAGTATTTCACGGTAATACAAAACAAATATAATACGGCTTAATGATTAAGTTTTTTGTGACTGACAATAATGACAGAAGTGTTGACGGAAACGTCAATAACCTGACGTCATGTTGGCATCATTCCGCCGCGCTCTGTCACACTGATCAGTACTGTCAGTCGCCAGTAGTAGTGTTGTGCCTTGGTAGTTTTTGTTACGATATTTTATTCGATTTAAAGTAACGATTTACATATTATGCTATATTACGAGTATGTTATACGTTGCATACAGTGTCTTTTTTTATGACGATTTATGTACCTACTGAATTGAAATTACTGTATTCTTAATTCAAATTCATTTAACGATGAACATAATTTACAACATTTGACCTAAAATATGGCATGACACTGAATGCACATACACTTTCATTAACGCCGGCGGCTTCAAACGATTAAAATCACTTGTGTAAACTGGTGGTGTAATACGATATGTCTAATTTCATTATACGTTTATGATTTATATGATTTTAATTTACTCTTTCATTTCATGCTTAATGAGTTTTGAAAGAAGTCGAATGGATCTTTTACGCCAAATATTTTTTTTATTTTTTTTTAGCATTCAAGGTAAGGCCGACCTCAATAGAGTAATGAAGTATAAGGCGAGATTTAATACCATCTATTGTTTTCTTCACAGGTAGATTCTGCGAACTAGACATCGATGAATGCGAAATGAGGCCGAAGGTATGCAAGCACGGCGTATGCGTGAACGTTCCTGGCTCATACCAATGCTATTGTAAACCAGGTAAATGACAGTTTTTTTCTTATGTTACTTACGCTACTTACATAACATGCAATTTAGTTTAAATATATAAACTTTTTTTTATTAGGATACACCGGCGATAGTTGCGAACAGGACATCGACGAATGTTTATCTTCTCCTTGTAAGAATGGCGGGACCTGTCAAAACTTGGAGAACAACTATGAATGTTCTTGCATGGAGGGTTTTGAAGGTGAGGTATTTTTTAATACTTTTATTTTACGTAACTTATTATTAAACAGGGGACACACCTCTGTCCTCTTTCGGGTTTCATAGTCAATACGGAATTGCATTTGCGAAATATTCAAGAAATATAGAGGCAAATATCCCCTGTCATATAGACATGTGAAAAAGTACCCAGATTTTTTAATATACATATTTTATTCTACCACTTTGTAGACATGATAAATATGTATACCCATGCCAAATTACAGTTTTCTGGCACTAAGGGTATGTTATGCCGCGAATGGATATACAGATGCGAAAAAACTATAAGAGTTCTATGTTAACTATGGAATCTTAAAAAATGTTACTAGATAACAAATTGTTGAACACAAATATAATTTTTCGACAAACAATTTATTATGTCGTGACGTGACACGGTTGCATTAGCTGAGCTGAGACCCAGAATAGGTCATGGATTTAATCCATCAGCTACGCGTTGTGGACGAATCGCATTAAAGCCATGACACGAATTCCGCAATACTGATTCTGATGAAGCCACAATATGTTGCAACATGTCACGCTAAGTCTTCGTTTACGGTGTTTGAGCCTAACTACCAGTAATTATGTATGTTTAACAAAGAAACAATAATTAAATTAAATATTAAAAACGTGTGTGTGTGTACTTACGTTCTTCTCGCTCGCACCCACGACCCGGCGCGCGCTCGTAATCCAAAACAACTCCAGCGAATGCTGTGCGCCTAGTATCACGCACTTTCATCATGTCCCTTTTTGGCTGTCGCATCGTAAAAATTTCTGTTCATATTTTCCAAACGCCCTATAAGTAATAACTTCAAAATCTGTAAATTCAAAAAATGAAAAATATTTATGCGATTATGGTTGATTTCATGTATTTGTATAATAAAATAGTATAATGTGTGTTGTCAGGCAAGGATTGTTCGATAAACATAAACGAGTGCGCGGCCAACCCATGCGCGGCGGGCTCCACGTGCGTGGACGGCATCGCCAGCTACGCGTGCGTGTGCCAGGAGGGGCTCACCGGCCCGCGCTGCGAGCAGGACATCGACGACTGCGAGGTACCCCCCTCCCCTCTCTCCCGTCCGTACGATCAACGCAACTCACGCTTCCATAAACATAATAAATGTATTTAACGGAGCGGTGTCTTGTCGGCTGCAGTCGGAGCCGTGCCAGCACGGCGGGCGCTGCGCGGACGGGCTGAACAGCTACTCGTGCGACTGCGCGGACACGGGCTACGCGGGCGACGACTGCTCCGTCAACATCGACGAGTGCGAGCCGCGGCCCTGCCAGAACGGCGGCACCTGCTTCGACGACGTCAACAACTACCACTGCAACTGCTACCCCGGCTTCACCGGTGAGCCCCTACCCTCCACCCTCCACCCTCCACACTCTACTTTATCTTGTCAATCGTTAATACGTTAACAAAGTTTAAATGGAATCTCGAGTGTTGGGAACGTGGACTACGTTTGGTCTGTAACGTTGGATCGTGTGGTGTGACCAGGCAAGAACTGCGAGATCGACATCGACGAGTGCGAGAGCTCGCCGTGCAAGTTCGGCGGCGTGTGCCTGGAGCGCAGCAACCGCAGCCTGTATCAGGCGGGCTCGACGGGCGGGGGCGGCCCCGTGCAGGTGGGCCCGCAGCCGCACATGCTGCTGCCCGCCTCGTTCTACGGGCAGTTCTCGCTGGAGGCGGCCGGCGGGTACGAGTGCGTGTGCGTGGCGGGCACGGCGGGCGCGCGCTGCGAGGTGAACGTGGACGAGTGCGCATCGGCGCCGTGCGGCCACGGCGGCAAGTGCGTGGACGAGGTGGGCGGCTTCCACTGCGAGTGCGCGCCCGGCTACCAGGGCGAGCGCTGCGAGGACGAGATCGACGAGTGCGCCATGTGAGTACACCGGCTATACCGCCGGCATTCACTCACTCGTTCAAATATAGCGTTGGGTCTTCTCGAAGCATCTTTCAGTGATCGTTTTTTAGCGGGACTGGCGTTTACTTAGGTGAATCAATTTTGATGCCATCAACTGCGATTAGTCGGTTTTAGAAGGAGGATCGTAGCTAGCCAAACTGGCCAATTACCTACCTGACCAAAATGCAAAATGATCATTGTGTTGTATCACAGAATACTTAATAGTAGTCTTGGTACAAAAGAGTCACAATAAAGTGTAATTCAGGTCGCACAGCGCTAATCCTTAAAACGTTGACATCTAGATGTTGCCTCTCTTTCTAATCATAACTCTTATCCTCTCTGACAACGTCAGGGTTGTCTTTTTTGTGAGGACATCATGAAATTGGCCTGACACGTGGAACGCGGCACGTACTTGTAACATCATCATACCAAAAGTGCGGAGTGTGCTAGGCCTGGTTGTATTACTTAGCTGCAGTTGTCCCCTGATTACTGGGGGTAAGCTGTAACGGTTTTTTACGTATGAGGCGCACGAATCACATGTATGAAGTAGCGCACTATGACTATAGTATTTGATGCGGAGTAAAACACAAGTAATTGTGTAATGTGTACATGTGTCCATGTGTACAGCTACAAGCCGTGCCTGAACGGGCGCTGCCAGGACCTGCGCGCCACGTACTTCTGCCACTGCGAGGCGGGCTGGGGCGGCCGCAACTGCTCCGTGGTGCTGGAGGGCTGCCGCGGGGAGCCGTGCCGCAACAACGGCACCTGCCTGCCGTGGCTGCGCGGCGACACCGAGCACAGGTTCAACTGCTCCTGCGCGCCCGGACACTACGGCACCACCTGCGAGAAGGTACGCCTCTCTCTAGCTCCCTCGGCCCCTCCCGCCACTACACACTAGCTACAGTGTAGGCGGTAGGACGTGAGAGTGATGCGTGTATATGTGTGTGTGTGTGTGCGCAGATCACGACCATGTCCTTGGAGAAGAGCAGCTACGCGGAGGTGAACACGACGCGCGAGGAGGGCTACGACGTGTCGTTCCGGTTTAAGACGACGCTGGGCAGCGGGCTGCTGGCCATGGGGCGCGGCCTCACCTACTTCTTCCTGGAGCTGTCGCACGGCCGCCTCAACCTGCACTCCAGCCTGCTCAACAAGTGGGAGGGCGTCTTCATCGGCTCCAACCTCAACGACAGCAAGTGGCAGAAGGTACACGACACGATACCCGTCTTGCTCTCATGAGTATACTCGATAAAATAAATTTCAAAATTCAAAATAATTTATTCATGTAGGTATCACTTATGTATATATATTTATGCACGTCATTTTTTGGCTTTTCGGAAAGGTTCTTTGTCATGGAGAAGAAGAAAAGCCTAAAGAAACTCCTCGGCACATCTTTTAAACATAAAAATACATAGGTATTATATTATTACATAATATCACTAACTTGAACGGAACTGGTGGCAGAGTTGGTCATTTCCATGCGTCTTTGTCATTTAAGTACTCATCTACAGTATAGTAACCTTTGCCTAAGAGTTGAGATTTTACATGTTTCTTAAACAATTCCACTGGCAAGTCACGTTTACACTTACTGAAACAGTAAACCAAATATTATTATGGTATTGTAATGGTCGCGTGCAGGTTTTCGTGACCATAAACTCGTCGCACCTGGTGCTGGCGGCCAACGAGGAGCAGACCATCTACCCCATCAGCCAGAACGAGGCCAACAACTCGTCCGTCACGTCGTTCCCCGTCACGCGGCTGGGCACGGCCGGCTCCTCGTACGGCAGCTTCACGCACGGGCCCAACTTCTTCGTGGGCTGTTTCCAGGACGTCGTCGTCAACGGACAGTGGGTGAGTCGACGCTGTCCTCCCGCTCGCTCCCTCTCGCTCCCTCTCACCGTGGCTACCGGGCGAGTGTAATCCGTCGGACGTGTTCCCCAGGTGCTGCCGGAGGACTCCAACACGAGCCTGGCCGAGACGGCGACCGAGGCGGCGGCCGAAGGGTCTGGCGAGACGGCGGCGGAGGGCTCGGGCGAGGCGGGGACGGCGGGGGCGGAGGGCGAGGGCGGCGCGCGCGTGGAGTTGCGCGGCGTGCTGGCGTCTTGCCCGCGCACGCCGCAGTGCCAGCCCAACCCGTGCCGCTCGGGCGGCGCGTGCGAGGACGCCTGGACCTCGTTCGTGTGCACGTGCCCGCGGCCCCACCTCGGCGACACCTGCCAGTACAGTCAGTATCCGCTCTGCTGATTCTCCATCTACTTTTTTCCGCGAGTTGGCAGCGGAGACGAGAAGGTTTTAAATGACTCGAGTGACCTCTAGGGTACTTTGTCTCCAGACTACACGGCGGCGACGTTCGGGCAGGAGTCGGCCAAGCCGCGCTCCATCGTGACGGTGGCGGTGTCGGAGGCGGCCCGCAGCGCCGTGCACGCCGCGCTCGACATCTCCATGTTCGTGCGCACGCGCAAGCCCACCGGACACATCTTCTACCTGGGCTCGCTGCCGAGGTACCTACCTTTTTTATGGAAGTAGCCAACACACAACCTGACGTTCCACGTAAGTGGCGTTCCACATAAAGTTGTCATTGATGCGTTGCCGGCCTAGAAGAAGAGAAAAAATAAAGTAAGAACTGCCTTCCAGGCGGACTCCACGATGAAATAATAATTGTAATAATAGTCTTAATGAAGTATTACAATCAATATTACCAATATATTCCCTCTGAGGAGCCCTGCCACCAGAGGGCCGGATTTAGTAGCCTCATGCTACACCCATCCGTCACGGCGTGGTAGACGAGAACTCCGTACTCGTGCAACGAATAGAATAGAATAGAATAGAATAAACATTTATTTTTAAGGCCACGAACACATACAAAAAACAGAAAAATTAAAAATAATATAAAAACATGAAGCTCCTTACAAAATTATTACTAGATTACGCTCGCATGTGTCCAGTAGCCTAGAAAAAGGACGCGAGAGTTTCGATGCGATCCGTGATCAGATCAGTGATGGCATGTCACCCGCAGGTACGGGCAGACGGACGAGACGTCGGTGGGCGCGTCGCTGAAGAACGGCGAGCTGCTGGTGCACTTGCGCTTCAACCAGACGCCCGAGGACTACACGGTGGGCGGCACGCGCCTCGACAACGGACACCTGCACCTCATCGAGGTGAGCCGCGCGCCCCGCATCCCGCACCCCGCGCCCCGCGCCCGCCGCCGTCCGAGCTGCTCTAAACACTGGGTTCTGTTGTAGGTCGTTCGGAACTCGACGCTGGTGCAGGTGAAGCTGAACGGCACCGAGTACTTCCGCAAGTCCATCTCGGCCGCCAAGCAGCTGGATGCTCAGGTGAGTGTCACAAATGAAAAGCAATAATTCCAGTTACTGATAGCTGAAAATAATTTATCGTAGAGGGTAAAAAAATATATGTAAAGAGCTGACAGAGGAGCCACCTGCTCAGCGATGCCAAAGCTCGCCAGCACAGCTTCAACTTTGTCCGTCGTTAAGCAAGGTGCTCCGCGGACAGCTAAACTTCGGACTCACGAATGGAACCGCTTACACCTCCTTGTTTATTTTATATATTATCAAGTTACTGCCGTGTGTCTCAGGTACTGTACCTGGGCGGGCCTCCGCCGGTGCCGGCGCCGCCGCCGCCGCCCGCCGCCGCGGCGCTGGTGGCGGCGCCCCCGGCCGCGGCCGCGCCCCCCGCCACGCCCGCGCCGCCGCGCGAGCCTAGCGACGCCGACTACTTCAAGGGCGTGATCCAGGACGTGCAGGTGTCGAACGGCGTGAACGTGACGGTGGTGGAGTTCTTCCCGCTGCGCGTGCCGGGGCTGGCGCTGCCCGCGCCCTTCGGCGCCGTGTCGCTGGACCCCGCGGGCGTGCTGCCCGGCGTGGTGAGCGACGACGCGTGCGCCTCGCACCCCTGCCTGCACAACGCCACCTGCGACAACACATGGAACGACTACACGTCAGTACACCATGCACACTTACACACACACACACTTACACACACTTTACAACTCCACATTACATCCACAGATCACCTAACGATAATGTTCCAGGTGGTCTCTACTTTACTATAAAAGTGTTATTATCAAATTGAATTGTTATACTACAACACAATTTTTTCCGACAGTGATGCCTTAAATGAGGATTTATTTTAGTAAGTTGCAACAGTAATGTTTTATTAAACCGTAGGAAATATAATTATAGAAGCAAGATTATGAATATACGTGTAGTGGTCGTGTACGAGTAAAAGTAATGTGAACCTCAACAGGCCGTTAGACTGGACAAGGTGTATATTTGGCAGCGCTAGAGCTAGCACAACGTCCGGTAGAGCTGTGTGTGTATGTATGTGTATGTGTGTGTGTGTGTTGCAGCTGCACGTGTCCGCGCGGGTACAAGGGCAAGCAGTGCGCCGAGGTGGAGTTCTGCCAGCTGCAGGGCTGCCCGCTCAACTCGCAGTGCCGCAACCTGGACCGCGGGTCGGTAACTTACTTCTGTACTCTCTCAGCTATCACACCGAGACACCCATCACCCGTGTGTCCTCGGTCAACTAATCAATAAACGTAATGGCTTAACGTCGAAGGTTCGTCACTGTGCATGTTCAACATGAATTGCTTCGCTCGTAAGCGTCGTTGACTGCTTTTTAGAACTTACCTCTTAGCATCTACACCGTGCCTCCTGGGACCCGAGCTGCATTCTGGCGACTCTGTCCTTGGACCGTCAGTTGAGGGATTTCAATTAAATTATTTACTAACAGCTTTAAAAACTATGTAACTAGAGCTAAGTGTACGCAATACAGAAAGAGAGTGGAAGGAACGGAAAAATTAAAATGTGTGCAATTCACACGTGGTAGAAGTGAAACCTTCAAAAAATTTTTTTTCGATAATCGCGACAATATTCTGCATTCGTTTTCGGCATATTTGAAGAATAAAACAGTAAGAATAAAATAAAACAGTTATAAAAAAGAGCAGCTAGTGCCATCTATCCAGCAGTAAAACTAATCTAACTAAAAAAAATGATGTGCATAAGTGTATCAATGATACATTTATTAAGTTAGTGCGTTCACCATCTTGGACTTCATCGCCACTTACCATCAGGTGGGATCGTTGTCAAGCATTAACTTATTTCATATAAAAAAAAAAAAAAAAAAAATACCTATATGAATAAAATATTTTGACTTTAACTTTGACTTTGAAATCTTCTATTTTGTTCCTCGCGCCATCTGTGAATATAACTTAGCACTTTTACTGTCGCGATGTCGCTTTTATCGTTTCATCGACTTTCAAATCACATCGATGTTAAAGAAGATTTCACTTGAAAAAATCACAAAATGCGTGTGTACAATGCAAGGATGTCGGTGCAGGTACGAGTGCGTGTCGAACGCGACGTTCGACGGCAGCAACACGTCGCTGAGCTACCGGCTGCGCGTGCCGCTGGCGGGCGACGAGCGCCCCGACCCGCCCGACCATCTCACCATCACCTACAGGTATACAGTGCACACACACACACACAAACACACACACACACATACACACATCTTATACTGTACATGGTATGGACCGAAGGAACTGTTGATCACGAGGAAACTCGGACACCTGGCGCCAGGTAGGCAGGTCAGGCCTCGCCAGTGTACTTGCGAAATGTTGACAGTCGACTGAATAGTTTGTTAAACGTCATGCCTGCTTATGTTGGTTAACATAAATATATGACTGTATTACAGATATATTTTTGATTGAATTAAACCGACATGATGTATGATAAATGTCAAATGTGGAGAACAGTAATGAAGATCCATCTAAATAATGTGATAAATATTCCACGAGATTTATCACCCATAGGTTACTTTTGATAGAGTAATGATAATGATCGGTTGTCGGGTGTCGGCAGGAGCAAGGTGGGCGGCACGTTGTTGCGCGCGCAGAGCGCGGACGGCAGCGAGTGGTTCAGCGTGGGCGTGTTCCGTGGCCAGGTGGGCGTGCAGTGGCGGCTGGGGGGCGCGCTGCCCGCCGCCCGCCGTATGCGCGCGCGCCGCCCCGCGCCCGCCACGCACTGGGTCACGCTGCGCCTCTACGTCGCCGCCGGACACATCCGCGGTACCCTCCATCACCATACCCTCACCTCATGTACCCTCATGTACCTAGCAAGAGCAACCCACCCAGAATGCAATGACTCTATTGATGTGGAACTTGCCCAATTTACATGAATTTTTATAAAAAAAAATATATGATGAAATATTTATTATATAAATAAATCAATAATATCGTCAAATATGGACTGAATCTGGAAATAAATGAAATCCTACAATCGATGAATAATTATTTATGAATTTGATAATGTACATAATATCGTTAATCGACTAGCAATGTGGAACATGTCGGCAGGGGCGATCACGGACATGGAGGGCAACGAGGAGACGGGGCTGGCGGAGGCGCTGGACACGGCGGCGTGGCAGCGGCTCATGACGGACGGGCTCATCACGCTGGGCGCCGCGCACCGCGCCCCCCCCGCGCCGCCCGCCACCACCACCGCCATGGTCCGTATGCTGTACGATCTACAGTGAACTAACATCTCACATGCTGTCAGTAGTGTGTAACGGTGTGCGTGTGTGTGTGTGCAGCCGGAGAACGCGACGGAGCCGGGGGTGATCGAGTACACGGAGGGCGATGAGTTCGGCGCCGACAACCTCGTCGGGGACTACTTTAAGGTGAGCACTGAGCGCACTACGTAACGACGCGGCGACGGTAGGCTGAACAGTAACATTACTCCAACAATAAGGTATTTTAATAGACATCTATACTTCTATACTTAATATTATAAATGCGAAAGTAACTCTGTCTGCTACTCAATAACGCCTAAACCACTGAACCGATTTTGATGAAATTTGGTACAGATATAGAATTGAGCTCGGGAATGAACATAGGATACTATTTATCCCGGAAAATAGACCTGTTCCTGAGGGATAACCCTTCCACGCCAAAACCACTCAACCGATTTTGATGAAATTTGGTACAGATATAGAATTGAGCTCGGGAAAGGACATAGGATACTTTTTATCCCGGAAAATAGACCTGTTCCTGAGGGATAACTCTTTCAAGCCACAAAACCGATTTTGATGAAATTCAGTACAGATATAGAATTGAGCTCGGGAAAGGACATATGATATTTTTTATCCTGGAAAATAGACCTGTTCCTGAGGGATAACTCTTTCAAGCCACAGAACCGATTTTGATGAAATTTAGTACAGATATAGAATTGAGCTCGAGAAAGGACATAGGATACTTTTTATCCCGGAAAATAGACCTGTTCCTGAGGGATAACTCTTTCAAGCCACTAATCCGATTTTGATGAAATTTAGTACAGCTATAGAATTGAGCTCGGGAAAGGACATAGAATACTTTTTATCCCGGAAAATAGACCTGTTCCTGAGGGATAACTCTTTCAAGCCACTAAACCGATTTTGATGAAATTTAGTACAGATATAGAATTGAGCTCGGAAAAGGACATAGAATACTTTTTATCCCGGAAAATAGACCTGTTCCTGAGGGATAACTCTTTCAAGCCACTAATCCGATTTTGATGAAATTTAGTACAGCTATAGAATTGAGCTCGGGAAAGGACATAGGATACTTTTTATCCCGGAAAATAGACCTGTTCCTGAGGGATAACTCTTTCAAGCCACTAATCCGATTTTGATGAAATTTAGTACAGCTATAGAATTGAGTTCGGGAAAAAACATATGATATTTTTTATCCCGGAAAATAGACCTGTTCCTGAGGGATAACTCTTTCAAGCCACTAAACCGATTTTGATGTTTGGTACAGATATAGAATTGAGCTCGGGAAAGGACATAGGATACTTTTTATCCCGGAAAACAGACCTGTTCCTGAGGGATATGGTCAAATTTTGTTATATGTAGTGTATATATTCGTTACTTATGAAGCGATTTTTATGACTCTTTTTAGGGTTCCGAAGTCAAAACAGAATTCTCATAGTTTCATCATGCCCGTCCGTCCGTCCGTCCATCCATCCGTCCGTCCGTAGCATAGCGCAGAGGCCCTTAGTGCTAGAAAGCTGTAATTTAGCAAGGATATACATGTTTATTTAAACTTTAAACTGGTAGAATAACATTTTTAAAAATATGTTTTTAGGATACCTCTCCTAGAGGTACTATGGGGATAATTTTTTTCCGTCACGCACCCCATAGTGGTAAAGGTCGCTCAAAAATAATATGGATCTGATAAGTCCATTTTTCGATTGAGGGGTCTGTTTGAAATATTCGTAAGTGTTGGACACGTAAAAAAATTTATGGCAATAGCATTAAGATGAATTCAAAAGGAAAACTATCATGGCTATATTAGCATACGTAGTTATTGAGTTCTATAAACTTAGAACTTCGGAACCCTATATTACCAGTGACCTGACACGCTATTAGCCGGTTTATTAACCAACTTCAAAAAAGTAGCAGCTTCTCAGTTCGACTGTTATAAACAAAAATTAACTTTAACATAATTTGAAAAATCAATCTTTAAATGGTTAATTCAGGGAATGTTTATACAAAACTTCGTCATTTTTAGGGTTCTGAAGTAAAATCGGAACCCTAATAGCTTCGTCATGTCCGTCCGTCAGTCTGTCCATCTGTCCAAAGCAAAGCGCCGAGACCCTTATTGCTAGAAAGCTATAATTTGGCATGGATATACATATTTATTAAAACTACAAAATCGTAGAATAAACTACTGAAAATAATATTTTTTTTCGAGGTACCTCCACTACAGGTAACGTGAGGATTATTTTTTTATTTATCTCTATAGTGTGGGGTATCGTTGAAAAGTTTTTTCAAAAATATTATGGGTCTTTTGAGACCATTTTTGGATGTAGGGTTCCGTTTGCGAAATATTTGGCTTCAAAGTGCTAATTTTGGGTACCCAAGTTAAGTCAAGTGTCCTCCCTAACGGCTAAACGGTTGGAGTTGGACAAGTGAAAAAATTCTCAAAAATAGGTTATACGATGAATTTATAAGGAAAACTATCAAGGCTATGTTAGCATAAGTAGTTAATGAGTAATAGTCAATAAACTTACTACTTTGGAACAATATATTGCACGTGGCCTGACACGCACTTGCCCGGTTTTTTAAGTTAAAACTGTGAAAGTTGGTAGTTAGTATGTAATCTTACATAAAACATAGAGGTTGTAAGTTTAGAGTAAGTATGGAGAAAGAAGTTGTAAAACGAACAGATGAGTTACCTCATGGTAAGTGGTCACTTTCGCCAATGTACATTAGCAACGCTAAAGGAATCACTGATTTGCTGCTGCCAAAAAAGAAAAGAAAGATAATATGTTTTTTGTGTATTCTGTAAAATTATAATGTAAATTTAAAATTCAAAAACTCTCAGGCCCTGACTTAGATAAACCTCTAAATTCTAAAAAGTTCAATTATTTTGGGACCTTTCCTATGGGTGGGTGGGTCATTAATAGCTCAATACTGAGCACTCACTCTTGAGGACGCCTAGAGCATCCACCACTTTGCTCCAGTGTGGATTGATGGAGGGATTAGAAATCAACCCAAGTGTCGGAAGTCATTACGCCGGACGAGGACCTTCAATATGTCATAACGACTGTTATCTTACGACAACAACCGGAACCGACAGCTTTACGTGCCCTCCGAAGCTCGGAGAGCTCAAGAATTTTTTGCCACTAGCGGTCACATATCCAACTACCGACCACGCTCGCTATTGTTTAACTTCATCGATTACTATTAGAACTGACACAAGCTGCTGCGCCCGGGCTATGAATGCTTCTCCCGATGGGTAATTAATGGGTTCTAAGAACATGTCACTTTTGCTGTAATTTTGGTGAATAGTTTAGTATCTTGCTGACTACCAATCACGCTACAATATCATATCGTAGTTATCATTTCATTATCAACACTAAAGATTTGTTTAATATTTTACTCATTTACATAATATGATATATATACTAAGTGTAGGTGTTTTAAGCTTTAACCCACAATGGACTATTTACAAGGCACGGGTCTCCTCTCTTCATAGTATGGACAAGTTTGCTGTCAATTTATGAAAAACATGTTTTATAATGAAGGGATCTTTATTTTCGGCGTACGAAGTCGCGGGTAACAGCTAGTTAAACATAAATTAGCAGTTCTTGGATATGAAAAAAAAAACTAAGTGTCGATAAGTCTCAATAAAAGTTGAACTTGATGAATTGTACTGAAACAATCGCTTAACTGGTGTGTGTCATGTGTCAGGGGTGCCTGGGCGCGGTGCACGTGGGCGCGCTGCTGCTGCCGTACTTCACGGAGGAGGAGCTGTTCGTGGGCGCCGCCGCCGCGCTGCTCGCCGCGCAGCCGCACTACGCGCTCATGTGCGTACCCACCACCACACACCACACACATATTGCTGTTTAATATTATTATCATGCATGTACCATAATATACGTAATATACGTATCTATGTTTTTAAATACTTAACTCAAGTATATAAAAACACAAAAATTCTGTAATGCCTGCATACCTAACTCCTTTTTTAACTTTACATTCGTAATGTACCTATGAGTGATTTTTGAGTCAGACTTTCATAGTCCCCCTGCTGGGTTCGGAGTCTCCTCTCACAATGTGAGGGGTATAGGCTATCACTCTGGCCATGTGCAGATTGATAGACTTCACACACCTTTGAAAATTTTATGGAGAACTCTCCGGTGTGCAGGTTTCCTCACGATGTTTTCCTTCACTGAAGCAAGTGATAATTAACTTCTAATACGCACATAATATTGGAAAATTAGAGGGCGTGCCAGGATTTGAACTCGGGTCTCTTCGTTCGGGAGACCAACGTTCTAACACTATCACTCTGGCCATGTGCAGATTAATAGACTTCACACACCTTTGAAAATTTTATGGAGAATTCTCCGGTGTGCAGGTTTCCTCACGATGTTTTCCTTCACTGAAGCAAGTGATAATTAACTTCTAATACGCACATAATATTTGAAAATTAGAGGTGCGTGCCAGGATTTGAGCTCGGGCCCCTTCGTTCGGGAGACCAACGTTCTAACCGCTAGGCTATCACTGCTAAATGTTGTACAGATAGTCTGCACTAATATATAATTGTAATTGTTTTATGTAATAATTTTTAATTCAGACCATACACATTCATCATGTTCCCACGTTCAACAAAGTTGCAAAGATGTATAAAGAAAGAAAGAAAGAAAGAAATACTTTATTCCAACAGTTACTTACTACAGATGACTGGTATGGGTAAAATAAACAAAAAATTATTACACAGTTAAGCTCTCTGCTGTAAGCACTAAGGAATGGATCGCACTCAGTAATTGCTGTGGAGAACCACAGCACTGATATTCTGTGCGAACCAGTTTTGGAGTGCAGTTCGTGCCACTATATTATATACATATATTATGTATGTGTGTGTGTGTGCAGTGCGGGACGCGCGTGGGGCGCGGCGGAGGGCGTGGGGTGCGCGCTGTGCCTGGAGCACGAGTGCGGGCGCGGCGCGCGCTGCGCAGACCTGCGCAACTCGTACGCCTGCGCCTGCCCGCCCGGGTACGCCGGCGACTACTGCGAGGTGACCGCCTGCACCACTTATACCACTTGTACCACTTGCACCCATATTACATGCTCCATCGCACCGGTTCACTTCACCTCATATCGGACGTTCTTGACATAAATAATAAAATACCTTGGTGTGGTCGAGCCGGACGGGGCGGACGGTGCTCGCCCGCTGGATATAGGGTAAGCAGTACAATCATTGGCCCTTTAAGGTGATCATCGACTTTGACAATTTTTTTTCACGAAATAAGGTTCCAAGTCATAAAACATTTTATGTTAAGCTGTTCCTTAGGAAACTGATAACGTAGATAAATTACAACTTTAATAATGTTTTATTAAATTCATAATTTTATTGCAATGAACATAAAAAATGGGTCAAAAGTACAATCCCTGGCCCTTGGTGTATAGTGATTGGCATACCCAAAGTATAAAGATTGGCATGCCATTTATTGTACTTTGAGTTTATTGGCCCGGCCAATGTTTATACCATGTAGGGGCCAATCTTTATACAAATTAATACAAATTACGAAATATCTTTATAAAAATTAACGTTAGTGATGTGCAGGATCTGTTTTTTGTGTATCGAATTCTTATTAATAGGAAGTTAGGTTGGTTTACAATAAAAAATAGGTCACTACTAAGGGAAAAAATAAAGTTATACGCTTTTGTTTGTATTTCTTTCTTGTTTTTGATGTTATTAGCCAACTTCAAAAATGACTATTCTGTATGTATGTCGACCAATAAACAAAATTAAATAAAACTTACCTAAGTGCACCATTGACTCTATGCATGATGTACACTCTATACATGAAGTATAGAGTCAATGGTGTACATTTGAAAATTACAAAACGTACGAAAATTAAAGTATGAAATAAGATATTAATCACAAACATTGTATGACCCAGAGACAGGCTGCATGATTATTTAAACCGCATTTGAGCCAAATTAGTGAAATTAGAAGGATGTTGAAGAAATTAAAAAACGCGGGAAAGCCGCGAAATGCCTTCTGCCGCCGCCAACGCTGCCGAGGCGCCGCGCCGTTCTTAATTGTTTACTCGAATTTTTCTTTGTAATTTATAAAAATTAGTCTATAGCTTATGCCATACCTAATACTCGCACTGCCCATACTCAAAAACATTAACATGGGATTCTTTAGATTTACACATCTTTAATAAAACAAACACTAAATGTTACACTAAACTTAATACGTGCATCAGTGAAAACTTTACTGAAATCCGTATTTTTTTTTTTGAGATTATCACGAACAAACATCGGTCAGTATGATGAAAAGATGTTGAATTTAGTTATTTTAGAATCAACATTGGTACCTATATCACTACAATTTCGCAGATATCTCGTTATAAATATTGGCATCAGTAAAAAGTATAATGAATAGCATGGCCAATCATCTAGTTACAGCATTAAATCACTAAGTACAATAATTCGTCCGTATGCCAATCAATTGATCTTTCTTATATGCTATGGATACTAATATCAGCATACCTATTTTTACGTTATCTTGAATAATTCTCCACCAATCACGATATATTAACGAAAATATAATGTTTATTAATACATGGGAATAGAAATCACACAATATTAATACATAGATAAATAGAAAATCTACTTGTAAAATACTTACTTCTTATCAGATTTCACAGCACAACACCTCTTTAGTTGCAAGCGCGCCAAAATTATTTTTTTTTAAGTTTTGCTAGCTGCTAAGTTTAAAACTTCTGATTACATTTTGGAGTTTTGTAAACACAGAAAAATAAAAATATTTTTTCATGTCTCGTAAACCATTACAACTTTTAATAAATGGATTTTAAATTGAAGGGCCGATTAATTGGAGGGGGGCCAGGGTTACTACTGCTTACCCTAGATCTGTACATTTCATCTTAAAGACATATTTAAGTCTCCGCTTCATTACCTGCTCAGTTCAAGTTCATTCAATAATGTTGGTATTTTGTTAATACACTAACGAACGTCAGTTTTTTTATTAGGTTCACAAAACTGAACATTGCACCTTACAAACTTAGTAAATACATACATTATGTTTTGAAAAAGGAAATTATTAATGAGACCAAACGGCGGAAGAAGCTCCTCCGATCAGTTTTATGTTAAAATATGATTGCACGGTGTTGGCAGGTGGACATCGACGAGTGCGAGACGAACGAGTGTAAGAACGGCGCCACGTGCGTCGACGGCGTCGCCAACTACACCTGCCAGTGTCCCGTCGGCTTCGACGGATTGCTGTGAGTCGCACTACAACTCGCCTATACCTCATCAACCTCATCATCCCCGGAGCGGGCGTCACTAGTGTGTTGGTTGTGTGTGGCGCAGGTGCGAGCACGACATCGACGAGTGCCTGTCGGCGCCGTGCCTGAACGGCGGCGTGTGCAGCGATGAGCCGGGTGGGTTCCGGTGCGCGTGCGGTGCCGACTGGGCGGGCGCGCGCTGCGAGCGGCCACGCACGCGCTCGTGCGCGCACCGGCCCTGCGCGCCCGCGCCGCGCGCCACCTGCCGCGACGTGCCCGACGCCCCCGACGGCAACAACTACACGTGCGTGTGCGCGGAGGGCTACGCGGGCGTGCACTGCGAGCGCGCCTTCTGCGACCTCACGCCCTGCGTGCACGGCGACTGCAATGCCACCGCCACGGTGAGCCCCACACATATAGTAATCTTTATTGAACGCAATCGATAACTGCCTGACAGGTTGTGTGATTTGTTAGTACGATTTATCTCGGTATATGTTACATTTGGTTACGTTCCTCCAGGGTGTACCCATATTCTGGACTCTTGACTAATAAATAATAATACGTTTTATTTGAATATTTAAAATGGACCTCAAATAGAACCAATTGAACGATCTTTAATAAAGCTCAGAGGGCCCACATGTATATATAATATGAAAGTTAGTTTACCTCACATTATCAATGCAGGTATTGTATGTGTGTGTGTGTGTGTGCGTGCAGCCGCCGGTGTGCGAGTGCGCGGCGGGGTGGGGCGGGCGGCTGTGCGACGAGGAGCGCGCGCAGTGCGGCGAGTGCGCGCACGGCGGCCGCTGCCGCGTCACGCCCACCGGCTTCCTCTGCGAGTGCCCGCCGGGTGAGTCCCGTCCTCACACTCACACCCTCGCCCTCGCCCTAGCGAGTGAGACGAGTGGGACGAGTCCTTCATTATATTACAAGCCGTCCAACAACCACTTTCGAAAGACATCATATTTATATAACTTTATAGGACAGTGGCATTTTCCCATAAAACATTCTATGTGTCATCCTCATCATAATTATTGATCAGAATTCTTTCAATCTACGAATGATAAAATATTAGATTATAGGAGCTAAATTAAAAAAAATCACAATTTCTATGATAATTTTGTTTGAGAATACAGCAGAACATGCTGTCATTTTTAAATGATTCCAAAAAAGGCAGAAGGTTCTCTGTTAGGTTATATTTTCTTGTTCGTTACCTCAGAAGTTCATTGTTTATGAACCGATTTGGATTTTTTTTATTTGAAAAGATATGCTTCAGATTGGTCCGTTATTTTCTAAATTCAGCGGCAATAATGGGATACATGAGGAATCGAAGGAACAAAAATAAAACGTTTATATTCGGTAATTTTTATACATATGTACATGTTTACTTACATATATATATTTAGCAGAAGGAGGTATTCTATGGTGTTCGTTATGAAATGATATTCCTTTTACTTTGCACCATGATATATTTCCAGTTCTCTTAACGTTCACATCAATATTCCAAAGTACTTCAACACTACGCCATCAATATTAATCTGTCCTACATTATTGACAATTCCCTAATCTAAATATGACATGACATTTCTCGTATGCCAGCCTCTGCATCAGACAAGCGCTGTAGAATAAAGAGGTCCGTCCCTGGACCTACACTGGAGATTCATGGCCTCACCGATATATACTTATCCTTATCAAACACTATTTCCTTGAAGTCTGTAAATTTTTTGGTAATAATTTGATTATTTTTCTTTGAGGTTGTGTTGTGATAATATTTTTATTTATTTACATATATATTTCAATAACGCCCTACTATTCCTTATTAGAAAAGACTAGGGTTTATGTATGGCTAGCCTATGTGATATGCATCCTGCCGGAAGTACAAAGTTCTCTAAAATTTATTTTGGTGCGCTAATCGAGTCGTGTCCGACTGGGGCTCGAGAGCCAGTTTTTTCTTTATTTTTCTCTCTTCTTCTTTGGTCGGCAACGAGTTGGTTTTGCTTATGGTGTTACTGACGTGCGGCGGCCGGAACCACTTACAATGTGCTTCGTCTGGTCGCTTGTCAGTTATTTTGAAAAAGTACTCAATATTTTTAATGTACAGAAAATTTATTTACAACAAAAAATTGGACTTCTTGAAACAAAGAAAAATATTTTACCATTTTTACAAGATAGTGCAAAAAAAGCTTTTCTAGAATAGGGATGTTTACACTAATTATAAATTACTATAAATTTTTGTCTAAATTACTAGTGGTAACATTTAAAGGCCTAAAATATGATTCTTTTATCGAAATCAATCACAATAAATTAAATATTATCAATTTTTGTTTTTAAATTGAAGATTATTATTTTTATAATATTTTTTTCATGAATGTTATGGTCCTAACTATAAAATTAAATTGAATTCTAAAATTTGTCAACATCCCTATTTAAAATTTTAATATTTATAAGCACGGTTATGTTGGTATAGACTATAGAGCGATGCTGCAGTACCAAGTGCAAGGTAAAAGACTCCATCTGATTCCGGGAGCTCAAAAAATGTCTATTGTATTGTACTGATGATGTTTGGTATATGTACAACTGGAGAGCTGGCGCCGAGAGATTATTTAAGCAGAGCTGGGTGTTCAATGACGGCGCTAAGCATGACATATAAGTTTCTATATAATTTCTACTTCCTTGTTCACTTAACGTCAACGCGCTGGTTGATGATGACATAATGTTTTGAGGTTTGATTAATTTTTAAAATAAACATATAAAGAAGCGTCACTCGGACTCGGTGACCTAGAGCCCTTCCTTATGGGGAGTGCGGTTAGAGCGAGACGGACGCTCCACATTACTCACGGACGGCTCCGGCTGCAGCCAACGTCACTGACTAATGATTCATGTTGATTTATTAGGTTTCGTCTGTCTGACTCGAATTTTAATGACGAACGATTTTGTTTGCATTTCTAACTATGTATGTACAATACGGTCGCAGTCGCCGTCACGTATCACACGTGTGTGTGCTTATCGCGGCGGCCGCTATCAGCAGCTCTCAGCAGCTATCGGCCGCGATCTGCGCCCAGATAACATGATGGCGCTGCCAGCGATCCTCAACCTTCGTCGTATTTATGACGGATCATTTAAAGTACGGCTTGAATTTACATTTAATAAGTTGTCGCACCGCCGCCGCGCCGCCGCCGAACGCTTCGCGCAGGGTAGCTGAGAAGGTGCTCAATTTATCTCCAGTACCTACCGCTCGATGACGTATACGTACATTAATTAGTCCGTTAACTAAAGTCAACAAATTCTATGCGCTTCAATGATGTTATTGTAGCTAAGCCACCTCGATAGACATTATTCAATGTAATGATTCAATCGAGAGTTTAATTGTCGGCCTTGCTAGTGAGCAGTCGGTCGTATTTTCCTCGTCGCCGGTCGACAGGGTCGGTGTGCGGGCTGCGGGCTGCGGGTTGTGAATCACTGGCTGCGGCGTGGGGGCGCGGGGCTGCGGGGCCGCTTCACTTGTGTTGGTGGACGGAGTGCGTGTTTCGTGTGTCGCGGGGTGGAGTGTGTGTGCGGTGCTGGTGGCGGTGGTGACGGTGGTGACGGCGAGGGCGATGTGCGGCGCGCGGCTGGCGGCGCTGCTGCTCGCCGCGGCCTGCCTCGGTACGGCGCCCCACACCTGGCGACGGCCCAGTGGCCTAATACTGCCGACGACATGTTATAAATATGCATGATTGTAAAGGCAACTCATGTGTTGCGTCAGCTCCCTGCGCGACTCCGTTGTGATACTGGCAGAACAGATAATTGATAAACAATATAGTGATAGGCTTCGTTCTTGCGTCTTCGCTGGGTTGATGGCACTACTAGGTCACGACGAAATAAATAAATGACCAATTTTTGTTAAGTGCCCATTCTGACGCGTAGTTGTAATGAAAAGATATAGTGTATACAATGAATTATGATAGCTCGATTCCTGCCCGACTGGGAGGGCCCCGGGGCACCCGTAAACTTACAGATTATTTACTGAAGCGGGGCGAGGCTGGACTGCCTCGAGTGCGGATGGAAAAACTACATTTTCACGGTCACCGGTAGCGCACTTAAACAATTAGTAAAAAATGGTTCAATCGATTAACAATGAATGAACAATTAATGGCGGGCAGTCGGCGGCTGCACCGGCCTTCACTGAATTATCTTCACCTTGTGCCGGGCACCGTATAGTGGCGGCACGTCGCTCGGGCGAGTGGAGCGCCGCGGCCGCGCCGAGCTAGTAACCAACTGAATTGTTTATAATCCGTCTTCCTCCTCGCTCCCAGACCGGCCGTCGTCCCGCCGAGGACCACCTTTCATTCGTCCGTCCGACAACCTAGTATAAATTTAGTTATAAGTATGAATGAATCGTAAAATAAAACTCCTGCCGGTGTAACAGTAATTGATAGTAACAGTATTCTAGTTGTTATAAAAGTGCTAGCAACCCTTAAATAGTCCTACTAATACAATAATCATGTGTAACAAAACAATTAAACATATTAACAAAAAAACCTATCTCTATGAAATAACGTTCGATAAGGGCCACTAAAATTATCGCTAATACATGTATAAAAAATTTCCTCCCATCCCTCATGTATCTCATCATCAAATCTGAATGTTGATTAATATGCGAACAATCTGGAAGTATTATCCTTTTTTATAATATTCATTATCACATGACCTCCGACGTTGTTTTACTCACTATAGTCAGTATAGTGGGGGCCTACTTCTGTCGCCTCTTATGACATGTGTATAACACAAGGGTGCGGTTGCAGGGTGGAGCGGCGCGCGCTGCGAGAGCGACGTGGACGAGTGCGCGGCGCCGCGCTGCGGGCCCGGCCGCTGCCTCAACACGCCCGGCTCCTACATGTCAGTACACACACACGCACACGCACGCACACGCACACCGCACCAGACATGTGAACAGTGGAACTACAGTTTACTTTGTTCCCGCAAAGCGCTTGTGTTGCATTTTACAAAATGCCATGTGACGGGATGATGCTGCTGTATTAAGCACTGCAAGTTCACCCTCTATATCCACGAAGTTCACTAGCCGTACTTATCACACCACAGACTATGTTATTGCTACCTACTTCTAGCTCTTTGCGGAAATGCCAATCTGTGGTAGATTAGTATACTGTAGACAGTGTGTGCACACAACTACACACAGCCAATCGCTTAACTTTGACATTACAATATGAGACACTAACGCCCCAACTCAAAGTTACTAACGGTTACTTAAATCGCTCCTTAGTACAGAACAGAATTTGTATGGTGATTCTTTACCAAGGAGCGATTAAAGTATCGTTAGTGACTCTGAGTTGGGGCGTTAGTTCGGAGCATATTGATATCATTTACGACGTACATATATATTTAAAGTTCTCGTAGCTCTTGTGTTCGTCCTATCGTGCCCTGGAGGGGTTATTGATGGTCAACCCATCCCTGTAATTATTTATTATTAATACGACATATTACATAAATGATTACAGTTGTGAATGCGAGCCGGGCTTCTGTGGCGACGAGTGCGCCCTGCTGGACCCGTGCTACACGCTAGGGGCGGGGGCGGGGGCGGGGGCGGAGGCCGGGGAGGAGGGGCGGGCGAGCGGGCCGTGCGAGAACGGCGGCACGTGCCAGCAGAACTGCTCGTCGGTGGCGGACTACCGCTGCCTGTGCGCGGGCGGCTGGGCGGGGCGGAACTGCTCGGAGGAGGCGGGCGCGTGGGGGCTGGGCGCGGGCGGCGGGGGCGCGTGGCGCGCGTGGGCGGGCGCCGGGGGGGCGCTGGCGGGCGCGGCGCTGGCGGCGGGCGCGGGCTGGCTGCTGGCGGCCCAGGCGCGCCGCAAGCGGGCCACGCGCGGGACGTACTCCCCGTCGGGCCAGGAGTACTGCAACCCGCGCGCCGAGATGATGCACCACGCGCTCAAGCCGCCGCCCGAGGAGCGGCTCATCTAGACATCTAGTGGCCAGCGTGCGCCCGGTCAGTGGGCTCGGCGAGCATTGTTGCATTACAATTTCAATAAACTAGTAATAAAATCTATGGTAGTAAAGTATGATAATAATTTATTTTCATTTCAGGTCAGTGGCGAGGACGGACGGAACAAAGTTACAGTAGTAGTGACTAAAACGTGCTGACGCATATCAACGATATCAACCAAATGTGTGTGTATGTGTATGTGTGTGTGTGTATGAATGAACGTGTCGCTGCGTGGGTGTGTGTGTATCTGTGCGTATTCGCCCGCTCGGGACTTGTGACGTTATTTTTAAATGTATTACCGGACCATTTACATGATGTATTGTAGTGTGAGATTGTCACTTTTATAATATTTATTAAGCGGGTGAATGAAGTAACGTGATATAGTAATGAAATATATTATAATTTTATATTGTGACTAGTAACGGTAAGCTAACTTGTTACATAATTTTATATTAGGTGACCATTTTAGAATGTAAGATTGAGATGAATTTTATGTACTACTCCTGTATTGAGGTATTGTTTTATTGCAACGGCCTAGATTATTGTAAATAGAGCGAATTAGCCGCAAGGTAGGCTAGAGGGACCCGGCGTCCCATCCGTAGAGTTAAGGATAAATAAAAAAGCGTGCAAGATTCTAAATTACATGATAGTGAAGGCGCCACCCGGCCGCGTGACGCCCGCGCGCCGCGCCTCCCCCTCCCCACCGCTCCCCTCCCCCTCCCCCTCCCCACCGCTCCCCTCCCCTCCCCCTCCCCCTCTCCCCGTGTCCGCTCCGCAGCGAGCTGACCGCAGCGCGAGGCGGCGGCGCGCAGGGCAGCGGCGGGCCGCCCGTGCCTTATACCGAAGTCTGTATATTTACTAACTGTAACTAGTATTCTGTATTAGTAGTGTTATATTATATTATCTCGCCAGCGGAGTCTCCCGCGTGTCGCGAGATCGTTTCGATATTGTGATATTTTTTAAAGCTCCGTCGCCGTTCGGACGTCACGTATTGAGAACTGACCGCAGTCAGGTGTGTATGTAAATAATCACTAATCAAGGGTATCGTTTAGATATTAGAATAGGAATATTTATTTGTCCACGAGGCAGGTTATTTTTAAAGTATTATTGTACGAGTTTATTAGTTTGGTGTTGTCCAATGTAGCGTAGTTGATGAAGAGCGCGGCTGTGGACACACAGGGGGCGGGGGTGGGGGCGGGGGCGGCCTAGAGCGTTCGTTGTGTATTGCGCCACTGACTTGAAGTTGCCGTCATCATTGTCACATGCAACAGTATACATGTGGGATGCAGAAACGCTCACGTTACATTGAATATTAGTTGTAGAATTGAGAACTAGTTGGAGATTTGAGTTTGTGTAAAGGATATTGGCGAAACTTTGTTTATTATAATCAGATAATCCATGGACAAGAATGAAAATTATCATAGTTAACAATAATATATAATTATATTAGAAGATTTTATTTAACTTGCAATGTATGTTTGTTCGGGTGGAATCTTGCAACTGAATTTTATTTATCATTTATTTATTATATTATATAATTTTTACAGGCTTAGCAAACATTACAGATTTTCACCTGATATAAATCACTTATATTTAACCGATTGAGATGATATTTGGTATACACGCTTATTTTCGATGACAATCCATGCTTAGCTATGTGACGACATTCTAATTCCAATATGGCGGATCATCCGCCAGGATTCAGTATGGGTATCAAATGATGGGGCTTGCTGAGGAGAACACGAAAACTAATACGTAACATTAAAAGCTTGTTTTTAAAAAGTTACTTTACCATTAATTTATTAGAACACCATATTGTATGCTGGCGAAAGATGAACGGTAAATGGGGCGAGCTCGCTAACCCCCCCCCCCCCTCGCCGCCCGCTGCCCCCCGCTTCTACTGTACGCAACGGTTCGCCCATCACATTTTATCATTATGCGGGTTGCAGACCAAGAGCTAAGCTAAGTTAGTTTAGCTTAGCTCGCATAGCTGACGCAGTTTTCCATACTTGTGTGCAGACCGCAAACTATGTGAACTAAGCTATGTGAGCTAACTAAAATATGCGAAGCTATGTTAGTTGTGTATGCCGATGCGCAGCTACGCGAGCTAAGCTATGTCCCTCCCGCCTTCCCCGCACGCCCTTCGCACATCCTTCGCCAGTGCTGTCCAGTGTCCTTTGTCGTACGCACGGTCGTTTCATAGCGAATATGGGGCAATTTATCGAAGTTGTTAAACAATTTCCTGTGTTATGGAACACACAGTTAAAGGACTATCACAATTTAATTAAAAAGGATATTGTATGGATTTGTAACCTTTTGGCATTTACCAATAACAAATATAAATAAATGTTTTTTTTTTAATTAAAATAGTTTTGCTTACCTTAAACAAATAGCTAATCTTTCTTCTGGGGTTATAGCCTTCCGATAGTTAGTATCTTGTTTAGTAATATCTCCGATAATCAATGATAACAAATCATAAAACTGAACTCTTGTAACACGATAATATAACTGAAAATGTTCATCATCTAATTCGTAAAATAAAGTTCTAAACTCTCCACTTGCGTGCCGAGATTCAATGTGTTGACATATCCAAGGTCTAGAATGTCGTTTTCTTATATAATAATAATAAGTCAGTATTAATCTTCTTTTTCTATGTGTAACGTATTCATCATCGGAACTTTCTTCATCGATTATATTCATAGCAAGCGCCTGACGTCCGTCTAATTGAACTCCGCAACACTAACTGAGCTTTGGCTTAGCTCTTTGTGTGCACGCCATTTATTTCTATCTTAGCTTAGTTTGGCTTAGCCTAGCTTCCCTAGCTTAGCTTTGGAATAGCTTAGTTTTCGGTCTGCAACCCGCATTAACCAATAAACCAATAGACACCATTGAAGTATAATGTCATAGAACAGACATCGCGAACAAAATGTATGTCCCGCCGAGAGGTTCCATTTTCAAAATTGAGCCTCCGTTCTGTTTTCAAAATAGAACGAATCCATTGAAGATTGAAGCCACGTGGCGCCAATGCATTGGGACATACATGGTGTTCGCGGTGTCGGTGCTATACGCTAGTAATAATACTTCAATGATCGACACATGAATTTTGTTGTCTAAAGAGTCCTGTGCGATCATTTAACTAAGTAGGATATGAAACTGATGATTGTTAAACACGGCCCAATTAAAAATGTAATACGGTAATTCAGTATGCTAATATGCCATAATGTATTGTGTCGATAAAAACTTACAAAGTATCGTAATAAGTCGTGTGTGTAGTACATTCATTTACAGTAGGTATAGATTTATAATGCACTCAATTTATACCACATTTATTGTTATTTGCATTTCCTTATTTAATGTAAAAACCAATAAAGACTTTCTATTGATAATTATATCGTCTTTCTTTCTGACCCGACTCCGTACGTCAAGATTGGTTGTTGAATGTATGCGGGTGTCCCGCAAGTAGTGGATTAACCTCAGCGGGAAGATAGCTTGAGGATGTTCACTAACATCTATTAATGTATCTTTTTACACCCAGCGAGTGTCCCAAGATCCATTATTACTAGCTGACCCGGCGAACTTCGTACCGCCTCACTCCCTCCTCTCCCTTCTCTTTTAACACATATAGATACTATAATACGATATTATTTTGTACTCCGATATTTCGTGTCGAAATGGTTGCATGGATCGTGGTAACGGATGAACTGCGGTGGCGCGAAGATACTTTTGATAGTACATTAATATCGTTAAATACCTTTTTGAGGAAGAAAGACCCGGTGTGAAAATGAGATAATCCAATTCGCACCACCCTTATGAGTAGATTTATTTTAAAAAATATTATTTATTTTGACTAATAAGAACTAATAAAACTAGTCGACGACCGGACTAACGAGTAGAACTAGTGGGAACAAAGCTTCACCCTCTAGTTCTCATCTCTTTCTTATCTTTCTCTATTAATGTCCACACGCGACGGTGAACCATTTACCATCACGTGGATCGTCAATTCGTTTGTCGACATCTGTTTCGTCCAAAATTATACATTTGGTCAGACTCTCATTCAGTTGCGAAATATGATTCTAAAAATGAATACAGAAGTTATAAATCAAAAACAAGGGTAGTTCTAAACACGTCCTTTATTAAAATACTGTACAGGCGTATTATACGACAATATGATACAACAAGACGCGCCGCGCTGAAGCTTCCAACGTACAGGAATGACTTAGATTACCCCCAGCTAGGATCCCTACAGCTTGACATTTCTCCCCCTTTCCACTCCCTCCCCCCCCCCCACGGAGCACTAGTAACGAAAATGGAGGGATCCGCAAGTTTCGTAGTATTCCGAACTAACAATGTCACCATATAAAGGTAGACTCGACCTAGCACCAGTCACGTGAGCACTTCATTGTTACAATATAAAAAAACGTAAAATTAGCTAACGGAACATCGTCGGGGGCCGCAGCTCGCAACGTGTTAGCAACAGGGAGACAGAAGACATCGGGAGGAAGCACAGGCGAGACGCACTCAGTCAGCGGAACATCACTGGCACCAGAACACTGAACATCGCGCGGGCGGCCGGCGCGCGTCCGCCGCGGAAATATAATATAAAAAACAACAAGTTTAAGTTACAAATCGTAAAACATTTACATTATGGCATAATTTATTACATTAATAGAAAACAATAAATATGCGTCGCTCGGTCCGGCGCGGTCCGGTGCGGTCCGGTGCGGTCCGGCGCGGTCTGGCGCGGCCCCCGGCGGCGGGCGCTACCTGTCGTCGTGCGGGTGCAGCACGACGCGCTGGAAGTCGGGGCGGGGGGCGGCGCGCTGCCGCGAGCCGAGCTCCGCCGTGCCGTCGCGCGAGATGAACAGCTGCAGCCCCGACGCTGCCAACACACACATACACGCACACGTCAGCTTTACATTGCATCGGAAAACGGAAATTTTGGAATAAACGATGCAGATGGAGGCTTCTCGGCTCCTCTGCAGTTGTCCCCTTGCGGCAGGTTGTACAAATGAATACATTGAATTGCAATCCAACCATAAAGGCCGTCAATAAGCCAAGCGCCTTTTTTGCGCTAGGCCAAAATACTCAGTATTCTGACAATCTCATACGAATCGTCGGGTTCCTTGCTGCAGGTGGAGGGGCTTCACTTTCTTCCTTCTTGGTCGATAATGCATCGGTGATACCATCGTGTAGGTGGTGGGTGGCGGGTGGTGGGTGGCTAGTGGACTGTGGTGTGTACTCACTCTCGGCGGAGTCGTCGACGGCGCGCCGCAGGTCGGTGGCGGCCAGCAGCTCGTCGATCAGCGAGTCGGGGTTGACGCGCGTGTTCTCCACGCGACACGACACCGCGTGCTGCAACACACAACACACATTAATACTTTCATTTATTTATACTCGTATATATAATCCATTCAATTCAATCAAAATAATGACCAAGTACCTCAACACAATTAAATTGAGTAAACGTTAATAAAGTCAAGTATTTCAATAGCATTATTTTGTAAATAAATAAATAAACATTTAGTTGGCAGCATAAGTCCAATCGTCGTTGAGTGGTTGTCGTCAGTGAGTATGGTGCAGGAGGGCGGGGCTGCGGGGTACCTGCGCGTCGTCCTGCGGCGCGGGCGGCGGCGCGGCGGCGCGCTTGCGGCGCTCGAGGGCGGCGCGCGCGCGCTCCAGCGACCCGCTCTCCGACGCCGACGCCGTCAGCGAGCCCGACGACGGGTTCCTGCACACACACACAACACTACACTCACACCGCTGTCCGGGTGACGTCACCCCAGCCCGATCGCTGTCACCCGACAGTGGCTCTTACCCTCGATGAAGGTAGATGTTGCTACTTTCTAAATACTCTCTGGATAAAGATTGACGATCATGTCCCCCACATAGTTATTCGTTACAGTTTATCCGACGTACTTCGGGCACTTAAATACTCATATTATGTGTAATTCATTGAGTTTTTGGTAAGTTAATTGACTCTTACAGCCTATGCACATGGCTTATTTTATTAAAAAAAACTTCCCGAAAAACATGAGATAACCAAAAAATTAAAATAACATGGAAGATGTACAGTGAAAACAAAGCCAACAACAATCATATAGATTCCGGCGGCATGCGGGGCGGGGCGGGGTGGGGCGGAGCGGGGGCGTCATGCACGCACACATGCACGTTACATTAAACAATACAAGCGTTATAAAGCTGTAAGAAGCTATAAAAACAACATATGAAATAAAGTGTCCTCATATAAAGCATGTCATAACACTCTAACGCCCCAACTCAAGAGTCACTAATGATTAATTTAATCGCTCCTTAGTAAAGAATCACCATACAAATTCTGTACTAGGGAGCGATTTAATTAACCATTAGTGACTCTGAGTTGGGACGTAACCACATAAGAATTCTACGCAATAATTAGGTATAATAATTCTTAACAAAAAATAACCGACTTCAAAATTAGGGCTAACTCAAAAAATACAACTATTCACTCAAATTTAAATGGAACCATATGACAAGCACCAGCTTTCGAATATAAAAAGAATCATCAAAATCGGTACACCCAGTAAAAAGTTATGAGATACACACATAATAAAAAAACATGAGAGGTGTCAAGGGACACCGGATGGAACGAAGTTCCTTTCGATTTAAGTATTGTTTTGTTGTACAGCGCCATCTCTGTAAAACTCTCTGAATCACTTCAAAAAAAGTGTCGTCATTCGTAAAATCAAAAAGTGTCGTAATTTTCCGTCTAGCCCCCTTTCACAACGCGTGATAAGGAACTTCGTTCCAATACATTCGAATTGAGAACCGCCTCCTTTTTTTGAAGTCGGTTAAAAACGATTTACAACAAAAATACATTCGAATCGAGAACCTCCTCCTTTTTTTGAAGTCGGTTAAAAACGATTTACAACAATAACTTTTTAAATACAAAAACAAAACGGTATTGGTACGGTCCGATGGAGTTGTATTAGAAGTATTGTCGCTGGTCGGGGATGCAGGAGGCAGGCGGAGGCAGCGGACATTCAGCTACATCGGCTACACGACATCTATACGAGACAACATTAAGGTGGAGTGAGTGCGCACCCCGTGCCGCGTACGTTACAATCGGCTACGCACTAATCTCATAATAAACATATGTATTAAAGTATGGTATATCACTCAGAGGCAACCATTATTTGTGTGCAACCGCTCGTTGTAACGCACGGGGCGCGCGCGTCGCGCCGGTGGACCGCTCGCTGTGGAGTGTGGCGCCCGGGCGCCCGTCAGATAGTCGCCCTACATTTCGACGGATAGATACGTATCAATATACTTCAGTTTATCTAAAAACTTATGTCTGCGCGAGATAATATTGTAACACGTTAGTGGTCGATGGGTCGAGCGGTCCACCCGCGCGGTGTGTGTGTGTGTGTGTGTCCATACGGCGTGAGCACTGACAGCGCGGCGCCGGAGCCCGCGCGGCGCGGCAGCGACCCGTCCCGTCGCGCGCCCCCCGCGCCGCCCGCGCCCCCCGCGCCCCCGCCGCACGCTGCGCACGCGCCGCCCGCCGCCTCCTCGCGCCTGCGTCACCACACTTACACAACGACCGCGCAGCCAGTGGCCCAGCGCCGCACCGAGCGCTGACATCCTACTCGGTCGCGCTCATTTCCTTGTCCATGTGTATCCAATGATCGAGTACAATTCCTTTGTAATACTAGACCGTAAGAAAACTATATGACGCGTAAGGAATTGATATCAACAATAACTTTTTGTGATGGCGAACTAACGTGGAACATGTAAATAAATTAAATAATTGATCCTCGATCATAATCAACGCTGCCATGATTGTTCCCCCCGGCGCCCCGACTCCGAGACATTACAATTACACTTACGCTAAAATTAAAGTTTAGTCTTAATCCAAGTTAATTTTAGTATTACTTTTACAAAAGGTTAGAAACAATGTTCTCCTTAAAAATGTAATATTATGCAATAAATATCTTATAATAGAATACATTAATGTAGAACGATGTAAGTAGATAAAAGCATGAAGGATAAACACAAACCAACAAAACAGAAAACAAATGAATGTAACGAGCAGAACAGAACGAAAGAACCGGAACAGAGGGTAAACAGAGAGAAGGGCGGCATGACAACGGCGACAGAACCCAAAACCTGGAATAGACACTTAGTAGACGGCGGCGGTTACTGGCCGGGCGGGAGGCGGGAGGGGGAGGGGGGGGGGGGGGCAGGCTGCACGCTCACTGACCTGGTCTGCGCGGCGTAGCTGTGGCGCACGAACTCGGCCGCACCCTTCGGCGTAGACGTGAACACGTCCTGGTCCAGCGCCTGGTTGGACAGGCTTCGGAATCGGTGACGCACGTCTATCCGCTCGGCCGAGCCCCCCGCGCCCGCCGCGCCCCCCGCGCCTCCACCGACCTCCGCCTCCTGGTCGGAGGGGATGCAGTAGAACTCGTCCTCGATGCAGCCGGAGAGCCTGCTCGCGGCGGTCGCGGAGTTCTTGCGATGTGCCAGCGGCGTCAGGAATGGGAAGTTGGTGAATAGCTCCTCGGGGCGGCGGCCGCGCTCCAGCAGCGCGGGGATCGTCGTCAGCGACTTCTGCTTGAACACGTGGAAGTTGGCGAGCGGCTCCACGATCGTGCCCACCGGCGAGGGCGCCTTCCTCTTGCGGTCGAAGTACGTGGGCATCGCGAACGAGTGCTCGAGCACTGTGCAGTCGGGCGTCTCGTACTGGTCGCTGGGCGGCGAGCGGGGCGATAGCGGCGCGTGGCGCGGGACCACGTCGGGCGGGCCGGTTAGCGTGGTGTCCGGCGTGAGGTACACGTCCGCGGACTTAAGCGTCGTGTTGAGCGTGGTGTTGGGGGTCAGGTAGGTCTCGGGGGGCTCGCGGGGCTCGGGGGGCTCGGCGCGTGCGGTCTGCTCCAGCAGCAGCTTGGCCAGCGCGCGGCCCGCGTGCCGGCAGCCCTGCGGGGGGACGGGCGGCGCGGACCCCCGCTCCATGCGCACGCTACTACACCGCCGGGAGGGGAGGGGGGGATTTAAAAAAAATAAAAGTAAAACATAATATGAAGAAAGCGAAATAAATATGGCCAAACAAAAAAAAAGTTAGTAACGTGCTGCCGCGACTGTTAAAGTGAAGCCGTCTGTACAAGTGGACGCGTGGTCCCCGCGCCGCTGGCCTCGTCGTCGGGTCGCTGCGCCCTGCGTCGGGTCGGCGGTCGGACTCACCTGTTGTGGTGCGGGCGCGCGCAGTCGCCGGCCGAGTCGCCCTCGGAGCTCTGCCGCGAGTGCGCGGAGGCCGCCGACACGGAGCTGCCGTACCCGGACGCCTGCACACACAACCTATACAGTTTGGGGCTCCATGACAGGGCACCTTACGAAACGATATAGACCAGGGTAGAAGCCTTTAAAAATAATGAAAAGTGAAAAAAAATTTTAATAGAATGAAACCTATTGCAAAAGGAAGAGAATATAACAAAAAATAAAGGAAAAATAATTTACGGGCGATCTGAGGTCGGGAAGTGGGGGGGAGGGGGGGTTTAAGGGTAAAAAACGGTTTATCTCAATTTCCAGCAAAACTATAAGTCCTATGGAAAAAAGTTAAATGGCAAAGTTATAGGTAATAAAAAGGTCTACAATTTTTGTATTTACACTTTTTTCACATAACCTCAAAATTTATGTGAAAAATTCAAAAAACCAAGTTTTTGGTTTTTTATTTTTATCTTTTACAAAAAAATTTTTTTTTTAACGAAATTTTGTGAAAACTTACCTTTCTATGTCCCAAACATACTGTAATTTTTTTGATTTAAAATATTTATTTTTTCACCTTATTTTGACTTAATATCGAAAAATCACCCTAATTTTCAATCGAAAATTCACCTGTCAAAATATCCGCTTTTTAAAAAAAATCTGTGAGCTTTTTATTTGCTAAAATCTCTTCTTTCTGATGGTATAAAAAAGATATACACTACTATGGTAAATTTTCTCAGAAAATGCAATGAAACGACAACTATTTTTGCATGTTTCTTGCAATCTTTATGGATTTGTAATTTTTTTGCTTATTAATTTATTAATTTAACATGGATTTTGACGTTTTTCGATTAATTAAAGTGTAAATTTAAATAAATGGCTCAAAATTGTACATAAATATTAAAAATATATATTTAAAAACTCGAACTCGAATAATTTTTGTGAAAATAGTTGTCGTTTCATTGCATTTTCTGAGAAAGTTTAACATGGCAGTGTATATTTTTTTATATACCATCAGAAAGTAGAGATTTTAGCAAATAAAAAGCTCACAGATTTTTTTAAAAAAGCGGATATTTTGACAGGTGAATTTTCGATTGAAAATTAGGGTGATTTTTCGATATTAAGTCAAAATAAGGTGAAAAAATAAATATTTTAAATCAAAAAAATTACAGTATGTTTGGGACATAGAAAGGTAAGTTTTCACAAAATTTCGTTAAAAAAAAAAATTTTTTGTAAAAGATAAAAATAAAAAACCAAAAACTTGGTTTTTTGAATTTTTCACATAAATTTTGAGGTTATGTGAAAAAAGTGTAAATACAAAAATTGTAGACCTTTTTATTACCTATAACTTTGCCATTTAACTTTTTTCCATAGGACTTATAGTTTTGCTGGAAATTGAGATAAACCGTTTTTTACCCTTAAACCCCCCCTCCCCCCCACTTCCCGACCTCAGATCGCCCGTAAATTATTTTTCCTTTATTTTTTGTTATATTCTCTTCCTTTTGCAATAGGTTTCATCCTATTATAATTTTTTTTGTTTTCAAAAATTATCGACCCTGGACTAATAGTAGATGCGAGAGCCACGAGTCGGTTATACTCACAAGAATGTATGAAATTTAATTGTAATCCAAGCAGGAGCCAGTCGAGGGTGTGAATATTGATTCCCACCGACGGCTCCAGTATCGATCATTGATATCAATAAATAACTCACTTCTGTGACACACGCATGCACCCGGATGCACCGGGCGTGCGATGAGCACAGTGATTACTGTATTTAAACACAGTAGTAGAAAGTTAATGAGGTGATACTGACCTTGCTGCTCATGTCGCCGGAGGTGTTGGACGAGTTGCGCGAGTGCGTGTGCTGCTGCTGCTGCTGCTGCAGGCACGTGGCGCACCCCGCGCCCCCCGCGCCGCCCCCTCCACCCGCACCGCCGCCCCCGCCTCCCGTCGGCAGGCTACTAGTCACCGACACCGAGAACCCTGGAACGTGACGTCATCTATAACTTATCAATGCTTGCTTCAAATACCAATGTAAGCAATACATGTCTGTGTATTGCAAGCACGCCGCGGGCAAATATCTTCATGTCTTCAACCTATAAACGACCAACTAAAACAAGTGTTGAAAGTTTTCATGCTTCTGGCATGACTTAACGACTGGCACTAACCGACGGTCTATTGTGTCCCCGCACGGAAGCGCTCAAGAAATTTAAGCCGCTTATTGATTTATTTATTTAAACTGTATTGCATTCATACACTGAATTACAATGGGCGGACATAATGCCAAGTGGCATTTTCTACCAGTCAACCCTGATTAGTGCAGTCATTGAAGCATTATTGCTCCGAATTTTTTTACTGTGAACCGATTTGCGTGAAATTTTGGAATTAGGTTCATCTTACCCTTAACTTCAAAAGTGAAAATGATTTAAACTCCGCACTCACCCTGGGGGTGGTTGCCACCTCTTCTCGGGGGTGGACATTTTTTTTTTCAAAATAACCTCGGATATCGATAGAAGGGCTAATTTTAAGCAAAAAATCACCTATAAAGTTTTTCGAAAAATCCAATACTTTTCAAGTTATTGGCAATTGAAAAATCGCAATTTTTTCACGTTTTTCATCGGTCTTTTGCAAATATCTCCAAAAATATATGTTTTATCGAAAATTTTATAAGAACCAAAATTGTAGCAGATAAAAAAACGAACAATTTAGTTTTTTTTTTAATCATTCTAAGTGCAATATTAAGCTAGATATTGAAGATCAAAGCCGTTTTTTATTTTGTCTGAAATTTAATCTATGTGTTCAATGCCATCTAGCGGCGAACAGATGCATTTTATGCATTCTGCCATAAAGAAAGTTTTTGTAGTGCTTGAAATAAGCTTTAAAATGAGCACTGTTAAAGGTCTTTTGCACGTAAAATAAGTGAGCTGTATTGAAAATAAGAAGACCATTTAATATTTTTTCTTTTAAATCAATGGGTTTCATAAGTGCCATTTCCGCCAAAATGAAAATTAATCGTATTCCGCCTAGAAGTAACTTTATTATGAAGAGTTTGATAGATTGTATCAGTTTGGCTGCTTCAGGACACATATTTAAAAAAAAAATCAAGATTAAAAAAAAATAAAAAAATTCAAATTTACAAAAAAAAACACCTTTTTTTCATTATATCTCACAAATGACGACAGATACGTAAAAAAGTGTAGGGATGAAAAATTTAGGTATTTTTCTGACAAACAATTTGGTTTTTTTTTATTTCTGTCAAACAAAAATTGACGGAGATATGATTGTTTAAAGAGCGCGCGGCAGCGCAATCACAGTCTCTCTTATGCCCTTTAACCCTTCACCGTTTTAAAAAAAGGTTTTTTACTATATATTGCAATGAAGGATGTTGTAGCTCTGTTAATTACCTTTAAAATGGTTTGTTATAAATTGTGATAGCATAAAAATTGAAGGTGTTATGGTCCAAAAACTTATCATATTTTTTTCTACTTAGTAACTGAAAATTTCGGAGTGTGAATATTTGGAGCAATGTGAAAGTACGCAGTATAATAGAGACCCAAAACTATTGTAATATATATACATAATATGGCTCATATATTTTGGAAACGTAGGCATGAATACATACCAACGTTCTTACATGTATATATAACACATTTGAGTGAAGGGGCCAACGATAAAGCCAGGTGATCAGCTGTGCGTGCTCCGTTTATTCGTTTTAATATGACCAGTATATTTCCACCGGCAAAGGAATGAGCACGTGCTTAATATAATATTTTAAGTAGATATCCAATTTCAATAAATTTTGTTTAATAAAAAAATGTAAGTAGATAAAAAAACTGTATTTTATGTAATTTGTAAATATTTTATTCAATAAATGGCAATTTTTTACTCTATAATTAAATTATTTTTAAATATGTAATCATATATATTTACTGTTTTAATTTAGGGGTAGTTTTAAGGGTAGCAAAGTTGAAGATTATGATAATCACTTTCGAGAGTGTAGAATAATATTTAAATCCTTTTCATTTAATAAAAAAAAAATTTTAGCAATTTTTTATCAAGGGGTTGTTTTTAAGGGTTGAAAGGGGGTTAAAAATTTGACTATTATTATAGAGAAAAAAATAATACTTACTCTATACTTACATCTTTTTATGTCATACCAAAGTAATTTTTTGTGATTTTTTTAATTTAGGGGTTGTTAGCAAGGGTTGTAAGAATTTCAAAGGGTTGAAAATTATTTGAATATGAGGTAATTGTGTTAGACACTTTACAATTTCAAAACTTACTATTACACATGTTTTCTAGCGATAAAATGGCTCAATGTAAATTTTTCCATTAAGGGGTTGTTTACACCCCTTAAAAATAATTTGCGGAGTTCAGATTATTTTCACTTTTGAAGTTTAGGGTTAGATAAGCCTAATTCCAAAATTTCATGCAAATCGGTTCACAGTAAAAAAATTCGGAGGTAACACCGTATTTTTCGCTTCAATGACTGCACTAGATGTGCTTATGTTAACTATTAGTATCCACATACGGATCGGTTCCGCTGTTGCTTAACTCGGTTGATCACTTGGGATGAACACAAGCCGCTGGGCTTACCGGGATGGTCCGACAGGGGGGGCACGGTGGTGAGGGAGGTGAGGGCGGCGAGCGCGCTGGGCGGCGACTCCTCCGAGTCCGGCGACGGCAGCTCGCAGGACGGCAGCGACGACAGCTGCGGTGTCAGCGTGCTCTCTGCAACACACACACACGCACGTCACAGCCGAGCGCATGATATAAAGTAGGTTGCAGCAGCCAGCAGAGGTAGCGCTGGAATGTCCTATATACGGGTAGAGAACTGTCCCA
Organism: Thymelicus lineola; assembly: GCA_963932265.1. Lineage (NCBI taxonomy): Eukaryota > Metazoa > Arthropoda > Insecta > Lepidoptera > Hesperiidae > Thymelicus > Thymelicus lineola. Next base: position 565,903 of record OZ010685.1, read on the forward strand.
GAATCATAATTAGGGCATGCAATTATCCGCTCAATTTCAGTATCCGGATATTTCGAATAGTTCCTAATCATTATCCGGATATATTCGGATAATACGAATAATTCGAATAATACTTTTAGAAGGTAAAATACAAATAATTTATGAATACAATCAATATTTTTATTACGAAACTCGTTCAAAATTTAATTCAAAACCTAATACTTTTTGTGAGATGTATCAGCACGCTGCTAAGCTTCATCCTAGAGTCGCATCTAGTCATAAACTAATTAGCAATGTTCTTAGGGTAATTTCTACAGGTATATTTTTCAACCACACCACACAACACATCGAGCTAGTACCGTCTTCTCCTGAAAGCTAACACACCTCAAGGTTTTCGACCTGGGTACCAGCATCATGGCGAACCCTCAAGGAGGAATCCTCAAGGACGACCCTGTAGCCTAGTTGGTAGCGTCCCTATCTGCAAAGCTGTTCAATTTTCGTAGTCTATTGTCATAGAAAAGCCCAAAAGCAGAAAACCTAGGAGACCAAGAGGCTTTCCATCCATCTGCCATCAATGAGTACTGGAGTATTTTAGGCCACATCGCCCGGGAGAACGGTGACAATCTTGAGAAGTTAGTCATCACCGGCAAAGTCCAGGGGAACAGAACACGAGGTCACAGTCCGAATTCCGATACGCTGGTTGGATCAAATCCACACCACTCTTGACAGCAGGATGCACGAGGCCATCCACGCTGCAGGGCATAGGATCCGTTGGTGCAAGATAGTGGCGGAAGGATAAAGTGATCCACTGAGGAGGTCATGACCCTCAGCACTGTGAACATCGACGCAAGGAGGATTGCCATATAACTGCTCGATTTCTGAGCTAAATTTTTAAGCTATGTTGTAAATACAGTGAGCTTGTAGAGCGGCATGTGGATTCTCCAGAATCATTTCTCCTTTAGGGGCTAGGCTGAGCACCGCGAGCGAGTGCCCAAACGATCCCTTTTTAACCGACTTCAAAAAAAGGAGGAGGTTCTCAATTCAACTGTATTTTTTTGTTTGTTACCTCGGAACTTTCGACTAGGTGAACCGATTTTGATGATTTTTTTTAATCAAAAGCTGGTGCTTTTCATGTGGTGCGCGACAAATGGTCGAATATCTCAATATCATGCCAACCGATTTCGATGATTCTTTTTTTATTATTATTATTGGAAAGGATGTACTTCATTTGAAGTCGGTCTTTTTGTAAAAATTTTTCTATTAAATCCGTCGTAGAAATGTTACTTTTTTTTAAACAAATAAGTTAATGCTTGACCACAATCCCACCTCATGGTAAGTGGAGATGTAGTGAGCACATTAACTTAGTAAAAGCCTAATCACTCTTTCATTATAGTCAGTCATAGACAGTCGGGAACGCCGTCGCAGGCAAGTTATTTCAGTCCTTGGCGGTGTGTATGACGAGGCAAACCACCTCGTCCTTATTGGCGGGATGTTCACGACGAAAGGATGGATAGCCACCGTGCGTCACGTCGTTCAATGGAGAAATGGAGATGGAGGAATTATATCAAACAATTCCTGTGCACACTCTCCGAAATGTCCCCTGTAGAAAACCGAGAGGCTGGCTTCTCTGCGCCTGTGCTCGAGGCTTTGCAGATTGGTCTCAACAAAATCTGGGTTACCAGTCAGCCTCTTCGAACGCCTTTTCATCGAGTCCAAGGCAGAAAGGTGTCATTTGGCTGTATCTGCCCAAATGTGCGAATAGTACTCTGGACTACACTACAGGAACCTGAGCTTTATACAAGGTTAAGAGTTGCCTTAGTGTGAAGTACCGCCGCATCTTTGCTAGGACACCAAGTTTCTTTGCAGCAGCCTTAGCCTTGGTTTCAATGAAACGCCCACACTTGAGTTTCAAGGATATATATACTCCTAACAACTGAAGGCAGTTGGTATAATCCAAGGATACATTCCGAAAAGTAGGAGCCAAGGTATGCGGGCTCCTCTTGGCGGTGAATAGATACGTCCGCGTTTTAGTGGCGTTGAATCTCACAAGATTGGCTTCGCCCCACTTGGACACAGCCCGAAGTGTGAGATTCATACGAGCAACCATGGCCTCTCTTTCAGACTGAATTTCGTCTCGACTGGCTCTGGAACTTGGTAGGTATCTCTCTACCAATGTGCTATCGTCCGCGTACCCATAAATACCGGGCATAAGCAGGTCATTTATATGCAGCAGAAAAAGAGTGGCGGAGAGAATGGACCCCTGAGGAACTCCGGCATTTGTAGCCATCGTTCTCGATGAACAACCATCGACTACAACGCGGAGAGACCGGTCGCTCAGGAAGTCCTTTACCCAGTGGATAAGGCCATGGAATATGCCGTAAGCTGGAAGCTTGCTTAGAAGGCTAGCGTGCCAAACCATATCGAAGGCCTTCGAGACATTAAAAGAGATAGCAAGTGCCTCCCCATTTTTCTTGAGGGCCTACCAATATTTTATTGAAATTGCGGAAATTACTAGAACATGGTTTGGACGCTTCTTGCGTATGTATTCTGTAGAAATATCGAGCTGTCATTATTTGTATTTTGTAAGCTATCTCATAAAAATAGCGGGTTAATAAGCGGGTTTTTAACTAATTTGTTTTTTGGCATTTGGTCGTATTACATATTAGTACCCAGATGACCGAGCTTTGCTCGGTTTAGTATTGCCTAACAACGCCGTCTGCTTTAGCTTTAGTGTAGCTACTCGCCAATAGATGTCAGGAAGAGTCTATTGTAGCCGTTTTTCATTGCCTGAATACACGGATAAAACGACATTTTTTAAAAATGAATCCTAGCTAGATCGATTTATCGCCCCCGAAACCCCCTATATACTAAATTTCATGAAAATCGTTGGAGCCGATTCCGAGATTCCAATTATATATATACAAGAATTGCTCGTTTAGAGGTATTAGATAGATTGGAGGCTAATAGACTATCTATTTTGTGATTATAAAGTTTAAAATATTACATCTTGGTCCTTTAAACATATTTCAATTAAAAAAAAAACATATAAAAAAAACTAAAAATTTAGTATCCGTTTTATTCGAATTATCCGGATAGTAACAAGCCCATTATCCGGATTTGAAATTCGGCGGATATCCGGATATTTCGAATATCCGAATATCCGGATAGTAAGCCCTAATCATAATACAGCGGGTCGCGGAACAGGACGGACCCACCGTCGACTTTCTTTATTTTTCTTCTCTCATTCCTGGCCGGCAACGCATCAGTGATGCCTTTGGTGTTGCTGATGTCCATGGGCGACGATAGCCATTTACCATCAGGTGGATCGTCAGCTCGTTTGCCGGTTATTTCCATAAAAAAAAATATACAGATTCTGCAGCGATCTCAGAAAATATCCATCTACATTCTGAGCGAATACATGGCTCAAATCAATCAAAGTTATACACTAGGCGATCATAAAATTTCGCCCGATCAAACGAGGGTTCATCCTAACGGTAGGTGTTGTCGAGCAAATGTAATGACAACTAGCGTGGCTACAATAGATCAACTTTCGCAATTGTCGCAGTGGCCTTTGCAAAATCAACCCTTACCACCTCACCACAGTACGACTGTTAGTATGTGTTAGTATGTATGATGGAGATCGTACCGTAGTTCTTCTTCTTGGTAAGCGAGCCGAAGCCCGAGCTGGCGGTGGAGGAGCCGCAGTCGTCGTCGGGCGCGGGTGCGCTCTCCGAGCCGCTGTCCCCGCCGGCCCCGCCCGCGCCCCCCGCGCCGCCGCCGCCGCCCGTCTTGCTCTCCGCCACCTCCTGCTTCCTCTCTGGTCTGCAATGGCGATGAGGTCATTTCGATTAAGATGTTGATGGTGGATGCGACACGCGACACACAACTTCGCGCGTATTGTATAGTTAACTATCTCAATTTTAATCTTATGTATAATTCATCATGGACATTGAACTACATCCAAATAACGGCTTAAAATATAGAAATCGAGAGGAGACGTTAGCATTAAAATATCACTCGGTTCTAAGGTGCATGAAAAAATCCTACTACCTAATGTTCTCGAACGCAAATTTTTCAATGTGCCTATTAATATTAGTAGAGTATGACTAGCTATATGTATAGTAGCTACACTAACACTAGAAGGCAACTCACACTTTGAAGAGCGGGTCACCGGAGATCATGCTCATCTTGATGCGCAGCTTGAGCACGGAGTTGTCCTGGCGGTGGCGCGCGTCGTAGCCCTCCAGCAGGCAGCGGCGCGTGGTCTCGCCCGCGCCCGCCAGCTCCGCCAGGTTCACGTCGCAGAAGCCCAGCTTCTGGTACGACCGCCCGCCTGCAACCATTACCACTGTAAGTACCACTGCTACTGCTGCCGCTGGACTTTAACACAAGCTTTCATTCATCTTTATAGAGGATTAACCATTCAAATATTACTAAACTTGAAAGATGTTACCTACAATACATCCTACATTTACGTTCATAAACTTCTGTCAGCGCAGATAACATGCTGACTTAATTACCACAATTTCCGATCGCATCTTGAGGCCTAGGGACCACAGAACATCTAATAATTAGTTAGAAGGGGCATAGCACGTAATTTGTATGGGAACCGCTGTCGCCGTTTCAATAAACACTACTAACGAAAATGAACAAATACACACGAGGATTGTTATGTGTGCATGAAGTAGGCGTGACTCTGTAGCTAGGGATTGATTGTCAATAAATTTTTATCGGTATTTATTTTCGCAAGGTATACTTATTTATTATATACTTTTATACTTTTTGATTGAAATTACTTACTCCGTCGACAGACTCATATTTCATCATGGCCTCCGAAACAAAGTTTTTTCCAATTACCGCACATGAAGGCATTTTTACGTAATTAAGTCGCAGTATTTTGCAGTACTTTTCTCCGTTGGAGTTTGCGAGTCACTAAACAGCGCAATCGCGTGTTTTTGTGCGATGTGCGCATTTGATCACAGTATTGGCGCGCCTACCTTGCCCACAATTCCTTTCTAACTAATTATTAGATGTTCTGTGCTAGGGACATCCTATTTTTGGATCGCTATTGCGTGGTGGTGGAAGCGAACAAGATAAGGTCCAAAAATATTTAATTCGGCTGTTTAAGCCGAAGAGTTTTTACAAAAGGGGCGTTGGTAAGTTACGTCTGACAATAGGTAATGTGGCGACAATAATAAATAAAGTGGTAATAAGTGAAGATAATGTAATACGATTTTAGTTAATTTTCGTATACGTTATAACTCGTAGTGCCCGGCAGACTGAACCATCTTGCTTTCATATTATTATAGATATTTACATTAGATCATTCTTAAGTAGTTCGGGTAACTTCTCCAATATTTCATAATCCTTCAAAGAACATCATAATTATGGTCTGAGAAGAAAGTGGAGAGCAAAGTGTAAAATATGTCGTTAGAAGTTTAACTTTTATCTTAATAAGCGAGCTCGAGGCGCGGACAGTGGGGGCGGGGAGGCGGGGGACGAGCTTACCAACTTATAGCTCACAGTTTTCTGGTACGTAATTACGCATGTTTGTATAACTATAATATTATAAGGTACTGACCCTTGCACTCCTTGCGCACGGAGACGCGCAAGTGCGCCGGCTCGAGCACGCCCGTGTTGGCGTTGGCGCACATCTTGCACATGAACGTGAAGCGCGCGTTCCACCGCACCGCGTGCTTGCCCACCTCCTCCCTGCAACAACAACCGCCTCGACGTCATCACACCGCTCGACACATCTCAACAACACCATTAACAATATCAACAACCGGCTATTACCCCAACTCCCCGCAACTTTGCTACACAGAACACAAGAGATAGGACGAGGGATGCTTCGATAAAAATTTTAAAATCAATATTTGATTGGTTCAGCTCGCCAACACTGGGTCGATGTGCTTCACACAATATTCTTTATTTGATTACCTACTAATATTAATTTCTCACATTTACCCTACCGCTGAATTTGACCGCTTTTATCGATTTTTAAAATGTAAATATTTACATATGTAGTAGAATTTAAGTAATAAATAACGTATAGATAAATTTATCCTATCAAGTAATTCAATATGCACGTGTAGTTATGGGAGTGCTCCAAGGATCCATATTAGGGCCCCTGTTCTTTTGTTTTAATATATATTAATGATCTTCCTTATTTCACTAAGAATTTGCGTGAAACAGTGTTGTTTGCAGATGATACTTCCCTAGTTTTTAAAGTGGATAGGAGAGAAAAATGTTTTGACGATGTAAATAATAAAACTATTTCCCAAGTACTACAATTGTTCACATATAATAATCTAATTTTAAACGTTAGAAAAACGAAATGTATTATTTCACATTACCAAATGTAAAGCAGGTGCCAACCTAAATAGTTCTAAATAAGGTAGTACTTGATTTAGTAATATAATTTAATATTAAAAATTATATATAATTGTATATATGTTGTATAATTTAATATTAATAATTATAATAATTATATTAAGTGTTAATTAGAATATCAGTATGATTCATTAGTAACAGGACTTCGGAAGTTTAGACTGGTACTGTAGGTTAGGCTTGTTAGGAAATATTAGTTACTTATAGATAGACCTATAATGATTTTATTTGGAGAGAGACAACAACATAATCTATTTACTAAAAGTGATTAAATACGCCTAGCGATTTGCCCGTCATCGTCATTGCAATTTAGCTACAGCACAATATTTTTTACCAAAGTATATCCATTTCTGAATTACTTTGAGGAAGCAATCCAATAAACGCATCACATTAATTCCTCCGCGCAGCCGCTCGCTCCGACCCAATCGCTTCCATTTTTCGACGCCTACATAATTGGCTATGTCCTATAAATCCGTTTTCGCTCCTATAATGCTATTTCTCAAACAAGCCAGTAAGTACAATAAAATTAAACAGCACACTTCTTAATTTAGACATCATTGAAATGACACGTTCAAAATATTAATGATGTTAAGTATAAAATTAGATCATCTAAGTGTCCAGGTAGGTACGGTAAGTTTATGCCATACAAACACGCTAGATGTCTATGAGGAAAACTTTAGGGAAGTGTCCATTATGATTTGGAAGGTGGAAGATTACTAATCGTGTGAGAGGTCAATTACATATCTATCTATATCACATTCGATAGCACGAGCTGCACGAGTGATTCGATATCTGAATGCAGATGTGAGCGGCATTCCGGCATGAATGGGCCGCCGTGACGTGACGTGAGCCGTCGCGGCGCCGCGCCACTTGTAGAACGTGCCGACAGGACAATGTGATACTTTGTTTATGTTTTTAAATTAAATGCATTTTATTGACATGTGCCTCGAAAATCGCATGTATTTGTTCTGGTCTAATAGTCGTACATAAAGAAACCTGTATATGTACAATGTACATATACCATACCTGTACCATATGAGTGGACAACGACATCAGTTAGGACTATAGTGTTGTTTGCGTTTGGTAGTAATATTATTTGCAAATTCTATTCAGGACTTAAATGAACACCTCCTCTGTTAGATTCTTTTGCATAATTTGCATAAGTTATGTACTACATAACTTAAGAAGTAATGGGATCGTCTATGGAATGAATTATGCTACACCGTGCGACGTCCGCGTCGGCATGGCTCTTGCCCGGCTCGGTGTAGCTTAAACACTAGATGTCCGCGTCATATAAAACGTTAGTGCCGTGCTTCGTCCGCGGCACGGCTCATGTCCGGCACGGTGTAGCATAATATTCATCCATAAAAGGTCCTCGATAGGACAAGAGGCAGCACGAGCTTCCGGTCGGTCCGGTGTGACGGGGGTGCGCCGGGCGGCTGACGACGCGATTAAAATTATGACTCGATAAACACTGGCCACTCGCTTATCGTGGGACTAGGCGGCTCGCGACATCCGTATACATACACAAAATTCATTAAATTCATTATCATGAAAAATGTACATCAACATTACTGTTGGATGGGAAAAGATGCGTGACGAGATGGGAATGGCCCACTGATTTCTATGACGAATGAGCAACTTAAGGACATGACTTTTTTGGAATGTTAAATGACATTAACGACGTGGGTCAATTTATCAACAATTACAAATGTGAAAATGTTTCTTTCGGCAGTTTAACACGAGCTTCATCAACATACCATTAATGAGCATACGGACCGCACCGTACGCGACACGGCGATGTCCACAACTCCACACACACACAAAATAACAAAATTTTATACACTTTTTCCACTACATACTTCAACTTCAGTTCAGTGATCAGTCGCATCTTGTTAGTATATCGATGAGGCCGGCATCGCGGTCGCGGCAAGGCGGCATGCGGCAGTCCGAATCGCTAGGTCCCGTACAAATACCTAGTAGGAACTGATACGGCCTAACAACGGCTTTTACGTGCCCTATGAATATTTATTGATATCAAAACGTGTTCAGTCACAAGATAACATTATTGTGTTAATTCCCACGCGATGCAAACCAAGCGATCCCAGCTACTATTAATTCGCCAGCTCCGCACCACTCGCCAGATGTTGAGAACTCGCGTTCCGTCACACACCACATAATCATGTCATTATTGGTGTCGGCTGGAACTAGGGTTACCATATCGCGGGATTTGTCCTGAGATCTCAGGATTTTTGGACTCTTGGCAGCTGGATTTTGCAAATCTCATAAAATCTCAGGATTTTTTGAATTTTCAATAAAATACATCTTATATTTTAAAGTTCTCTTTAATGAAAAAATAAAAAATAAACTTCCTTTGGTAATTATTGCACAATTATAAGCAATACTTATCGAAGTAGGTACTTAATGAGTTTTATCATACTTAATATGTGAAGATACCTTTTTAAGTAAGATTTTATTCTTTATTTATTGATTTATAAAATGCCACAATATGTTAAAGTCTTCAAATTATGTTGAATTTAAAGTATAGCTTGAACTGAAGACACGGTTAGTCGGTTTCGGAGAAAATTCTCAATCTGTAAAAAATCTCAGGATTTTTCAATGGAAATCAGGCCTTTTCTACAAACTTTTGATTTTTACATCTGGTAAACCTAGCTGGAACAGGCGCTTGCGCTGCCTGCCTCATTGGCACAGTTTTGTACTGGAATTTTACCTGATATTCCGCTAGAACACGTAACCTCTGCCTGCACGGTGGGCTGCCAGATGTGCTTGGATATTCACATCTATTTAGCAATGTTGCTATATTTGGTATTTGTAGGTATCGAAGATATTCGTAAACAAGTGACATAAAATATATAAGATATTTTTACGGTAATTTACGCTGCTCACCGCGATCACACGAGCGTCAAGCACTGCACCTTGCTTCACCCACTGTAAATTTTTTGGTGATTGCTAGGAGTAAACATGGATTCGATTTATTACCACATTTCAAGGCTGGATTTATGTTAATAGGCTGCTGAACATCGAAAATTATTTAATATTCAGCTCAATGCAAATAACATTCATTAGCTTAGATCTGACGACGTTTAATGTGTGCTTGCATTGTGTAGCGTAGCTGGCTGCTGGAGCGATGAGGGTTGATATGGGTTGGTAGGAGGCATGTGAAGAGGCAAGGACTACAACAGAAGGAGCTATCGTATCCCGCAGGCGCAGCTCTCGCCAGTAGCGAACGACGAACATGGACTCGAGCCCGGCCGCGCGGCCGCAGCCCGGCTGCCGACCCCATTCCTATGTTTATGAGTTTACGACGCTGCGACTGCTGCGAGGATAGAACTCGTGTGCACTATGAGTATGACGTATTTCACTTCATGTGGAAATTATATTATGACTTTATCATTCATGTGGAAATTATCACTGACAAATGGGAACGAAATTGCGATTCAGCCATGATGAGGATGACAGACATACAGATAGATACAGATACACAGACACCTGATCGGTTAGACCGATGAGGTGTTATAAGTAACACCCCTTTTTTATCTTCGGGGATTAATAATTAGATTGGATGTGTTTTATTGGGAAAAACTCAATGTCTTTCACATCCGTCACAGATACCTAATTTAACCCGGCGGGAGGCGCACCCCATAATGCAACACGAACTGTCGCTACCGGGTAAAAAATACCACATTGGTTTTCTTGTAAAAATGGGGGTTTAATATGGGTATTTTAATGAAACAATTTATTATGTTATATTTTAATATATTTGTCACAAAACAACGTGTGAATAAATTATTTATCTGTTAATGTAATTTTTATTTTTTTAATGAAATCACAGCGTAAAATTAAATATTTTTTGCACATGGCTTATAAAGAAAGAAAAATTAGACTCTAAACATATAAAAAAATTAAAAAACGAGATCAATATCAACTGAACATAATATATTCTTACTTATAGCAATAATTGTTACATGTGTTAATTTGGCATTTTTTGAAAAAAAAATCGTTCAAAATATAACCTAAAAATAGTCACCCTCCTTATATGATATGTCGATAATGTTCAATGTGACTATACTTTTTGAGCATAGTTTTTACAAATCGGAACAATATTATGCTTTCTAAATATCTTTTTATGGCATAAATTGCACTCAGTATTAGTTTTTCGATCTTTTTTCCAAGGACACATCACACACTGCACATCGTGATGTAGACATTTGCGAGCGCGGCTGCAAGGCTCTTTCAGTCTTTCTTGATGAGCGTGACTCAGATTTTAATTTTGTACTATATCCTCTTCACTAGACAAACTACCTGCATCGGTATTCCCTCTAAGCTATGACATGGGATCCTTTAAGAAGCGGGTCTATTGTCATCTTTTTGGCCGGTAACGCGTTGGTGACGCCCCTGGGATTGCTAATGTCCATGGGCGGCGGTGATCACTTACCATCAGGTGACTCGTCTGCTCATTTGCCTGCTCAAAGGATAAAAAAAGATATCTGAGGATATCTGTATCTTTTCTGCTTCTTGCTTTGAATTGCTTTCATGCTCATTAAAATCTTCATTGTCTTCAATTTTAGAAATATCTTCTTCCACTATAATCTAAAAGCAGGTCCTCTTCTATTTGTTCATCATTACGAGGAAAATAAGACATCTTAATAGTCTAAAATATCAAAAAGATAAATGTAGACTAATAAAAATAATAAGACACAAACAGTCGCTACTGGGTAAAAAATACCCGTACGCACATTATACATGTGTTGTGGCTGAACACCACATCACATGCACACTGGCCGTTTATTCAAAATTGTGAACTGTCATACGTTCCTCGAAAGGTACCTAAAGCGGCACGGCACAGAATTAAGCAGAAAAATAAATATATATGAATTTATGCACTATGTGGTAAATTTTACCCGGTAGCGCCTCTTGCCGTGTTAAATGCGAGTAGAATACTCCTACTCCTACTTTCTTTCTTTTTCTTCTTTCTTTCTTGGCCGGCAAAGCATCAGTGATGCCTTTGGTGTTGCTGATGTCCATGGGCGACGATAGCCACTTACCATCAGGTGGATCGTCAGCTCGCTTTCCGGCTATTTCCATAAAAAAATTATAATAATTTATTATAAATTTGCAACTGAACAGCAAACTTGGCTTGTCTCGCGAGTTTCGAGTTTGAATCCAATAATACATACATATAATATTCTAAAATATGGCGATTACTACGTCCTGTTAACCCAGATACAAAGCCCGCTACATTTCCATTTGCCATCAAACTGCAAATTCATACAAAGGAATGATTCCAACAATAATATTCGGTGATTAGTTTATTTACTTTAGTCTATTTGTCCAGTGGAAGCATTTCCGTGCGCCCGCACACATTCCACCAGTGGAGACGGGCGGCAACTTCCGCGTCTTTACATCACATTTCATTGCGAAAGGAACTTATCTCGTTTATTACAACCAGCACTCCTTCCGTAATCTATTCTGGTTTCATTGCGAGAGCGTTACTGCGGTGTTTCGCTTGTATGAGCTATAAATACACAGTTTAACGACTTAACACATCTAGACTTACATTTTCATGTTAAAATCAAATGCTGACCTAGATATTGAAATATTTGAATGAAGTGGAAGATTCGTCCTAAAATTGGATTTCAAAATGTATGATGGAATGGTCTCACTGATCCAGATGAAAAGGATCCGTAGATCAGAGCGAGGTCGGCGGGCGGCGGGCGGTGGGCGAGGAGCGAGTGGCAGTGGGGTGCGAGGTGCGGGGGGCGGTCGGCAGATGTGGCTGGTGTCGCATGTCAGGCCGCCAGCACCACACATGGCCACGACAGACATGTCGACGCATATGTTCACATTTACCACCGACACCAATAACACAGCTGACTGTTCCCACGGAGATTTTTACTGAATGAACATTATTCGGGTTTCTTTAATTCTTCCATTATTTTTAGGGTTCCAAAGTAAAATCGGAACCCTTAAGCCCTCGGAAAACCCTCGAACATGAAACTTTAAGTTTCGTCCTATAGTTTCGGTGTATAGTTTCGTAGTTTTCGTCGTATAGTTTCGTAGTCAGTCCGTCCGTCTGTCCGCCTGTACGAAGCGCCCCGAGACTTAGTGCTAGAAAGCTGTAATTTGGCATGGATATACATATTTATTGAACATAAATAAAATATTGAAAAACATTTTTTTCAGGGTACCTCCCCTACAGGTAACGTGAGGATGAATTTTTTTTCGTTACGTACCCTATAGTATGGCATATCGTCGAAAAGGTCTTTCAAAAATATTATGGGTCTTCTAAGACGATTTTTGAAATTAGGGATCCGTTTGTGAAATATTTGGCTTTAAAGTGCTAATTTTAGTTAAAATCAAGTGTCCCCCCTGCGGGCTAAACGGTTGGAGTTGGACAAGTGAAAAGATTCTCAAAAATAGGTTATACGATGAATTTACAAGGAAAACTATCACGGCTATGTTAGTTATAAGTAGTTAATGAGTAATAGTCGATAAACTTACTACTTCGGAACCCTACATTGCGCGTGGCCTGACACGCACTTGCCTGGTTTTATCAAACATCCATAAGAAGAAGCTTTAATGAATTTGCGTTTTATTTGCTTTAGTCCTGTAAATAAAGCAATAACAGATTGAAATGACAATTATATACTACTACTGAATGGTTTTAATCTTTTAATTGTTATCGAAAGGAAACATCTAAATACCGTGTAAAAATATCAAAATCGAGTGTTGTAGATACTGTGGTAGATACAATACATAATAAACGATTCTTAACAATTGATTATCGATTCCTATAGCAGTCAGAAAACCAAACTTGTCAAAACAACGAAACAGCTCATTGACAAATCGAACGTCCCACACTCCCACACGACTAAGCGAGGCCGTTTGTTTCAGCCAAATTGAATGTTGAGTGATTTCACCGCGGCACCGTTAAACATCGCACGTGACCTTGGCTAGGATGTAATCTTGCTAATATCGTATGCGCCGGAGCTCCGGGGATCCTATCGGCCCACCGTCCGCTGCCACCGTGACTCATGCGCCACGTCCTCCGGCCCACGCAGCCCCAATGCCGAACACCGTTGCAATCGCTTCGGTGCTCGCAGGCACTCGCAGGACACCGTTACTACTGATGCGAACAGAGTAACTGTATGCATCACATTAACTTTTCGTCTTCCTTCCTTCTAATACACACAAGTGCGAGACACTCCACGAGACAGTGTGCGGTGTGGGACCGTGGGTCCACCACTCGTCGCTGTCACGGCACGCGCTGTGTAAACAGGACCTCGCCAAAACGTGTGCGCCAGCGCGCCTGCAGCCCATCTATCAGCTAACAGTTACTATGCACATTACACAGCGCACCTGTACACTGGATAATTGCGAAACGTTTTCATCGGATACAGCCTGTTTAGGTACAATCCTATTATTAATATTATAGGTGAAAGTTTGTGAAGATATTTGGATGTTTGTTCCTCAATCACGCCACAACTACTAAACCGATTTGGCTGAAATTTGGAATGAGATAGCCTATACTCTGGATTAATACATAGGGTACTTTTTATACCGGAAACTTTCAGGGTTCTCGCGGGATTTGTAAAAAATCGATATCCATGCGCGCGAATCCATGGGCATGTAAATCTAAATTAATTAATTTACGTTTCGAAACCACTCTACCGCGGGCGAAGCCGCGGGCAACAGCTAGTACTAGGTAAGTTATAATATGCATTGCCTAAAATGTCCATCCATGTCTATCCCCCCATTAACATTTAACTAGAAGTTTTGTGAGCTAATGTACGTATTAACGATGATGGGAACGGATGAATTTAGTCGCAGGAAATATTTGTCGCATTGCTGGTACAGAAAACAACAATTAATATTGGTACAAAATATTATAACGAAGTGAAGTATGCTCAAGAGGAGAGACCCATGCCGAGTATCTAGTAGGCCATTAATAGGTTGAAGCATAATTTAATATTAATTTTATTAAATGTCGGTCAAGAAGCAACCCTATTAAAAAGCTATCAAAGAGCCGCCCCGCAGGGGGGGGGGACAGGGACACGAGGGCGGCGGGCGGCGACATGTGATTATTATGGTCGGTTGCTACAATCTGAGGTCAGTTGCTATTAATTTTATATAAATAAATTTTATAGTAAGTCAAAACAACCGGCACGTGACGCTACCACCCACGGATCAGGAACTATAATGACGCTTACTAGTGTCGGATACAATTTGCATTTCTAAATCGGTTCGATGACATCTATTTGCGAGGTCTCTACTCTCTAACCGACTCGCGAGTCCCGCGGCATTAACTATCGGTAAGTATGCACGAGCTTTTAGTTATGAAACTTATGGAGTACCAGAAGGGTCTGACCGTTCTGATTCACTATACGTCACGGACACGACACTCAATATACACAGTCACACGTCACAGCCGCATAATATGAGCAACGGTGACGCGGGTATAGCGCTGACGATATCTTTACTGATATTGTGATGCTGACAGCTTGCCAATCTTGGCATCCACGCAACTGTTAATATTTCCACATCTCGCGAATCATTCAACAGACGGTTCGTACAGATCAGATCAAATGAGATTTAAAACTGTTGTTCAACATTAAGATTAAACTTTGCATACCATTGATGAGTAATTGAGTAAGTACCAAAGCGCCGAGACCCTTAGTCCTAGAAAGAAAGCTGAAATTTGGTATGGATACAATTATACATATTTATTAAAACTCCAAAATCGCAGAATAAAATATATTTTTTTTTCTTAATAGAAAGGGTATTGAAAAACATTTTTTCAGGGTACCCTTCAGGTAACGTGAGGATGAATTTTTTATTCGTCAAATACCCTTACTGCGGGGTATCTTTGATCTTTCAAAAATGGGTGGGGGGGGGGGGGGTAAAAAAATGGGTCATGTGGTATGGTTACGTTACTTTACCATTTGCAACTTCTTTAACATATCCAAGTTATACCTTATTATTCAAACAAACAATCTGGTATAGATCTCTAAATTCATTAATAAAGCAAATGTCGGCTTTAATTTATTTTGAACCCAATAAAACTAAAATCTTCGCCTTCCCGCCGTGTTATAATTATAAACGATGCTTCTACCGGTCAATTAGTATTCGTAATTGTGCAGCGCAGCGTCGATACGATCATCGACGGAACCTGTGCTGCATCACCGCGCGGCGCGGCTGACGCGATGCTTGTGGCTCGCGGCTCGGAGGTCACGACCACGACCGAGACGTCCGCGTCGTCATGGTGAAGTCATCGCCGGACAATAGTGTCGGCATCAGACTCCTCCAGCTCCGTGGAATCCGTGGAAATTACCCGGATGATGGCGATGTGTGTGGAAGAGGGGGTTTTCCCCTCAGTATGGAAGGCTGGGCGCCTACTGGTTCTGCCGAAGGGCAACGGCAAGCCGGTCACTGACCCAAAAGCTTACCGGCCCATTACCCTACTCCCAACAATGGGTAAAATTCTGGAAAGGGTACTGTTAAAATGTGCACCAAATATCACCTCGGATATCTCGCCGCGACAGCACGGATTCACTAGGGGTAGGTCGACGGTCACTGCCATTCAGGAGGTACTGAACACCATAAATGGTACCAACAAGAAGTATGTGCAGCTTCTCTTCCTGGACATCTCTGGCGCTTTTGATAATGCCTGGTGGCCGATGATGATGCTCAAGGCGAAGAGAGGTGGCTGTCCACCAAACATCTATAGTCTGTTGGCCAGCTACTTCTCCAATCGTCGAATAGGATTATTTGTCGGGACCCAGGTAGAATGGAAGATCGCCACCATGGGATGCCCACAGGGTTCTGTACTGGGCCCCTCGCTCTGGAACCTACTAATGGACGACTTGCTGCGACTTCCCCTCCCTGGGGGGGTCAATATGGTGGCATACGCAGACGACGTGACTATCATCATCGAAGGTAATAGTCGTAGGGAAATCGAGTTGATCGCGGATGCAGTGCTGTCGATGGTGGTACAGTGGGGAGCACGAAATAGGCTTGGCTTCTCACCATCAAAGTCTGTGATGATGACTGTCAAAGGGAAGTTATTGCGACCCCCCACTGTAAAGTTGGACCAAAATCCAATAAGAAGTGTAACAACAACTAAACTTCTAGGAGTCACGATTGATGAGAAGCTGTCCTTCGTTCCGCATGCTACCAACATGGGGGAAGCGGCAGCTAAATGTTTTGGGAAGGTTTCGAGAGTCTCAGGGTCAAAATATGGGGTAAAATACAGGGCATTAAAAACCCTGTACAAAGGTACGTATGTGTCGGTGGTCACCTACGCCGCGGCTTGCTGGTACCATAGGGTGGATCAGTTCGCTGTCCGCAGTGTTCTGATCCGTACGCAAAGACCCGCACTTATCCTCCTGACAAAGGCGTATCGATCCGTCAGCACAGACGCGTTGCCGGTGCTGGCGGGAGTGTTGCCGGCCGACCTTGAGGTGGCCCGTGTTGGAGCCACCCATGTGAAAACCCAGGGGGCTTCTCTCCCTGGCAGTAAGGGGAGGATTAAAAGGGAAGTAACTACGCAAGTTGTTGCTCAGTGGCAGGATCGTTGGGACGCCAGTATGAATGGTCGGGAGCTGTATAGGTTCTTCCCGAGTGTGGCAGCGAGAATGTCGGCTTGCTGGGTGGAACCCGATTATGTTACGTCACAGCTCCTTACAGGTCATGGATGTTTTAATGGTAGACTGACTAGGATGAAGCTGAAGGATGACAGTTGTTGCGAATGTGGTGCCGCCGAGGAGGATAGCCATCATGTGATCTGGGAGTGCCCATTGTATGACAGCGAGCGAGAGGAAATGCTGAATGGGATTGATCGGGTGGAGGAAGGACCAGTCTACTACTGCGACCTGGTAAGTACAGGGGTAAACTTCAGGCGCTTCAAGAGGTTCGCGAAAGCCTGGCATCGGAAGAGAACAGGGAAGGCTGATGGCGGAAACAACAGCACCGGCGCCCGAGGCGTTATTGTATGTCCAGCCCCCTCGGGGGAGAGTCGGGCTAATAGGGACAAGGAACAGATAAATAACTTGTAGGGAGTCAAGAGTTGCACGCGGCACCATTCCGCGTGCATCTCCCACGATTCGGCCCGTATAACCGCGAGGTTGGTAGGGCCATGGGAGGTGGTGGGTTGTCCTCCAGCTCCGTGGAGAATTTTTTGTTCGGCTACTAATATTCACACTGCAAGATAATCAGCTACGTCAGTGAAGCGTCACAATGTGACTCGCATAATGCATCTAAATACACCCCTGTATTGAGGCGCCAATCCGAAGACAGTAATCGTCGATGCTCGACAGCGATCGCCCGACAAGACTACCACTGTAACTGTAGAGGAGCAAGAACTGCTGCGGGTGGGTGTGCTTGAGCCATATTCTTTATGTAAAATACCAAGTGAAATAAATTTTTTTCGTAACATAACTAAATATAAATATGGTAGAATAATCAAGCTACATAAGTATAGTGCTTATTCCGACCAGGAAAGCATATGATGGGATTTTACCACCGGAAAATGTCCGGCCGCCGTATCATTTGGGTTTTTATCATACTTACGAGTACACCCCAACTCAGACTCACTAAAGGTTTCTAATCGCTCCTTAGGATAGAATCATCATACAAATTGTGTACTAAGGAGCGATTTTAGTAACCGTTAGCGACTCTCGAATTGGGGCGTTAGATATGTAATTAAACAAATATATTGTTAATTGCTGGTAGCGGGGGCAATTTTATTAAATCTGATTATACTAAGATCGTGATATAGTCGTTAAAGAAGACTATCCAATTGCAATATAACTATCAATTTCATAATTAGCCCCATTGACCCAGTGACCCGCTTGTTTTCAAATGAATCATGAACTAAATCCAAGTCAAGCACTACTTACACAACAGACAACAGTCGACTTGCACTTGTTTCGTAGGCTGTCTTTCGCGTATTTTTAATTACCTGCAACAAAAATAATTATTTATTATTTAATGTTAGAGACAGGGAAATTATTCTAGCAGCATGTATAATATTTTCATATCCATTTTCAAACCAACATTTAATGGACAAAATTAGCAATCTAAGAGCTCATATTTTACTGGCAAAAGATGTCTGTATGGATGGTTGTAGGCCAAAAGCATCAACTCCTGTATTATTACTATTTGAACCAGCACAAGCGCCCAATCTTCCCCGTTGCTATCCTCTCGCCGCTCACCCCCTGATTATATCAGTTGCTATGGTACCCGTGCATTATACGTGACATGGAACACCGAAGTTACGTGTCCTATGCGTGATGTGGGGTTACGCTCCATTACCGAATGGGGTGTGGCTGGGAGACGTTAGTCCTATGCTTAGATCCACAATGACTATCGAGGAGCCAGTTACATCATATATTTTAATATGAAAGCTGTTAATTTTATGCAGTACAAACGAAACGTTTGCCTTGCATGATCATGTCAATAGAAGTAACGTTTGTCACGCGATTTCTATTTAAATGTCAAGTTATAAATCAAACTGGATCATAGCTCAATCGCATTCGTCTATCGGAAACTAGATTTCACTTGTAACGTCAACGATTCGATCTGTCGGCGGTGATGGCGGCGATCTCTCGTATCTGTCGATCAGTAGGTACATATAGGTAGTACAGGAGATATTCGTGTAACTAACGATAACTTATTGTTGAGGAATGGCATGGCGCGATGGCGGCGCGGTGGGGTGTGACGGAGTGGGAAGGCCGCGCGGTGACCGCGGCCGGCGGCAAGGCCACTCGCGTTCTCGGAAGCGGCTGCAGGTAAACTGCCGATACTGAGAACGCGCAAAAATTCTTTCAACACGAGATAAACATCGTGCGCACGCTTCACAGAAAAGGAAACTAAATAAACAAATGAAGTCTGTTTCGACATTCAAAACAGACAATGATATGTTACCGGCCAAACCCGATTTCCGGACAAACTATTATAGTTTGTCCTATGCCAAACTAGTTCATCCTACTCGTGTCAGGACAAACTAGATCGGCCTAGGACAATCTAAAATAATTTGGACTATGACAATCTAGTTTGTCCCGACACGATTAGGATAAACTAGGTGGCCAGTAGTCTAAGACTGATTAGAACCAATTGTTACGGATTTATATTTTTTCGACGGATGTTTGTGCTTAAAACAAATAGGAATGGAAGAGTCCGAGCCGGCCTCCTATAGTCCTGGTGCATGTTGCTGAACAAAGGACGAGCTTATTATGTCGTTCGTAAAGTCACTGATAGAATGAAATTGAAACGCTCATAGCCCGGCGGGAACCCATACTCATACTACTCATACTACCTCGCATCGCAGGTAGAGTCGCTACCAACTAGGTTACTGGATCGATAAATCCTAGGTGTCCTAGGGGGTTTGTTTGCATATTTTAAAACTATATCCTCGCACACGACTCCGACCGGATTCTGACTACAAACCAAACTCCGACTACGAACCAGACTTCCACTACACAACAGACTCCAACTAGAAACCAAACTCCGACTACAAACCAGACTCCGACTATGAAGCAGACCGACTACGATCCAGACTCGACTACATACTTTCTTTGTCTTCTAATACTGAAAGCCAGTATGTAATGATGGGTATCATTGACTCTACATTCACCGTTCTCCACAGGTAAATAATGTGTCGGCGTCGCGTCACTTCGCCGCGTCGGGCGAGGTAACTGCTCAGTCAGTAGTAAAAGTGCAGTGGTCATTAGTCATGCACC
Organism: Thymelicus lineola; assembly: GCA_963932265.1. NCBI lineage: Eukaryota > Metazoa > Arthropoda > Insecta > Lepidoptera > Hesperiidae > Thymelicus > Thymelicus lineola. Next base: position 586,032 of record OZ010685.1, read on the forward strand.
GGTGCAATGTAACCGTCGAGCTATTACAATCGACGTGTTGCCAATAGCGAAAGTGTTTGTTATTATTACATTTCAAAAATGGATGTTTACCTACGAGTATTTATCAATAGCAACTGTCTCAACTCTCCGCAACACGTTGTTGACGGTAACTCCAAACTTTCACAACCTTCGTTACGGGCACTTCGGGCATTTTTCATAAAATCACGCCAGTAACAACAATCGTGGCGGGGTCAGGCTCGTTGACTCCGCTGCCCGCCGCCCGCTACCCGCTACCCGCTACCGCTCGAGTGACGAGCGGGCGCGGGCGCGCGGGCCAAGTGATTCGTCCTCGGGCAAGCGCCGAACGAATCGCATTACAGCAGTACACAATTGAAATGGACAGTACGTTATATTTAGAACATGCAATTAGTGCATGTTTACATTCTCAATAACGAATTCTTGAACTCTTCCCTACGTCACGTTAAAGATATAGCTATACTATAGAACTTGTGCCTTCATTTTATATGTCACATACCTAATATTTATGATTCAGAAAACTAAAACTTTGCAGTAATAAATCTAGAATAAATAATAAATCGATATCATCCATTATGAGATATTACGAATTTACGTGAAGAATAAACCTTCTTTCATTACTTACATTACATCTAAGCATTATCCCGAACTGAAAATTTTCAGAATTTTCCTATTACGATATTCAGAAATTCGAGTGTAGTAGGCAACGCCGTAGTCAGTGGACAAAGAACAAAGACCAGAAAGTTAATCCTTCTTCTCCTCCATGACAAAGCACCTTTCCGAAAAGCTGGTAGATTAAAAAAATGACGTGCATAAGAGTATCAGTGATACCTACATGAATAAAGATTATTTCATTTCATTTCATTTCATTTCATAATACATAATAATTAATACCATACCAATAATGGGGGTATAAACGAAAGTTCACTTATGAGTGAAAGCCTATTTCAAAACTTGTAAGGAAACTTGCATTCTTGAATTTCTCCATACAATGAAATGTTCTTGTAAAAGCTCGCATTGCTCGGAGATGCAAGAGATACAAAGTTATCGTTGCAAAGTACCTTCTACTAGTACTTATATCAGCCAATCCAATTGATCACATATGTTTTTTTAATATCAAGCAAACTAATTAAACCAAGACTGACAAGAATGCGGTACTGGAGGCTAATGGGGATAATTTGTACTCAAATATTCGTTAAAGTATCCTTTGTAGATATTCTACAAAGTATTTAAACATTGTTAGCGCTTGTAAGTGCGCCCACATCACATACATTACATGCGCCACGGAGTTACCTACATTGTCTGTGATAATTACTTATTACATTTACTCTAAAAGGTAATAATAGACGCTGCTAGTTTCTTATTAAGAATGAAGTTTAATGAAAAATACATAAAACTAGCTTAAATACCATGCGGTGCATTATTTTCATTTTGTGTCTTGTTTTTAAATTACAAATTACGTTAACAAGGCTAAGCTTGTTTCTAGGGCTTACTATCCGGATATTCGAATATTCGAAATATCCGGATATCCGTCGAATTTTAAATCCGGATATTGGGCTTGTTACTATCCGAATAATTCGAATAAAACGAATACTAAATTTTTAGTTTTTTCATATGTTTTTTTTTATTGAAATATATTTAAAGGACCAAGATGTAACATTTTAAACTTTATAATCACAAAATAGATAGTCTATTAGCCTCCAATAATATAAAATACGACAAAATGCCAAAAAACAAATTAGTTACAAAACCCGCATAGATATAATTTTTATAAGGTAACTTATAAAATACAAATAATGGCAGCTCGATAATTCTTCACAATACATGCAAGAAGCGTCCAAATCATGTTCTAGTAATTTCCGCAAATTAATTATCCACTGGGTAAACGACTTCCTGAGCGACCGGTCTTTCCGCGTTGTAGTCGATGGTTGTTCATCGAGAACGATGGCTACAAATGCCGGAGTTCCTCAAGGGTCCATTCTCACCGCCACTCTTTTTCTGCTGCATATAAATGACCTGCTTATGCTCGGTATTTATGGGTACGCGGACGATAGCACAGCGGTAGAGAGATACCTACCAAGTTCCAGAGCCAGTCGGGACGAAATTCAGTCTGAAAGAGAGGCCATGGTTGCTCGTATGAATCTCACACTTCGGGCTGTGTCCGAGTGGGGCGAAGCCAATCTTGTGACATTCAACGCCACTAAAACGCAGACGCCAATTCTATATCTATTCACCGCCAAAAGGAGCCCGCTTACCTTGGCTCCTACTTTTTGGAATGTATCCTTGGATTATACCAACTGCCTTCAGTTGTTAGGAGTTGATATATCCTTGAAACTCAAGTTTGGGTGGTTCATTGATACCAAGGGTAAGGCTACTGCAAAGAAACTTGGTGTCTTTACAAAGATGCGGCGGTACTTCACATCGAGGCAACTCTTAACCTTGTATAAAGCTCAGGTTCGGCCGTGTATGGAGTACTGTTCGCACATTTGGGCAGGTGCAGCCAAATGTAATCTTTCTGCCTTGGACTCGTTGGAGAGGCGTGCGAAGAGGCTCATTGGTGACCCAGATTTGGTTGAGACCAATCTGCAAAGCCTCGAGCACAGGCGCAGAGAAGCCAGCCTCTCGGTTTTCTGCAGGGGACATTTTGGAGAGTGTGCACAGGAATTGTTTGATATATTCCTCCATCTCCATTTCTCCGTTGAACGACGTGACGCACGACGGCTATCCACCCTTTTGTCGTGAACATCCCGCCAATAAGGACGAGGTGGTTTGCCACGTCATTCGTTATACACACCGCCAAGGACTGGAATAACTTGCCTGCGACGGCGTTCCCGCCTGTCTATGACTGACTATAATGAAAGAGTGATTAGGCTTTTACTAAGTTAATGTACTCACCACCCTGGACCACATCTCCACTTACCATCAGGTGGGATTGTTGTCAAGCATTAACTTATTTGTGTAAAAAAGTAACATTTCTACGACGGATTTAATAGAAAAAATGTAACAAAAAGACCGACTTCATATGAAGTACATCCTTTCCAATAATAATAAAAAAAAAGAATCATCGAAATCGGCTGGCGTGATATTGAGATATTCGACCTTTCGTCGCGCACCACATGAAAAGCACCAGCTTTTGATTAAAAAAAATCATCAAAATCGGTTCACCCAGTCGAAAGTTCCGAGGTAACAAACATAAAAAAATACAGTTGAATTGAGAACCTCCTCCTTTTTTTGAAGTCGGTTAAAAAGGGATCGTTTGGGCACTCGCTCGCGGTGCTCAGCCTAGCCCCTAAAGTAGAAATGGTTCTGGAGAATCCATATGCCGCTCTACAAGCTCACTGTATTTACAGCATAGCTTAAAAATTTAGTTCATAAATCGAGCAGTTCTATGGCAATCCTCCTTGCGTCGATGTTCACAGTGCTGGGGGTCATGACCTCCTCAACGGATCACTATCCTTTCAGCACTATCTTGCACCAACGGATCCTATGCCTTGCAGCGTGGATGGATGAGGATTCCTCCTTGAGGGTTCGCCATGATGCTGGTACCCAGGTCGAAAACCTTGAGGTGTGTTAGCTTTCAAGAGAAGACGGTACTAGCTCGATGTGATGTGATTGAAAAATATACGTGTAGAAATTACCCTAAGAACATTGCTAATTAGTTTATGACTAGATGCGACTCTAGGATGAAGCTTAGCAGCGTGCTGACAAAAAGTATTGGGTTTTGAATAAAATTTTGAACGACTTTCGTAATAAAAATATTGATTGTATTCATAAATTATTTGTATTTTACCTTCTAAAAGTATTATTCGAATTATTCGTATTATCCGAATATATCCGGATAATGATTAGGAGCTATTCGAAATATCCGGATACTAAATTGAGCCGGATAATTGCATGCCCTACTTGTTTCTAAGTTTGTTGATAAGAAAAATTTATTGTAAACAAGTAATTTTAAAACTTTTTCAAAAGACCTAAATAAAACTATAGTACCTATCCATAGTTCTGTTTCTTTTAAACTTCGGGTGTTTTACTCTTGTATTTCAAATAGTTTTAAGTATCTAAAAATGAAAAAGTAAAATAATAAAATAGAGGATTTCCGATTTTGAGGGCCAAAAACACACTGTGAGGCGGTGGTATCTACAGGTCAAACTTATCAAAACAGAGCGCGCAGCATCGGGAAGGACGTATCGTTTATGATATCACATCACTCGTCGTCTGCAGTGGGTACTCTACAGAATAATTATAGCAGTCTGACCGTGCGTGGGCTTCCTTAAATAATCCAACAGACAGTCCTTGTAACATTAATTGCCATTAATTGCCGTTAGTCCATCGAAATAAACTTTCGTACCATGTAGGCGTAGCGATAGGCATGCTTTATTTAAACAATCTACGTATCTACATTTTTGTAGTGATTGACCCCTCTCGGCTGTTTCCGGCAGTCGGTTAAGTTACCGAACGCTCTTTATGTCGTACAGCCGTAAGTACTGAACAGCCGTGGCCCGTGACGTGAGTCGCAGCGCCGTGGCTCGAACGGGCCGCATTGATACATGCAGTATTACAAAGTTTTTTTTCGAGTGGACATTTCTATTGGCCCTAGCGGCCTTTACGTTTCAAGCGTATAGAGGGTCGAGCTTGGAAAGGCTCAGCCAAGAAGACAATTTTTGCGAAAATTTAGGACTAGTTCGCAGTGGCGTAGCTAGGTAACCAAGGGTCTTGGGGCAAATAAAAAAATGGGGCCCCAGTGCTATCTAAACTTAGGTTTTATTAAGTAAAAATATTAAATATACAAATACTTTAAAAATGCTAAATTACTTTATCATCGATGATAAAGCTCTTTTTGATATGATCAGCTCTTTTTCGTGCACTGCAGGGCAGGTAATAAAAATATGAAACAGTAACAACATAAATTACAATTAATACTTGGTGTAGATTTGGGCAATAAAACGAAATAGAAAAAATTCAAGGGTTTATTATATAAAGATCGGACCTACCAACTGACTAAATAACAACGAACTAGTAGTTCGCCCTCTTCGAGAAATAAGAGATGGGAACTACTTTCGGGGTCCGAACCTCGGCTTAGGACGTCGCATGGAGGAAGACGTCGGGGGCTATGTACTATAACTGTAATACTATAATGTATGTATTTATAGCGGTAATTTAATCAACACAATAATCACAATTTACTGGCACTGACCGCTAAACGCGACGGACGCCAGCCGAGATGTCGTTCGCCGATAAGCCGATAAGACAAAGTGGGAACATAATTTTTCGAATCACTTTTGTCAGGTACTATTTATCACAATGTCATAATTATTGATGGTATACATTAGTGAAGTTTAAATCATCACCAAAGTTCTTAATTTTCAATGGGGCAAGGTTAGACAAGGCCGACCAGTTTGGAGTAAATTAAATAGGTAGCGTGTTTTTATTGTTGTGTTAGCAATATCTCTATAACAATATCGACATTCTCATTTTATACGCCATGCGTTGACTTATTAGTGTTTTGATTGATTGATATCTATGGCTCACATGTAGCGCTTGAGTTAACTTACACGAAAAACGCAACGTTAACAAAAATCGAACACTGTTGCCAAGAGACCTGCTTAGTAGCCTGTAGCTGCACTCAGCACGAGCGGTTGCTTGGATTAGACTCTGAATGGATGGAGTTACAAGTACTTAAGGTTTACAACAAGCAAAGGAATGCGGGCGGTGTATACTAAATTTGTCTGCCTCCTACCTACAACAAAATATTAAACGTGAAAGTTGGCAGGAGAAAACATTATTTACCAAAGTATTTAATGGTGTGAAGTTAATAAAATATGCCGCTCATAATGTAATACCGCCGCGCCCCATACGACGCGACGGGGAAACACGAGTACGTAAATGTCATTATCGAATACCATCAGGGTGTACGTCATGGCTGTCTCCGACGTGCCTTAATTAATTTGGTGGGATCTTGAGAAGAATGTACGAGGTAGAGAATGCAATCTCGATATTCTACGAAATTGAGTCTCGTACAATTTTTGTACAAGATCTCTCGAGATTGCGACATTGAACGGGCAGTATAAATATGTAGTCGAAAGGTTTGTAGTAAAACAATCTACAATAAAATAAATACAAGAATGTTAGACTGAATTCATCTTAGGTAATTTGCCTCGTGGCGAGTTTATCGATAACCCTCTAGCCCCGGCCCCGGCCCCGGCCTACAGCGAGGTGAATGGAGTGGGGTGGTCGAGATGGACGGGGTGAGGAGGAAGGGAGCCAGTGAATGAGCAGACGACACCGCCATCTTTAATGAAATAAACCCCCTTACAATACACCCTCCCTGCCACCTTTAAACCTACCTCCTCTTACCTCTATGATTTAAAATATTCCAATGCACCTTAGTAAAAGATGGAGAATATCGCTTGTCATACAGTATTGCTTTAAAGGACTAGTGACGTGCGAAACATTTATCTTTTATTCAACTACAAATCTTCCCCCAATCTATGGAAGTACCAAGACTAGAACTCCTGTAATGTAATGTAAACGAGGAAGAGGATTCAATTAGAGCCGCGGGCCGCTCGCCTCACGCCTTTCTGCGTTAAATCAAGATAGCGGCTTGCAGATCTAAATATTTACTGTAGCGGGTCTATTGCTAAATTAGATCGGTTTACGGATTCGCACGCACCCAGGCTGCCAGGCCGACCAGCGCTCCCGGTAGCTAAATATTTCATTTGTAACAACAACGTCTGTATTACTTGGCGCACAGTGCGCATCATTCGTTGGTCCGGCGGCCAAATCTTGACGAGCTAATATTGTGAGATTTGTGAGGCTGATTATAATAATAAATCCGTCGACCGATCGATAGCATTTCCTTTCATTTGACAGTAACATCCGTAAAAATGAGTCTATAAGAAGAATCATTATGAAAATACGGCAGTCTCGCTCCAGCACATTTTAGTGGGTTATATACATACCATGTATGCGTAGTATTGTGAACCGATTTATTGTTATTTTCCTGGTGTTAATTTCGTTTGATATACGGCTAGATAAACAGTCAAGACACGTGAATGACAAGGGTTGTACGCAACACAACCCTAATAACATTTATTAATTCCAACGCTACGCAACCCGTGGCATCTACCATTCGAGCTGGATCACTATAGTTCATGCAAGTAAACTGTAGATTTTTTTTTATTATTCACTGCCCCACATTAAACGCAAGGCACAGCTGTAACGTAGCCCGTCCACCGCTACCCCACCCGCCGTGACTCGCCACCCCCTGCTTCATTTCATTGAGGCGAGACTGCGACAGGCGACTATTGCGAGAGACACGCTACGAATACCATTTTATATTTTATTTATTTTATGCAAGGTTATTCGTCGGCGGCGGCGGCGCGGCGGTGTGTTATTATAATTATATACAACTGCACGACAAGCGGGGCTGGACATTGAACTTTTCATATTATGATGAGAAAGAAGTCTAACCCATCAGTTATAAATACATCAAACATGACTTTTTGAAGTCAGCGTTTCAATATTAATAAAAATATTACCATTAAGGAGGGCGTAACACTCATCACAATAAGGAAGTAGTGCGCGGGTTTACCCCCTCGCTCTGCTCTGTATATCCCTTCCGCGTGTCGTGAATCGTTAGAGCACAGGTTAGAGTATCTACGAGTATCTCTAGTTCTAACACGACATTTCTACTCCTACATGCTAGGTATCGACTGCAAATAAAATTGACAGAAACTTGTGCACATTTATTTCTACACCCGAGTATAAATATTAATCTGTCAATAAATGTGTACAATAGTCAATAAAATTTATCAATCAAAACTTTACCGATCGACAACGCATCTTTTGACAAAGGTGCAGGGACTCATGGACGGAGTGAACTTCTTAACCATCGTTGTCATTTGTCAGTCTTTGGACGGCTGTTGCAATGAAACACATACGATTATCACTCACCATCAGGTAGAATTTTAGTTAAACGTTATGAAAATAAACTTGACAAGTGCGAGTTAAACTCGCTTGAAAAGGGTTCCGTACGTTTTTATTTTATATCTTATAAGTTAATGCTTGACTATAATCCCACCTGATGGTACGTGGCGATATAGTCATTAATTTATGCATGACGTATACTACCGTTATTTTTCTATTAGGTCCTTGAATAAGTTCTCGCTGTTTTTTTTTTTGGGAAAATAAACGCTTTATCAACAGTGATTATTAAAACATACTTCAGTCAAAGTATTGCCCGTCACTAGACACCAACTTTTCCCATCTTTCTGGTAGCAAATGAATCACATATGCCACACAATACGGTTTGCAAGTTTTTTTTTCTGATTTCATTAAAAAAAATATTTCAAAATTTATTTGGTTTTTTATATCTTCGTCTTTGGGTCACAAAAAAGCACAGAGTACCTAATTCCAACTCATATGGTCCAGTAGTTTCGGAGAAAATTGGCTGTGAAAGGCGGTCGCCCAGACGCACGAGTCATTCTATAAGGGTTCCGTTTTTCGTTTTTTTTCGTTTGGAACTCTAAAAAGCTGCACTACTCTACTACCTTTGGGATATACCGGCACAAGTTTCGATCGATTTTTATACACGTCGTACGGATCGTACCCATAGTCCCATATACCACACAAGTGATCATTCAATAGTGTCTATAGTTCACCACCGCGTCGCCAAGCCGTCGCGGCTTCGGGGCACTCGGGGCCAAATTGGCCGACAATAAATCCGGGCCATTCGCCGATAACGCTCAACGTAATCAAATCTCCGAACGCTCGGCTCACTGTCGTTGACCTTTACGACCACGTATAAAATAAAATGTAATGCACATAAACATATCACGTCACTAATCAATATTGGATAAGAAGACTGAACTTTCTATTGAATCGTCCGCGTCATTAGACCACAGATTAGACGTTCACTCTCATTCATCATAAATTAATCCAAGTTACTACTACCTTTTGTCGATGTGGAATTGAAGATAAATAAAATAAATAAATACCTAGAAATCGAAAACAATCATATGTTTGGCAAATATTTCAAAATTGTTTTTGGAGATATTTTCGCTATCTGCAAGCTATTTCGTGTGCATGAATTCAATTAGTACTCAAACACGTGAGGTTAAATAAACAACTAAAACCATCTCAACACACCCTAATCACATAAAATGAATAAACAAAGTAAATGTGTCGGCATGAATAATCTAAAGCATTATCTTGCAGAAAAGATTCGTCCAAACCACGTCCAAACGACAAAGAGCACTCGATTTTTAATCGCCCGTAAATCCGACGATTAAACAAACTGTAATCCAACACGAGTACACCTCAACGTCTCATAATGTCGGAACTCGTAAAAGCAATGAGGTCATTTGTGGTGCTACATTGCGGTCGAAATTATATATAATGCGCTCATTAATTAAGCCGAGAGAGATCGTATAAAACACATAATGATTTCCATGTAATTAGCATATTTTAATAATTTAATCTATACTTGAATCCAACCCAGATAATCTCCCCTGGGTCGTCGTGTACTTTGCTGAAGAAGAGATGGACTGAAGACGACAAGTGGGGCGCGGTGACCGCTCACCACCAGATTACAATATGGCAGTTGGTTTGTGAGCAACTGGAGTAAAAATTAAAATCAAAGTGATGAAAATATGTACGGGATAGTTGATTGATATGAATACCCATTTTACATTTTTGGCATAATTTTTCAATGTCTTCGAAAATTTTCGAAATATTGGTTACATTTATAGATAAGGGAAAGTTTGTACTAAATTTTTTTCTTTGCAAAGTCCGGACGGGCTAGTTAGTGCATTTAATATAGTGGACGTAATAGTATATGGAAGTCGTAGCGTATTCGAGGAAGCAATTTTTTCACATAATAAAGTCGTAAAATGGATACGACGCCATTTCCAACGAGTAAATACAGTGCTTAGTATTTGTCGCCAGACACTAAACCTGTACATGTAAATTTTAAACTGTATACCTACTGTGAAATGTGCTTATCTAATTCTTTATCGCTTTAAAAAATATATAATCAAAATGTTACCAAAAAAAAACCGACTTCAATGAAAAACGAATGACCGGGAAAAGAAGTCGCTAAAACTGCCGAGAACCGCCCCATGTTATGATTTAGTAAACTAGAGCGATTTTAAAGTTGAAAAGGTTGAACGAGTAGGACGGCCGATCGAGGTGGTGATGCATGATGTCGACATCGACGTCATCGACTGACCGCCGACCATCGACCACGACACGACCACGACCACCGCCGCACGCCGCATGCCGCATGCCGCACGCCTAACGCCGCAGCTGCACTCGACTCGCTGCTCCAGTTCTACATTATATTTCACGTTACTCGTTTCGTAATACCGTTTCGCTTCGGTCGTAACAACGAAAAACACATTAATTTATGCACCCATTCCTAGCTTCATAGACGTTTTTAAAACAAAAAATAATTCTATAATAAGAATCAGTGCTCCTATTAAACGCACAAAAATAAAGTCTTTCTAAAATATTAAAGATAGTTTTGTTTGATCTTTATATTTTATGCTATAGTGGGTTGGTCACGGGCTCACGAGCGTAGCGCGGAGCGGCAGCGGCCAATGATGCTGAGGAAGTCATCGTCTCGAATTAGACATAGTGCGGTGGCACCGCGAAACGCTTTGTACATTTTTATAAAATGTCATTCACATTGCTTTGTCAGCAATTTATAATTAAAGTGGTAGACCACCTCCTTTTCCTAACCTCTAGCAATTTCTGGAAACCATTCCATTTAATTATCGAATTCACAAATCTTAAAATATGTATATGAATATACACTCGGGTGCAATGAAATCGCACATTTGATTTTTTTCTGCAAAATACAAATTATTTTTTTTTCTGAAAGATACATATATATTTTTTTAATATGGAATTAAAGCTGGTTTCATTACCTATCCAACGATACCATACAAGCCGTTATTACTTTACCCTACGGCCAAGAATTAATGACAACAAAAAAACCCTAAAATTAACTCCCTTAGGTTACCGTAGTTTGCCAGACTAATGCAGGTATAAAAAGGCATGTTTTGAGTAAAATGTCATCAGTTGCATTTCAACGCTCAAACTGAAAGGACGTCCAGTGACTACAGCTGCAATAATTATCGAAGAAAATGGATACTACGCCAGAAAAAGCCGCTCAAGTCGTTGCTCTAATTGAAGCAGGCCAGAACCAGAGTGCTGTAGCTCGACAGCTGAATATCAGTCGATATTCAGTTCGTCGTGTATACCAGCGCTATCGGGAGACTGGTGGCTATGAACGACGACGAGGATCTGGTCGAGCTAGAGCTACAACTCAGCGCGACAACCGATTTCTCGTAACGACGGCTTTGCGAAATCGTCGCCTGACAACCGTTGATCTTGCACATCATCTCCAAGAGGTGCGTGAAGTGGAAGTCAGTCGGTGGACGGTCAGAAGGAGACTTGCTGAAGGCGGCCTAACAGCGCATAGGCCAGCAAACGGCCCTAAATTGGCGCCAGCTCACCGCCAAGCCCGTCTTCGATTTGCACAGGAACATGTGAACTGGACAGTCGACCAATGGCGAACAGTTCTGTTCTCAGACGAGTCTAGGATGTGTCTCCATGGCAATGATGGACGAGGGCGGGTCTATAGAAGGCCTACAGAGAGATTTGCCCCGTGTTGCATCACGGAACGCGTTGCATATGGCGGTGGTTCGTGTATGTTCTGGGGTGGAATCTCTTTGGAAGCCAAAACTGAGCTTGTCTTCCTCACTGGGGCCAATATAAGGCGTCCAACAAGGGGACTAACTGCTCGGAGGTACGTCGAAGAAGTTCTCCAGGAACATGTCGTACCATTTAGCGGTTTCATTGGAGAGAACTTTCTCTTTATGCATGACAATGCAAGACCCCATACCGCTCAAATTGTAACGCAGTACCTTCAAGAGGTGAATATCAAAACAATGGTGTGGCCAGCTCGGAGTCCGGACCTTAATCCGATCGAACACGTCTGGGACAATTTAAAAAGGAAAATAAGAGACCGAAATATTGCTCCAGCTAATCTCCAGGAGCTGCAAACTGCGCTCAAGGAGGAATGGGACGCTATCCCACAAGACTCTATCAATCACTTGATAGAGTCGATGGGAAACCGGTGTCGAGCGGTAATTCAAGTAAGAGGGGGTAACACTTCGTATTAATAAAGGTATTTTTGTAAGAAAAGGGTGTTTTTTTTTAAGCCTTCATTTCCCACACAGTTTTGTCAAGGAAACTTCTTTTAATAAAGGATGAATTTGTAATTGGTGTTTTTTTTTGGCAGTAGGATAAAGTAATAACGGCTTGTATGGTATCGTTGGATAGGTAATGAAACCAGCTTTAATTCCATATTAAAAAAATATATATGTATCTTTCAGAAAAAAAAATAATTTGTATTTTGCAGAAAAAATCAAATGTGCGATTTCATTGCACCCGAGTGTATGTACACATAAAGTTTACAATAAAGTTTACAGTAAAGTTAACAATAAAGTATAATTTTATGCTGAGTTAATTAAATATACCTAATACATGGTGAACTATGGCCAAATTCGAAACTGTGAGGAATTGCGAAAAGTGGTCAAAGGAGTCTCGGGGACTATTTTGATAAAAACTTAAACTGCATCATTAGATTTTTCAAAAATTAATATTCTTGGCCAAGAATCAAACCCGTTGATTTTGAAAAAAACTCACCCTGTTTTATTACATCATTCGATAGTGTTGCTAACAAGGATCAAATTCTGGGAAGTAATGACAAGCCGCTCGAGTGATTTGGTTACCCGTTCCCTTACCTACCTAACGTGGGGACCGATATGGTGTTCTTTCCTCCTTCTGCTTCACCGCCACTATCGCCTGCGCCTTCAACATCGGGTACCGATTCTTTATGGCTAACATGTCCACCTCTAATCGTATGTGGATGAACAACGTTTAAATGACTAAATAACTAAAAGATAAAATAGTCGTTAAAATAATTTCCAACAGTTATCTTTGCATTCTTGCAAGAATATCACTAAGTAGGTAGTTTTTGTCATAGATTACGTAATGTTACCTACACAATATATCGTATGTTTTGCGTGTACCAGTAATAAATAATCAAACACGTTACAGTAGCCATCTACTCTACTGTGCTATCTAACTAAAGATAAAAACAAATGAATGTTTCGTCATGTTTCTAAATTATTCTGACTGTAATCAGTTCACTTCAACTAGGTACACAAAATAAACAAATTGCGAAAATGTGATGACCTCAATATTAATATTGTGAAGGAGTGTAAATATTTTATTGCAGCGCATACAGTTTGTTATCTAGTAGGAATATGATCGCAATAACAACGCTTAGTCATTCAATTACATTCCAGTGTTGTCCAGTTCAAAGTTAAAACTAAACGATGCTTATGCACCTCCTGATCTATATCGTAAGAGTACTCTTCCTAATCCGTCCACTTCGGAAGTGGGTGACGATAAAATATTTTCAGTGCACGCGCAGATTGCACACTGACCTCTTACTAATAACTGTATAATATCTACATGACGTGGCGGCTTAGTTTCCGCAAGACAAAAATTTACTTGAAAACAGGAATTCGCCCCCTTTTTTTTACTAACTCGATAAGATATAATCGCATTAAATTGCTAATTTATTTACACTATTTACGGTTTAAGATTTTTTATTTCTCAAAAGAATTTTACAATTCACTTACAGAGAAATAATATAATTATAGATACTTATTAACAATGGATTTCAAACAAACATCGTGACTAGAAGGGTGTAAGAACAATTCAATTCTCAATTTTATTGTGATTCTGTTTTCTGACACAACGACAACGCGACATGTCAAGTTCCAGTGACACTGTCGCTCGACAGTTCAATACTATACTAAACCGAGTAAGCGTCGAAGAACAAGAATTTAAATAGAAAGAGATCAAAAAAATGTAT